>CM056052.1:41240632-41634316 GCA_029574335.1 Rana kukunoris | reverse complement strand
GGTTTTATAGTTTGAATCCTCAAACCTTGAAAAGACGGTGTTGCGCTTCAATCCGACTGGCTTTATGTGTTTGAGATCTACCTGCTGGCTGTAGTTCCCTGTCGTTTTCTCGCGTCGAGGTATGCAAATGAGCTTTTGCCCTATCCACGAAATTACGAACGTCTATCGCAATCTCTTACGGCATCTTTAGTCATCTTTTTGCTGCGTAAAACTATACCAGCTTTTTGCTGGTCTAATATTCGACAGCCCATGTTAAGTATAGCCGTCGTTCCCGCGTCAAATATCAACGTTTTCCAACGTCTTTTTTTATTTTTGACGTAAAACGTCCGGGAATAGGAATGCCCATAAACGACGCTACTCAAACAACAAATGACGTATCGATGTTATTTCGCGCAATGCAGGGCGGGAATTTTTTTTAACCACTTGCTTACTGGGCACATAAACCCCCTTCGTGCCCAGGCGAAATTTCAGCTTTGAGCACTGCGTCGCTTTAACTGACAATTGCGCGGTCGTGCGACGTGGCACCCAAACAAAATTGGCGTCCTTTTTTTCCTCACAAATAGAGCTTTATTTTGGTGGTATTTGATCGGCCGTGCGGTTTTTATTTTTTGCGTTATAATGAAAAAAAGAGCGACAATTTAAAAATATATATATATATTTTACTTGTTGCTATAATAAATATCCCATTTTTTTTTTTTTTTTTCTCAGTTAAGGCCGATACGTATTCTTCTACGTATTTTTGTAAAAAAAAAAAAAAAATCACAATAAGTGACTGCTTTGCGCAAAAGTTATAGCACCTACAAAATAGGGGACATAATTATGATTTTTTTTTTATATTTTTTTTTTACTAGTAATGGCGGCGATCTGCGATTTTTATTGGGACTGCGATATTGCGACGGACACATCGGACACTTTTGACACATTTTTGGCGCCATTCACATTTATACAGCGACCAGTGCTATAAAAATGCACTATTACTGTATAAATGTGACTGGCATTGAAGGGGTTAACACTAGGGGTGAGGAAGGGGTTAAATGTATTGCCTGGGTGTGTTCTAACTGTGTGGGGGGAGGGGGGTGACTGGGGGAGGTGACCGATGCTGTCTCCCTATGTACAAGAGAAACAGCATCTGTCACCTCACTGACAGGACGTGAAGCTCTGTGTTTACACTCAGAGCTCCACGTCCCTGCTGTCTCACCGACGATCGCGTGTACCTGACGGACATCGCGGCCGCCGGGTACACGCATCGGATCCTCGGTAATGCGTCGGGACTGTTTTTCCCCGCCGCGCGCCACCCTGTGGCGCGCGCGGGGAATTACAAGCAAATCACGTCCAAAGACGTGACCCCGGCGCCTCAGGTCCGCGCTGTTCACGTATTTTGTTAATAGCGCGGACCTGAAGCGGTTAAACGAAGCATGCGCAGTTCGATCGCCGCGGGGACGCGCCTAATTTAAATTCTTCACGCCCCCTAATCTCGTATTTCGATTACGCGGCGAGAAATAGACTACGCCGCCGTATCGTACAGGCAAAAATCTACCAGAATTCGGTGTAGAGCCTGGTAAAATACGGCTGCGTAGCGTATCTCGGATACGCTGCGCAAATGTACGTGTACCTGAATCTGGCCCAATGTTTCTTTTTATCTCTCAGCGCTAAGCAATGTTGTGATAAACCTTGCCAAGCAGAGAAAGGCTCTGCACTTGTTCTGGATTAAGATCGCGAGGGGGGTTGAATCGAGATAGCAATTTTTTTAACAATTAATCATGCAGCTCTACGCTAAAGGTGCCGACAACAAATTTAAATTCATTTAAATTCATGATATTTATTAAAAAGTGGAACATAATACAATTATATATACAAAGACTGTACAATAATACCTCGGGTTACGACTAACGTGGTTAACGAGGGTTTTGCAATACAAAAAAAAATTCTGGCCCGGGTTTGCTAGTGTTGTCTCACAACACGAGCAGGATTTAAGTCTCTTTGGTCAGATGTGTGGAGTCGTTTGAATGCACTCGGAAATACTTGGTAATACTAGGAAACACTCAGGAACGTCCCTGAGTGTTTCTGAGCCTCTCCGAAGGCATCTGAGCAGCTCCGAACGGTCTCTGAGTATTTCTGAGTCTCTCCGATGCCCCCCACCTCTGGACACATGCGGTACTGCATACAATAGAAGTAAATGTGGAACGAATTATAAATGTCGGGGAAACTCGCTTTGATATGCGAGTGCTTTGGATTACAAGCATTCTTCTGGAACGGATTATGCTCGTAATCCAAGGTTCCACTGTATATATATTTTTTAGAAACTGTAATTTTCGGTTTCGGCTTGATGCATCCTTTCGGTTTCGGCACCAAAATGTATATTCGGTGCACCTCTAGTGGAAAGGCCAACTTTTTAAATTGAATTGAACCGTGGATGTGGTTAAAATAGAACATTATGTGTAGCTTGTGTCGACTTTGTCTGACCATTTTTAAAAAGTCAGGACAACTAGCTTCAGCCTGATCTTCCGGCATGTAAAATAGAAAATTTTAATTTCGGACACGATCATACCAAACTGTTTTGAAGTTCATAGCACAAAACAAACAAAATATCTGCTTGGCCAGCAAAACCCCTCTTCCCCCAGCAAACCCCTCTACCAGTAAGAATATTCTCTCCCACAGCAACCCGAACCAGCAAAAAATTCCCCCTGCCCCAGCAAAGCCTCCATAAGCAAAAACTCTCTCTCAGCAAAACCCCCTTCCCAGTAAGCCCCCTCCTCCCACTGAGTTGACACACCTACCTACCTCTCATATATTGCTGTCCGGGAGAATAGGGGAAGGCCACTTAAGCTTCCCCTTAACTTTGACATGTGACAGGTCAAAGCTGAGGAAGAGCTTAACCACTTCAGCCCTAGAAGAATTTACCCCCTTCCTGACCAGAGCACTTTTTGCGATTCGGCACTGCGTCGCTTAAACTGACAATTGCGCGGCCGTACGACGTGGCACCCAAACAAAATTGACGTCCTTTTTTTCCAACAAACAATAAAAAATATTGCTTTGCCTGGTAGCTTTCTTTTTGGTAGTATTTGATCACCTCTGCAAAAAATTGTTTTGCACAAAAAAAAAGAACGACAATTTAAAAAAAAAAAGCAATATTTTTTATTGTTTGCTATAATAAATATCCCCAAAAAATCTATAAAAAAAAAAAAAAAATCCTCAGTTTAGGCCGATATGCATTCTTCTACAATATTTCTTTTTGGTAGTATTTGATCACCTCTGCAAAAAATTGTTTTGCACAAAAAAAAAGAACGACAATTTAAAAAAAAAAAGCAATATTTTTTATTGTTTGCTATAATAAATATCCCCAAAAAATCTATAAAAAAAAAAAAAAAATCCTCAGTTTAGGCCGATATGCATTCTTCTACAATATTTCTTTTTGGTAGTATTTGATCACCTCTGCAAAAAATTGTTTTGCACAAAAAAAAAAGAACGACAATTTAAAAAAAAAAAGCAATATTTTTTATTGTTTGCTATAATAAATATCCCCAAAAAATCTATAAAAAAAAAAAAAAATCCTCAGTTTAGGCCGATATGCATTCTTCTACAATATTTCTTTTTGGTAGTATTTGATCACCTCTGCAAAAAATTGTTTTGCACAAAAAAAAAGAACGACAATTTAAAAAAAAAAAGCAATATTTTTTACTTTTTGCTATAATAAATATCCCCAAAAAATCTATAAAAAAAAAAAAAAAATCCTCAGTTTAGGCCGATATGCATTCTTCTACATATTTTTGGTAAACAAAATCGCAATAATCGTTTATTGATTGGTTTGCACAAAAGTTATAGCGTCTACAAAATAGGGGATAGTTTTATGGCATTTTAATTTTTTCATTTTTTTTACTAGTGTAGCGCCCCCTTACTTTCAGTATGGGCACTACGTTAAATTATTGGGCTGCTGTCATTCAGAACTGTCCTGTAGGCCAGTCTGCGCTCCAGGGGTTTTGTTCTCACCCCTGGGCGACAGGTGGTGCTAGAGTGGTTCTGACAGACTCAGTTTTCCACAGCAGCCAATTAGAGAAGTTTCACCTCGCAAGGCATGCTGGGGAGGGGTATATCTGGGGCAGACGCCATTTATCTGGGTCCTTTCGCGTTTCCGCGGGTTCCAGGTGCGGCACCCACCTTCAGGGTGTGTGCACCCAACGGACCCCGACAACAGGGCCTATCTGGCCGGGGTCATATTCTACACAGAGTTAAATGCGGATGCTGAAAGGGGCCACAGTGACTTAATGGGTCCCCAGCTACACTAAGACGGATCCCAGGCTGGGTGCCGTTCAGTGGGGGATTGGTTAAGGAGAACCCGGAGGCAGGCGATCCAACAGGACTTGAACGGACCATCGGGATTTTGTGACCGGGAGATTGACAGGTGTACTTCAAGCTGTCAACCGGTGACCCTGACTAAATTTAACTGGGAGGATTCGCTCATTCCAAATTACGCTCATTCAAGTACTAGGCCTGTGGCAGAGGCCCGAGCCAGGCCTATGGCAGAGGTCTGTTCCTCCCAGCAACCTAAGTGACACTTCGGCTGCCAGGCTTGTGGCAGGAGTCTGTCCGGAGGCACTTTACCCACTCTGGCTAGAGTGGTGGCGAACTGCACTATTGCTGAAAGCAGGCTTACTTTCTCTGAATATCCTGGGCTGATACTGCAAGTGTTCTCTTCTGCTTCATCAACCTTTCCTATCCAGCTACGTGTTGATGTTGGCCGTGTTGGGCCTTGGAAATAAAGCATTCAGAAAACCCATCTGCTGACTGGACATTCGCTCACTGCCTGTACTCACTGCTATCACCCCTAGAGAAGCCACCCGAGGTAACTTAATACGCCGATCCCAAAACAACCGGCGGCTCCTTTGGGGGTAACCGCTACACTAGTAATTGCGGCGATCTGTGATTTTTATCGTGACTGCGACATTATGGCGGACACATCGGATACTTTTGACGCTATTTTGGGACCATTGTCATATATGACACTGGCAGGGAGGGGGTTAAACCACTAGGGGGTGAGAAAGGGGTTAAGTGTGACCTAGACAGTGATTCTAACTGTGGGCGGGGGGCTGGGCTACAAGTGACACGACAGTGATCACGGCTCCCGATGACAGTAGATCACTGTCCTGTCACTAGGCAGAACAGGGAAATGTTCTTGTTCTTGTTTACATCTCCCGATCTGCCTCTCCGTGACACGATCGCAGGCCGGCAGCGGACATCGAGTTCCCGTGGGCACGGTCACAGAGAGTGCGGCGAGCACACGCCACTGCACGACTTCTTAAAGGGGACGTACCTGTACCCCCATTTGCCCCCCGCTGCCGACTGCAGCGGTCGGCAAGTGATTAAAGTGAAACTAAATCTTCCCATTCTTTACAGAAAAGGAAGCTGCCATCTTAGTCTCTGTTTATTCTGCAACTGCCATGGTGATGCACATGTGATATGACATGAACCATTTGATGGCTTGATAGTATGATTGAGAGTGTAAAGCCACTGTGACAGTTATCATTCATTTGGGAATTTTTTTTGCAAATAAAAAAATAATAATAATATAGCGTATACAATTGCGACTCAGGTCATATTGGTATTGAATGTTATTAAAAATTACCTTTCCTTTTCAATTTTCAGCGCTGTAATTTTCTGTAAAATGCAAAGCAAAATGGCTATTTGGAGCTGTTCTGAAAATGTCATTTCCTGCTTGTGTGATTGGCTTACTGATTTTCCCAGAAGTCTGCACTAAGATACAAGTCAGACTTTTGACACCCCCTGCAACAAAAATGTCATTTTTGGTGAGATACTCCCAAATGGAAATCACGTCTAAAGGGACGCATACCCTGCCAATTTCCTCATTAGAGCCCTGCAGGTGCAGCAGCTTATTGTTAATTATAAAAGCACTCCCATACAGGTTTACTCTGCACATGGACAAGCAAACAGCTATTTCTTCAAAATAACAAAAGGTAGGAATCTGCAACAAAGCCCCTGTTTTACTTACCTGAGCCATAATTTCTGTGGGCGCGATCCCTTGTCACTCTCTCCTAGGCTTCTCTGCTCTTCATTGGATAGATTGGTAGCAGCGCAGCCATTGGCTTATGCTGCTGTCAATCAAATACAATGATGCAGCCACCAGGGGCAGGGCCGAGTCATACACTCGGCGGCTATGGGCGCCGAGTGTATGACACGGGTGTGCGTCCGCAAGGTAACCCCCACGGGAGAGAGCTTCCCAGAGGGGGTTATCTATTGCAGGGAGGTGATGCGAGAGCCGCCGTGGGACCCCAGAAGAGGATGACTGGGGCCAGTCTGTGCAAAACGAACAGCACAGTGGAGGCAAGTATGACATGTTTGTTATTCAAAAAAAAAAAAACCTGAACCTTTAGTATCACTTTACAATTCCTGCAATGTACATAGATCACGCAGCGGGTAATGTTCTTTTCTCAACATAAGTGGAGTTATGCCCTATAGACACAATCGGATTTTCTGTCTGAAAAACCTTAGATGGTTTTTCCAATGGAATTCCGCTCAAGCTTGGCTTGCATACACACGATCACACAAAAGTTCTCTGAACGTTTGCCCGTGAAGAACGCGGTGACGTACAACACTACAACGAGCTGAGAAAATTAAGTTTTCTGCTTCCGAGCATGCGTCAAATTGTTTCCAAGAATGCATCAGAGTTTTGCATGTAGGAATTGCTACAGACGATCGGATTGTCCAATAGGATTTTTTTTTCCGGAAAATTTGAGAACCAGCTCTCAATCTTTTGCTGGCGAAAATTCCAACAGCAAACGTTCGATGGAGCATACACACGCTCGGAATTTCCGTTCAAAAGCTCACATCAGACTTTTGCTGTCGGAATTTTAGATCATGTGTACAGGGCATCACTCTTTACGGCCACTTTCACACAAGATAAATCTGCCAGCGGATCTACCTGATCATTGTGGATCTGCCTGCTGATCCCTACTGAGCAGGCAGGTGACAGGTCCTTGTTCACTCCGCTTATGCCGAGCGAACACGGACACAGGCTGCTTTCCTCTATTAACAGTGAGGCCGCTTACACACGACTCGGTGGGAGAGCTTATTTGCCGAGGAAACCAGTCGTGTGTACGTTTTTCATCGAGGAAACTGTCGAGGAACTCGACGAGCAAAAAAGAGAGTAAGTTCTCTTTTTCCTCGACGGGACTCCAAATTGGCTTGTCGTGTTGCTTTTCGACGAGAAACTCGAGCGTGTGTATGCTAAGAAACCCGTGCACCTTCGGTAAAAGTAGCATTTGTAATGAAAATAGCAAATTTTTCACGCTGTAACAGACTGAAAAGTGCAAATGTCTCTTACCAAACTTTTTCCTAACACGCAGTAACATGAGATTAGCAAAAGCAGCCCCTGCCTTTGTATGTGTTGAAGTCACCGAGTTTGAGAACGAGGAGATTTGGTCTTTAACGTGTGTATGCAAAGCAAGCTTGTCGAGTTCCTCGACAAGCCTAACAAGGAACTCAACGAGGAAAACGATGTGTCTGAAACGACGAGTTACTCAGATGAAAACAGACCGCATGTTAGTTGACATCTGACTGTCGTCCAATCCAATAGGCCAGATGGATGGGGAATGGATCGGATCCAATGTCCATTTACATCTGCCACTCCATAGAGGACAATGGATGGTCCAATCAGGTCTGCAGAAAAAAACGACAGCCAGACCCAATCAGTCCGCCCGTGTGGAAGAGACTTAAATCAGTGGGTTTAGTTCCGCTTTGTGCTACTGATGAATCTAAAGCTGGACAGGGTAGCCAGGGGTGGCTCTACAAAGCTGTGGTCAATGTAGCAATGTGTGTCTGGTGGGAGGGGGTGTAATCCTAGAGCACTGGTGTCAAACACAAGGCCCACGGGCCGAATCTGGCCCTCCAGGCCATTTAATGTGGCCCTCTCACCTCTCTTGCAGCTGCAGGAGAGCTCCGGCCCTCCTCTGGTCCTCCACCAGACCATTACTTTCTTAAAAGCAATGCATCCAGCTTCTTACCAGTAGCAGTATAAGGAAAGGGGGTGCACTGTGTTGTAAGGGAGAGTGGGGGACTCAACTTCTGATAGTAGAATGGCTCTTCACATCTAATGTAATGGGAGGGGATGCGCTGGACATCTAATCCTACAGAAACAACCGGCCCTTTTGAGGGCAATCATTATGCTGATGCGGCCCACAATGAAATTTAGTTTGACACACCTGTCCTAGAGCATCCCTAACATGGCTGTCCTGAGGTGGACAACCCAACACACCTCTGGGTCCACCCACTGGGTCCACTAAAACAAACTAAAGATCATTTATTTAGGGGTTACATGTGTAAGACTGCGTTAAGCAATGCATCCACCTGTCTTAATAAGTTTCTTTCCAGGATTGGTCATACAGCTGCAGAACCCACCTCTGTGGCGTACAGGATGTCGATGATTTTGGACAAGATGCCATTGCTCTCGCTCTCATGCTCCTGACAGATCAGCTCGATGTCTCGCAGCTTACTGAAGTAGAAATCTCGTTCTTTCTCCAGCCCATCCACTGTCAGCTTCAGCTCCATTAACTGGATAGACAGTAAAAGATGAATGTTAATCAAAATCTCAGGATCTTTTACAGGAGGGACTAATGTGTATATACAGTACCTCACAAAAGTGAGTACACCCCTCACATTTTTGTAAATATTTTATTATATCTTTTCATGTGACAACACTGAAGAAATGACACTTTGCTACAATGTAAAGTAGTAAGTGTACGGCTTGTATAAAAGTGTAAATTTGCCATCCCCTCAAAATAACTCAACACACAGTCATTAATGTCTAAACCGCCGGCAACAAAAGAGAGTACACCCCTAAGTGAAAATGTCCAAATTGGGTCCAAAATGTCAATATTTTGTGTCGCCACCATTATTTTCCAGCACTGCATGGGCATGGTGTTCACCAGAGCTTCACAGGTTGTCACTGCAGTCCTCTTCCATTCCTCCATGATGACATCACAGAGCTGGTGGATGTTAGAGATCTTGTGCTCCTCCACCTTCTGTTTGAGGATTTCCCACAAATGCCCAATAGGGTTTAGGTCTGGAGACATGCTTGGCCAGTCCACCACCTTTACCCTTGGCTTCTTTAGTAAAGCAGCGGTCCTATTGGAGGTGTGTTTGAGGTCGATATCACTGCGGCCCAGTCTCTGAAGGGAGGGGATCATGCTCGGCTTCAGTATTTCACAATACATGTTGCCATTCATGGTTCAACTAACTGTAGCTCCCTAGTGCTGGCAGCACTAATACAGCCCCATACCATGACACTCCCACCACCATGCTTGACTGTAGGCAAGACACACTTGTCTTTGTATTCCTCACCTGGTTGCCGCCACACACGCTTGATACCATCTGAACCAAATAAGTTCTTTAGTCTGCTTGTCTTCAGAAAACTGCAGGTTTTCTTGTGCATCATCTTTAGAAGAGGCTTCCTTCTGGGATGACAGACATGCAGACCAATTTGATGCAGTGTGCGGCGTATGGTCTGAGCACTGACAGGCTGACCCCCTCACCCCTAAACCTCTGCAGCAATGCTGGCAGCACTCATATCTATTTCCCCAAAGACAACCTCTTGATATGACACTGAGGAAGTGCACTCTGTTCTGACAACGATTCTGCAACTCAGTTTCAAAGGTCTTGGCAATCTTCTTATAGCTTAGGCCCTCTTTATGTAGAGCAACAATTCTTTTTTTACAGATCCTCAGAGAGTTCTTTACCATGAGGTGTCATGCTGAACTTTCAGTGACCAGTATGAGAAAGTGAGAGCGATAACACCATATATAACACACCTACTCCCCATTCACACCTGAGACCTTGTAACACTAACAAGTCACAGGACACCGTGGAGGGAAAATGGCTGATTGGGCCCAATTTGGAAATTTTCACTTAGGGGTGTACTCACTTTTGTTGCCAGTGGTTTAGACATTAACCCCCCTGGCGATATTCCCGAGTCTGACTCGGGGTTAGATTTTCATGCTGCAATTGGTAACCCCGAGTCATACTCGGGCTCACCTCGCAGCTTTTACAGGCAAGGTTTACTTACCTTGTCTGTGGATCCAGCGATGCATCCGCGCTGTGTGAGCGAGCGGCGTCCTCGCTGGGTTTACACAGTGTCCCCGTGTGCCGCCGAGCTCCGTTCCCTGTGACGTTACGACGCACGGGGGCGGAGAACGGCGCCATATTCAAAAAAGTAAACAAACACATTACATACAGTACACTGTAATCTTATAGATTACAGTACTCTATGTAAAAAATACACACCCCCTTGTCCCTAGTGGTCTGCCCAGTGTCCTACATGTACTTTTATATAATAAAAACAGTTCTTTCTCCCTGCAAACTGTAGATTGTCTATAGCAACCAAAAGTGTCCCTTTATGTAAAAAATGGTTTTAGATCAGCTAGAAAACAGCGATAATAAATTATAATCACTTGCAGAATTGAACGATAGCGATTTGTCATAAAAAAATAATAATAATGACAGCGACATTTCTGCAACTTAGCAAATTTCTGTGATTTTGAGTTGATTACATTATTGAATAATTTTTATTATAATTATATTATTATTTGTTATAATTATTTATAATTATTTATTATATTATAATTTATCATTTTGTTTTAAAAAAAATGTCATACCCGGATGCCTATTGGACTCTTGTTTGGTCAGATTTAAGTGAGTTATTCCTAAGAATTACAGGCCTATAGTATAAAAAATGCCAAATTTCGTTGCAAATAATGGTACCGCTTTCAGCACCTAAAATCTGAAAGAATCATACTGCCAGGGAGGTTAATGGCTGTGTGTGGAGTTATTTTGAGGGAACTTGTGTGACTCGACATGCATGACAAATCTTTTCTCATGTTTTGCAATGATATCCATTCATATATGTGCAACTTAAAGTTGCAGCAACTCCAAAGTAGTTCATGCACTACTTTAGTCCGACTTCCATGCAACTTGAGGGCCATAGACTTCAATGTTAGCCCTCAAAATTTGCATGAAAGTCGTACCTGAATGTTATACAATGAACAGTTGTGCAACAGTTGTCCATTATCACTGGATGAAGCAAAAGTTGTGTCCAAGTTGCACCCATCCAAAGTTGCATCAAACTTGCAGCCAAAGCCAGGATGAGTTCTGTGACCCACCTCTAATCCTGCCAGCATACAAGCTTCAGCAGATAACTAAACCCAAGAACAAAAAAATGCAGCTTACAGTCTTCGTTTTTTTTCAAGCTAAATTTTTTTTTTAACAAATACAGAAAATATCTGTTGATCTTGCCAGAAAAAATGTGTCCTTGTCACTTCCTGTGAACTGTACAGATAAATATTTTCCTAGCTATCTTCTGTAAACCACCAATTGTCCTGCCCGACCATGTAAGTAAATACAAACATGTTTGTAGTCCATTTTAGTAAATCAGCCTAGGGTGAAAACCATGGCTCCCTCCATAGATACAGTGGAGGAGCAACGTAGCCACTGAGAGACACACGTGTTATAACATATAAAGACATTTTAGAACAATGGTTCACCTCCAACCTTGTGTTAAAAATTTGGAGAAGGTCCTTTTCTGTTCCAGCATGACTGCATCCTTGTACACAAAGTCAACCCCATAAAGACATGGTTTAATGAGTTTGGTGTTGAAGAACTCGGGTTACCTGCACAGAGTCCTGGCTTCAAATTTACTAAACACTTTTGGAATGAACTTGAGCACCGATTGTGTGCCAGGTCTCATCTAACATCAGTACTTGACCTCACAAATGCCCTTTTGGCTGAATGGCCATTATTCCCCACAGACACACTTCTAGTTTTCTAGAGTAGGAGGCAACATCTGAGTGGTTTGCACAAGACCCTGACATCAACCCTGACTGACTGAAGACCGTTTGGCTGAACTGGAACATTGATTGCAAGCGTGGTCTTCTTCATCAGAACCAGACCTCCCAAATATTCTTCTGGCTGTATGATCACAAATTTCCAAGCTCTCCAAAATTTCATAGAAAGCCCTCCCAAAACAGTGGAAGCTGGTCGATTCAAAAAGGCAGACAACTCCATAAATAATGCCCATGCTTTTTGAATGGGAGGTCTAACATATATAGGTTTGTCCATATGATTTAGATGTGTGTCCCCATTTCCCAAACAAATCCACATACCAAAGGGCTTCGTCTTCTATACAGGAAAGTGGGCTGCACTGCTTAAAAACTATTTAATGTTTTTTACTACACATCTGATTTTGTGGGATTAAAGTTGAATGCCATAAAAAAGGTTGAAAAAATCAAATTGTTTCCACGCTGATCTATAATGTATGGAGCTGTCTTCTGATTGTGAGATAAACTCTTTTCAAATAAACGTTACAAAATGAAAGGTAAATGTACCATTTATTTTATATCGACCAATTAATTCCGACATCTGTTCAAATAATACACCTGGACTTAATTGCATAAAATGTGTGTATGGCCTATTTTTACATTATTCTATCGGCATCTTTTTGCAGGAGGAGGTGAACCTGGGCTCTGACCAGTGGCGGTGCGTCCATAGTGGGCGCAGGAGCGCCGCCCCCTCTCTCCTCCTGCACTAATCAATCAACAATACATAGCTTCATGCATTGCATGAAGCTATGTATTGTCGCTGCTGTCACCCACTATTCAGGTGTCCGGTCGACATCTGAATAACAGCATTGGGCGTGTTTTGGAATTGCCTGATTAGAGCGACATTCTCTAATAGGCTTCTCGATTGGAGCCTGTGGGCTCTAATCGGCTTCCAAATGGTTAACCAGAGGGCGCACAGGCTGTGTGTTCCCTGGTTAAACAGTGCTGTGTTAGGGAATCACTTCCCTAACACTGCCCCGCCTCTCAGCCAATCAGGTGCACCGGGTCTGGTTACCGGTCACCTGATTGGCTGAAACGACATCAAGGGCGTGAGAAGACATCGAAGGAGCGTGGAGAGGACGGCGCTGACCTGAGGAAGGTAAGTGCTGGGCTGGGACGGAAACTGGCTGCATTTGGGGGCACAAACTGAAGGAAATTGGGGGCACAAACTGGCGACAATTGGGGGCACAAACTGGCGACAATTGGGGGCACAAACTGGCAGCAATTGGGCAGACAAACTGGCTGCATTTAGGGGCACAAACTGGCAACAATTGGGGGGAACAAACTGGCAGCAATTGGAGGCAAAACTGGCGGCAATTGGGGGCACAAACTGGTGGCAATTGGGGGCACAAAGTGGCTGCAATTGGGGGCACAAACTGGCTGCAATTGGGGGCACAAACTGGTGGCAATTGGGGCCACAAACTGGCAGCAATTGGAGCACAAACTGGCGGCAATTGGGGGCACAAACTGGCAGCAATTGGGGAAACAAACTGGCAGCAATTGGGGGCACAAACTGGCAGCAATTGGGGGACAAACTGGCTGCATTTCAGGGGACAAACTGGCTGCATTTGGGGGGACAAACTGGCTGCATTTGAGGGGACAAACTGGCTGCATTTTAGGGGACAAACTGGCTGCATTTTAGGGGAAAAACTGTGTTTACTGGGCACAGTGACGGCAATTGATGTTTTTTTTTTCTTTTTCAGTTTGTTTGCGCCCACCAAAAATGTTGAGCACCAGCCGCTACTGGCTCTGACACTAAAGTTTCATCCTCTCTTACCTGCTGGTTGAGTTCTACGATCCGTGAATCCAAGTCATTGCCACCGTTCCGGGTGATGGGTGGGTTTTTCCGTACAGGGTGGGTGACGTTTGGCAATCGTGCAGGGGGCTGCATTGTCTTGGGGCCTGTAGGGGATGTTCTCTGGGGCACTGTGGAAGGCAGTGAGGAGGAACACATTACAGAGATAAGTTGAATAACTAATTGCCACATGTAACTGGTCAGTCTCTACGTCTTATAATGCCAATTATATAACCAAATCAGTTTCCATATCTGGACAACTAGACTACTGATCACGTCTGCTTGTAGAATAAAAGGAATGCACAGCATTTAGCATGCTTATAATGTTTTGTATTTCTTACGTTCAGGAGAAAAAAATGTACAATCCCCACTGCAAAAAAGTTGGAAATTTGGGACGCTGTGTAAATATACTGTATATAAAAACAGAATGCAATGATCTGAAAATCTCATAAACCCATAATATATCAAATGTTTAAACCAAGAAAATTTGCCATTTCAGGCTTGGTTCACACCTCCGACGGACTCCGACTCATAGCAGGGGGCCGGTGCATCCCTGTTCTCCGTTTCAGGAACGATTTGGGGTCAAATTTGTGCACAGCATTCCTGCAAGCCGCTCTGCAGCCCCAATGGAAATATGTGAACCGGCTCCATAGAGAGCCGTTCACAATCTCCTGTCATGCGAATTGGATGCAGGGAAAGCCGCATCCAATTTCATAGGTGAGAACCCAGCCTTAAGAAAAAAATAAGGTAATTTTGAAATCAATGGCAGCAAAAAAGTTGGAAGAGGGCAACAAAAAACTGGCAAAGTATGTGGTACTAAGAAGGAAAAGCTAGAAGAACATGCTAATTGGCAACAGGTCAGTAACATGACTGGGTATAGGAAAAAGCATCTTGAAATTGCACTGAAAGTGCACTTGGAAGTGCAGTCGCTGTAAATCTAAGGGGTAGATCTGAAATGAGGGGAAGCTCTGCTGATTTTATCATCCAATCATGTGCAATCTAAAATGCTGTTTTTTATTTTTCTTGCATGTCCCCCTCAGATCTACAGCGACTGCACTTCCAAGTTCACTTTCAGTGCAATTTCAAGTGCAATTTGCAAAGTAGATTTGCCTTTCATAAATAACCCCCAGAGTGTCTCAGAAGTAAAAGGCAAAAGATTTATTAGATCTGAAGAGAAATCAGAGTATGAGTGTCTCAGAAGTAAAGATGGGCAGAGGTTCACCAACTTGTGAAAAGCTGTGTCTAAAATTGTTAAACAATCTTAAAGTTCCTCAATGTAAAAATGCAAAGACTTTAAATATATCATCATCTACAGTACATAATATCATTAAAAGATTCTGAGAATCTGGAGAAATCTCTGTGTGTAAGGCCAAAATGCAATATTGAATGCCTGTGATCTAATGGACCCTCAGATAGCACTGCATTAAAAACAGGCATCACATATGAGCTCAGGAATACTTCAATGTCTCTGAACACAGTTCATTGTGCCATCCAAAAAAGCAAGGTATAGCTCTATTATGCAAAGGAGGAGCCATAGCTGAACATGATCCTGAAACACTGCTGTCTTCCCTGGGCCAAAGCTCATTTAAAATGGTCTGTTGCAATATGGAAAACTGTTCTGTGGTCAGGCCTCGTACACACGACCGAGCAGTGGCGTCTCCAGCTTTCATATTTAGGGGGGGCACATGGGGGGACAGGGACAAAAGTAGGGGGGCCAACTATAAAATGCAATTATATATATATCTATATATCCTGGGGCCCTTTACTACGATCCCACAACGGGCCCTTTCACATGTTCTGCAGTGAGCTCCCTTCCTACTATACTGGGGGCCCCCAGTGTGGCAGAAAACAAGAGATATATGTCACCAGCACACCAGCAGTGGGAGAACTCTCAGGGTTGCAAAAGTTGTCTTGCTCCTGGGCCCTGGTGTTCTGCCACTGTGGGGTTCCCCAGCTGTCCTGTCCCTGCTATTGACAACGCTGGCCTGGCATCTGTCTCCTTGGCAGCGACAGCAGTCTATTAGAACCTAGTGCTGGTGACATTATTGATGCATGCAGGGGAAGGCTGGCACTATTGGTTATAGAGAGCCAAGTCCCCAGCTGGTCACCTAGCAGCAGTAATACTGTATAACTTTCTCTGTTGACATGCTGATCGGGAGGTGATCCAGGTGATGCTCCCAGTCAGATCCAATAAACACAGTATTTATTAGCATCAAGAGTACAACCACATGTATACAATCAACCATATGTTCCGCAGCCATGTGGGCTCTATGCCTGTAAAAGTGTGGGCTTTGATCAATAAAATCACATATTTAACACTAGGATTTGACTAGGAGCAGCTAAACAACCTGCAGGGAGCTCAACTGTCTACAACCAATAGAGATGGGCTCGGGTGTGTTTGAAATCCCACATGCCCGATCCCGCCAGAAAGCCGACACTCCACAGTGCTAATCACAGCCACTGAGTCAGTCCTGATCTGTGCAGCTTCGGACCAGGAAATGTCTCACTGCCTGTGATTAGCGCTGTGCAGTGTGGGCTTCCTGGCAGGCTCTGGCATGTGGAATTTTGAACATCCCCAGCCCATCTCTAACCATAAATTGTGCTGGCCCTCTTGTACATCAGCCCCATAAAGTAACCAGCACTGGGTTCCTATGTGTTGCCGCCCCTTCCACAGAGGCCAGCACTGTGAATAGCCGGGACAGGACAGCAACTCTGGTTGTGTCAGGAAAGGCTCCATCTGCTGGTGCTATTCATAATCTGGCTTGCAGTGCTGCGTTCCACCAGCAGGAGTCTCCTGGTAGTTTGGAGCTGTCAGGAGAACTTCCCCCTGCTGGTATATCACCTTTGGGACGCAGTACTGAAATCCACCAGCGGATGGATCCTGGCATTAGGGAGCATATAGCCCTTCCTGCGCTCAGCTGTGACCTGAACTCAATCATCATCTCTATTTATACCCGGCGAGTTCAAGCAGAGCTCGCCCTGGTATCGTCCTATCTTCCAGACCTGAGCCTGTATCCTGACCCTGTCTTCTGGACCCAGATTCTGCACCCTAATTCTGATCCTTGATCCTGATTCCTGGCTGGACTTTTCCTTCCTGGTTCCTGTCCATCCATCCGTTCCCTGCTCTGTTCTGTCCCATCCTCACCCATCTGCTGACATCCCACGTGTATGACCTTGGCCTGGCTTTGTTTATGAATACGGTATCTCTGTTTGATTGTATATGCTGTTTGCTGTTTATTGCACTGGTTGTCCCCACTTGTTTTGTAAATAAACACCTTTTTATTTCACTACTCACATTGTTGGTCTCCTCTGTGCAGTCACACAGTACTGATCTATTAGCTCTCCTGACAGTATACCAGGGCCATCCCTTGATCAGACGTGACTGCATTGAGGAACCATCCTGGTGTAGTGCGTTGCTCTAAACATGGATTACAATGAAATCCTTTACCTTTCTGTGCTGGCAGAAGAGGATGAGGGGTATTGTCGCAGGATTTGGAGGGGTGGACTAGTGACCAGCTGATGGAAACTATCCGATCAGCTCATTCCTGGGTGGATAAGGGTTACATGACTTTTAATGATGTTCAGGCATTAATTTGGTTGTGTGTAAAGCCAGCCCTGTCATTTATTCCTGACAGTAGTGACAATTTCTCTCCCCCCTTCAGTCATGACCAAGTTGAATCTCTGGTGTAGTTATTAGAGGATGATCCGGTGTCTTTTGATGAGCATTATTCTTCTTGTCCCCAGCAAAAGTTGTCTGAGTGTATTAGTTCTGTGCAGTCTCTGATTAGACAAGGTATGTGTGAACCTGCTTTTGTTCAACCTGTGCTGCAGGCATGGTCAGACCTCCTGGTTCCAGCCAAGCCACTCTGTCCCAGCCCTGCTATTCACCACCTGCCTTCCCAAGGATCCATATGTCCATCACCAATGGCAACCCCAGCCCAGATAATTCCGCATTCTACCAAATATTACTACCCAGTTTCTACTAATTGTACCTACCCTGCCTTTAATCCACCTGAAACAACTCCACAAAACCCTCCTCCAGCCACTGTTCCTGTGTCTCTGCCACATTGCAACCCTTCCTCCTACGTAATTCCATCCCTTTCATACATCCCTCCTGTTAACAGGCCTGCAGTGACTAAATCTAAAAAGAAGCGCAAGTACTTCCTGACCCACACCATTGTGCCAGCTGCCCAGTCTGTTCCAGTGCCAGCTACCAAGTCTGTTCCAGTGCAAGCTACCCAGTCTGTTCCAGAGCAAGCTATCCAGTCTGTTCCAGTGCCAGCTATCCAGTCTGTTCCAGTGCCAGCTACCCAGTCTGTTCCAGTGCCAGCTGCCCAGTCCGTTCCAGTGCCAGCTGCCCAGTCCGTTTCAGTGCCAGCTGCCCAGTCTGTTCCAGTGTCAGCTGCCCAGCTGCCCAGTCCGTTCCAGTGCCAGCTGCCCAGTCTGTTCCAGTGCCAGCTGCCCAGCCTATTGTTCCAGTGCCAGCTGCCCAGCCTATTGTTCCAGTGCCAGCTGCCCAGTCTGTTTCAGTGCCATCTACCCAGCCTATTGTTCCAGTGCCAGCTACCCAGCCTATTGTTCCAGTGCCAGCCGCCCAGCCTGTTCCAGTGCCAGCCACCCAACCCGTTGTTCCAGTGCCAACTGCCCAGCCTGTTCCAGTGCCAACTGCCCAGCCTGTTCCAGTGCTAACTGCCCAGCCTGTTGTTCCAGTGCCAGCGGTCCAGCCTGATGTGCCAGTTGCCCAGCCTGATGTGCCAGTTGTCCAGCCTGACGTGCCAGTTGCCCTGTCTGACGTTTCAGTGCCAGCTGCCCAGTCCATTCCAGTGCCAGCTGCCCAGTCCGTTTCAGTGCCAGCTGCCCAGTCCGTTCCAGTGTCAGCTGCCCTGGCGTCCCAGTACCCGTCTTTCGTCCTGGTGCCTGTCTTTCATCCCGGCATCCCGGTCTCTATCTTCCAGCCCGATTTGCCTACCTTTCAGCCTGATGAGTTCCTGTTCACTGCCCAGCCTGATGAGCTTCTGTTTGCTGCCCAGCCTGATGAGCTTCTGTTTGCTGCCCAGCCTGATGAGCTTCTGTCCGCTGCCCAGCCTGATGTGCTCGCTCCCCAGTTTGTTCTGCCCGCTATTTGCCTAGATGTGTCCTCTGTCTACCCAGATGTACCCGCCTCTTAGTTCAAGCCTCCTGTTGTCCAGTTAAAGGCCATGGGCCTTCCTGATATTGAATCCAATATGACTCATTGCCCAGTTTGTCACTTTGGACTTTCCTCGGCAACAGATAGTTGGAGCGTCCAAAGGCCGCTCCTTTGAGGGGGGTACTGTCAGGAAAGGCTCCATCTGCTGGTGCTATTCATAATCTGGCTTGCAGGAGAACTGTCAGGAGAACTGTCAGGAGAACTTCCCCTGCTGGTATATCACCTTTGGGATGCAGTACTGAAATACACCAGCGGATGGATCCTGGCATTAGGGAGCATATAGCCCTTCCTGCGCTCAGCTGTGACCTGAACTCAATCATCATCTCTATTTATACCCGGCGAGTTCAAGCAGAGCTCGCCCTGGTATCGTCCTATCTTCCAGACCTGAGCCTGTATCCTGACCCTGTCTTCTGGACCCTGATTCTGGACCCTAATTCTGATCCTTGATCCTGATTCCTGGCTGGACTTTTCCTTCCTGGTTCCTGTCTTAGCTGGATTCCTACCCGGCAGCCTGTCCATCCATCCGTTCCCTGCTCTGTTCTGTCCTATCCTCACCCATCTGCTGACATCCCACGTGTATGACCTCGGCCTGGCTTTGTTTATGAATACGGTATCTCCCTTTGATTGTATATGCTGTTTGCTGTTTATTGCACTGGTTGTCCCCACTTGTTTTGTAAATAAACACCTTTTTATTTCACTACTCACATTGTTGGTCTCCTTTGTGCAGTCACACAGTACTGATCTATTAGCTCTCCTGACAGGTTGTTCCAGCACTGGTCCACACTGGGAGGATTCCCCCATCCACCTATAATGTGTAGATGGGGAAATTGAATCATTTCTTTTTTTTTTTTTTTTATTTAACCTGATAGTTGACTGAAAAAAAGTGATCAATGTATGGGCTGCCTAAGAGCAAAGACCAGCCATAGACAGTTTAAATCTTAGCTGGTTCAGCAGGAACGGGCTGAGATTTGACCCATTAATGAGCAGATTCTCTTATGATTATCACTAGTGGTTGCTGTAAAGACACTAGTGATATTCACGGTTTTTCAGGAGAATATAATTGCTGGGAAGGAGGGATATTCCCCTGTTAGCACTGTCTGTGTTGATGGGGGAATCATGCAAGTTGCCTAACTGAAAGTGAAAGTAAATTATAAATGTCTTTAAAGAACAGGAGAGGGGAGGGAAACAGATGGGGGAGAGAAGAGATGGAGATAATGCAGTTCGGTAATTACATCGTATTGGAGTCTGCAGTGCACACACTTACCCACGGTCCAGGCTAGAATCTCAGGAACCATTCACACACAGCCAGGAATGCTGCCGATTTTCATATTTCCCGCCCACACATCCCCTCTTTTCAGATACAGCACACCGGGATAGTTTGGGTGGGACTGAAAGGAGAAGGAGCCATATTCTTCCCTGCTCGTATGTGAGTGGGTGGCTGGACTCGCTGGGCTGTAAAAGGGTGGTATAGACTGACACTCGGCTCAGCTTGCATTCTCCACTCTTGGAATTTACAGGCTGGTTCTCCTGTCCTAAGGATGGGAGCAATCAGTCTGTTTTTTCAGTAACTGAGATGAAGGCTTTACCCGCCCCCCCCCCACAGTGTTCGTGGAGTCCTTTCTGCAACTCACTGTTCTCTGTGCCAATGAGAATGCAGGGGAAGGAGCAGATCGGGCGGCTGTGGTTGTGTGAGCGCTCGCATTATGCAGTGTCAGGGGGGAGGAGCAGAGGGAGGGGGAGAAATGCCCCAGAGCTGACTGGGGACGCTCTCCCTCTCAGGAGAGACTGTTACTCCAGTGGCGGCCCAAGCAAAATACTAAATGGTGGGGCACAGCACAATGTTGGGGGGGGGGCCATTGCGACCGAGGAACTCGTCGGGCGAAACACAGTTTTCCTCGTCGAGTTCCTTGTTCGGCTGTCGAGGAACTCAACGAGCCAATTTTCTCCATTCCCGTCGAGGAAAAAGAGAACATGGATTCTGCCGAGGAAACCGGTCATGTGTACGAGGCCTGAGACGTAACTAAATTTGACATTCTTTTTGGCAACCATTGGTGTTGCATCCTCCAGACTAAAAAGGAGAGGGGTATTCTGTCTTGTTGTAAGTGCTCAGTTCAAAAGCCTGCCTTTCTTATGGTATTGGGGTGTATTAGTGTGTATGGAATGGGTAGCTAGCACATCTGGAAAGGCACCATCAATGCAGAAAGATATATTCAGGTTTTAGAGCAGCATTTTCTCCCATCTAGACAATGTCTTTTTTCAGGGAAGGCCTTGCCTATTTTAGCAGGACCATGTGAGGCGGCGTACACACGACCGAGGTTCTCGCTGAAAACCAGCAAGAACCTCACTGGAATGTGCATTCCAGCGAGGACCTCGGCCGTGTGTACGGTCTCGGCGAGCTTCCCGTCGGGAAGCCCGTCGAGCAGAAATAGAGAGCACGCTCTCTATTTCCTCGACGGCCCGCCTGGATGAATGGCTGGTTGCCATTCCTGACGGGCGGGTCGCCGATTTCGACGGCCGGCAGAGAGCCTCGACGGGCGGAACGATGTGTTCTGCCTGTCGAGGATCTCTGCCGTGTGTACACGGCCTTAAACAGCATACTCTATCTATGACAACAGAATTAATTCATAGTAGAAAAGTTTGGATGCTTAACTGGTCTGCCCGCAGTCTGGACCAACTGAAAATATTTGGTGAAACTTGGAACCAAAAAATACAACAAAGAAGTCCTAGGACTGTTAAGCAGTTTGAATCCCATATCAGGTAAGAATGGGAAAACGTTCCTTTGACGGTGGTAGAACATATCCCCGTCAAGCCTTCCCTTCTTCTCCCATAAAATAAATCACCCAATATTCCATGAGTAGGAATATCCCTGGAATCGCCGAATAATCCATACATATGCCAAGGCTTAATGCTGAATGTAAACAGGACACACTTTATTGAAAGTACACAGCACACTTTTATACAGGATTTGGAACATCCCGCCCCCAACAACCGCTTTCTTATTGGTCCTTTTTACAGTCCCATCAGTTTCCCATCAGGTCCACCTTCCATGCAAATGAGGACTTGAAAATGACACAGCAGAGATTGGTCAGAACAGTTTGAATAGAAAGACTGATGTGTATTCAGACAAAAGCCCCAGGGGGGCAATCAATGTACACAATAGCCAGCCACAGAACAATGGAACTGTCTGGAGAGTTGAGACAGGGCAGAAGTAATTTACACCTGATAATCAAAAGTCTTTAGGACTAGCCCTTCTCCCTGGAGTCCTTTCAGCTGCTGGAGAGATGACAGGGTGGCTGGGCTCAGTCCATCATGCTGTTGGGGATCTGGGCCAACTGGCCACCATTTATGGGGTATACCAGTGGAGCCTGAAGTCCCATCCACTGGTGTGAGGTGAAAATCCCCCAGTGCTTGCAAAGCAAAGCCGACATCCTCCTGTTTCAGTCCTGTACCATTTTCTGGGGTTGTGCCAGTGGAGACTGAAGTCCCATCCACTACCCCAGGAACTCCTTCTTCTGTTAGGTGAAAGCAGAGGCCCGGGGCACTCTGTTCTGTTGCCAGCTCTTCCGCTGGGTTGCTGTGAGTGGAGACCACAGTCCCATCCACCGATATCCGCTCAAGCTGTAGTGGGGTGCAGCCGCCAGTAGCATCCTAGCATCCTGTCCTGCTGCCAGTGATTCAGCTGGGAGTAAGAGCTTTACCACTTCAGCTGGTTGCTGGGAGGGGGGCCAACCGCCCAGGCTCCCTGGAACTCCTCAGTTGGTCCCGATGCTGGGCAGAGATGGCTGGCACTCTGCCCTGTTGCCAGCACTTCTGCTGGGGGTGCATAATCCATAACATCCTCTGAACAGTCCATACATTCTGTAATCTGTGGCTGGGGAGTGATCGCCATCTTCTCACCCTGAGCCTCCGAAACTGCCACAGGGGTGGGGCAGAGGTCTTGAACCCTCTGTCCAGTGACCAGCGCTTCAGCTGGGGAAGTTCCTTGTAACTCCACAAATACTGCTCTTGGGCCGAGCACAGTGAAGTTTGGCCCTGATACCAGCTCTTCTGCTGGAGGCCCATCAGGTTGTTTTTCCTCAGCAGAAAAATCTATTAAATCCCCTGTCTCTGCAACTGGTGTCTGGGGATAGAGGTTCACCATCTCCTGTTCATGTAACCCAGAAGATGCTATAGGTACTGAGCAGAGGTTAGCAGAGCTCGGCCCTGCGGTCAGAACTTCAGCTTTGGGAATGGCAATCTCCAGATTTTCCACTGCCGATTCACTGGCATACTGCTGGACAGGCACATTCCTCCATTCAAGATCGTCCCATGCAGAAACGGGATCACCGAGGTCAGTCGGCACTTGCTGCATCCGCCATATAACCTCCTGGTCCATAGCTGCAGGGGCAGGTTGGCAAAGCACACTGTTACCCTGCCACATGGACGATTCTTCAGCCAGGATTTCAGCATTGTCCACTGGTATTTCCTGATAGTCCCAGGCAAAGGGAGCCCGGCCCTGGCGCTGAGCAGAGTCTAGCAGCTGTTTGTAGGCGATCTCCAGGTCCCATTCCCGAGCGGCCAGAAATTCCAAATCTTCATGTAGCCAGTGCGCTTCCGAGATATTCAATTTTTTCTCTCTGTGCTCCATTATGTCCTCCAAGCGCCACTCCCGATCATCCCCAAAGTCGGGATCACTGGACATCCTCCAATACAACAATCCCAGGCCATCATAGTCATAGCCTTCTGTGGGGCTGTCATCCGTTGACCACGGGCACTCTTGGGCTACATACCACCGGAGAGCTCTGTAGCTCTCATCCAGCTGCATCTCTGCCATATAACCTCCTGGTCCATAGCTGCAGGGGCAGGTTGGCAAAGCACACTGTTACCCTGCCACATGGACGATTCTTCAGCCAGGATTTCAGCATTGTCCACTGGTATTTCATGATAGTCCCAGGCAAAGGGAGCCCGGCCCTGGCGCTGAGCAGAGTCTAGCAGCTGTTTGTAGGCGATCTCCAGGTCCCATTCCCGAGCGGCCAGAAATTCCAAATCTTCATGTAGCCAGTGCGCTTCCGAGATATTCAACTTTTTCTCTCTGTGCTCCATTATGTCCTCCAAGCGCCACTCCCGATCATCTCCAAAGTCGGGATCACTGGACATCCTCCAATACAACAATCCCAGGCCATCATAGTCATAGCCTTCTGTGGGGCTGTCATCCGCTGACCACGGGCACTCTTGGGCTACATACCACCGGAGAGCTCTGTAGCTCTCATCCAGCTGCATCTCTGCCCGGATCAGCCTGTTTAATTCCGCTATCCACTCCTGCTTCGGTTGTTCCCCCAACAACGGCATTCGTACGTCATACTGCGGCCAGTACCTTGCATAGATGTAGGGCAGGACCTCTCCTTGGTGTTGCTGCTCCAGAGCTAGCGCTTCCTTCCAGAGTTGGCACCAAATCACATCCGCCCATCCCAGCAGGACCTCCTCTGATTCTGGTCCTGTGTGCTGTATCCACATCTCTTGTAACCTTCTTCTGAATTCCTCTTCCATGGTTACTGGTATCTGTACCTCTCCTCGTCTTTCATTTGGTGCTGCTTCTTTAGGCATTGTCACCGATCGTCGTATTTCTGCAATTCTCAGCTCATGTTGCCGTTCTCGTTCTTTCTCATCAAAAGCTTTAAAAGCACCAAACGGAATCTTCCTTGTGTCTGCTGTGCTGTACTCACTGTTTGGAGAATGTGCGGCTGCTTGTTGGACTGCTGCCAGTTTTAACTGTAGCTCTGCGTCTCTTATTTGTTTGGCCTCCTCCACTAACAGGGTCATTACTTTCAGCACCACATCCGCCGTTGGGTTCGGACCGAATCATGCTAGTTTCTCTCTTATCAGCTTGTTGGCTGGTGATTCCTCCTCCTGAATCACTGGTGTCTCCATCTCTTGTACTGCTGGCGTTGCTGCAACCGAGTTCTCCTGGTCTAGCTCCATTAATTCTGCTATGATGACACGCTCAGTTTTGTTGCTAGCAATCCTTCCACGAACTTCCATTAGTTCTTTTAGTGTTATTCTTTTAAGCCGGGTGTACCAGTCTTCCATTCACTGTTCCCAGTGTCTGCTTGGAATCCTGGTGTAAGGTAAAGTAGAAGGGAAAATTCCGCTGCTGCCAACCAGTTGTGACAGTGGTAGAACATATCCCCGTCAAGCCTTCCCTTCTTCTCCCATAAAAGAAATCACCCAATATTCCATGAGTAGGAATATCCCTGCAATCGCCGAATAATCCATACATTTTTTTTTTTTTCTATTGAAAAGCCTGTGGCGTGCAAAACACAACCCAAAAACTTCACCCGGTGCAGGAAAAATGTGCACACACATAAAGAGTGACACAAAAAACTGTGACGGGTGCATCGTCAAATAGTCCTCCAGGGAGAACCCAGCTCTGATCCCCCGGGGGGTTAGGCTCCTGGCAGGGAAAAGAGTAATAGGAGTCCAAGTAGCCGAAACCACGAGGACCCCACTAAGGCCCATGCAGCCGAAACCACATGGCCTAACATCCTCAGAGGGACTGCCAAGACAGAACCCTCCTCGGTGAGGCTCCCCCGAAGGGAGACCCCATGAGAGCAGGTGAACTAAGCCAGAAGACCATGTCCACCTACTCCCAAGACTTTCAGAGCTGGCCCGAGGACCAGCACCCTACTCATCACACAAAAAGTGCAGGTGCACCAACATAAAAAGAAGAAATGTGACAAACGGGGTAAAACAAAAGAAAGTGGGGGAGAAGGAAGGTGGGAGAGGTGAGTGGAAAGTGATCAACGTGCAATACGTTGACCGGCCCTCCGGCCAGGAACAAAAATTCCCCTGGTCCTAGCCAAAAGGCTCAGCCCTAAGGGCAGGTGTTAAAAAAGTGTGTGTGGAGATCAGTGACCTAAGGTGCCACACGTTGAGTGCCCCTCAAACACTCAGTGCAATGTATGGCCGAATAATCCATACATGAGCCAATGCTTAATGCTGAATGTAAACAGGACACACTTTATTGAAAGTACACAGCACAATTTTATACAGGATTTGGAACATCCCGCCCCCAACAACCGCTTTCTAATTGGTCCTTTTTACAGTCCCATCAGTTTCCCATCAGGTCCACCTTCCATGCAAATGAGGACTTGAAAATGACACAGCAGAGATTGGTCAGAACAGTTTGAATAGAAAGACTGATGTGTATTCAGACAAAAGCCCCAGGGGGGCAATCAATGTACACAATAGCCAGCCTCAGAACAATGGAACTGTCTGGGGAGTTGAGACAGGGCAGAAGTCATTTACACCTGATAATCAAAAGTCTTTAGATAGGGTTATCACACAATGGACAATGAGTATCTCTTTTGAGTCTATTGACCTGGCTGGGGTTCAGAATAAAATCTACTGTAATACATGAATTAGGATTTCACGTAGAAACACTTCAGTATTTCATGGTCCATGACAGTTCCTCTCCCAAAACTCCTCAGTTCCCAGATGTTTACAGAGTGTTAATAGAAGAGGGGATGCTACACTGTGGTAAACATGACCTTGTGTAAACTTTTTTGAGACATGTTGCTGCCATTAATTTCAAAAATCACCTTTTTTATTTATTTTTATTTAAATGGTACATTTTCTTAGTTTAAACATTTTATATGTTTTCTATTTTCTTGTGTGAATAAAATATGTTTTTTGGGGGATTTGCAAATACTTGCATTCTGGTTCTATGTAGATTTTACACAACTTTTGGGGAATTGGGGTTGTATTTGTCTTTTTAACTGCTTCCCGACCGCCCGCCGTCATATTACTGCGGGACGGTGGCTCTGTCTCGCGGGAGCACGTAGTTCTACGTCCTCTCTTTTTCGGCCACCAGGGGGGGCGCCCGTGCCGCCGGCGGCCGGCGCGCCCCCCACACGCCCCCGAGTCCCGCGCGCGTGCCCGGCGGGTACGATCGCCGGGCACCCCGATTGCTCGTTACAGAGCGGGGAACGGGAGGTATGTGTGTAAACACATACCTCTCGTTCCTGTCAGCGGGGGAAACGCTGATTTTCTGTTCATACAATGTATGAACAGAAGATCAGTGATTTCCCTTAGTAAGGTCATCCCCCCATACAGTTAGAACACAAATAGGAACACACTTAACCCCTTCCCTGCCCCCTAGTGTTAACCCCTTCACTGCCAATAGCATTTTTATAGTAATCCAATGCATTTTTATAGCATTGATTGCTATAAAAATGCCAATGGTCCCAAAAATGTGTCAAAAGTGTCCGATGTGTCCGCCATAATATCGCAGTACCGAAAAAAATGCTGATCGCCGCCATTACTAGTAAAAAAAAAATATTAATAAAAATGCCATAAAACTACCCCCTTTTTTGTAAACGCTATAAATTTTGCGCTAACCAATCAATAAACGCTAATTGCGATTTTTTTAACGAAAAATATGTAGAAGAATACGTATCGGCCTAAACTGAGGAAAAAAAATGTTTTTTTATATCTTTTTTGGTGATATTTATTATAGTAAAATGTAAAAAATATTGATTTTTTTTCAAAATAGTCGCTCTATTTTTGTTTATAGCGCAAAAAATAAAAACCGCAGAGATGATCAAATACCACAAAAAGAAAGCTCTATTTGTGGGAAAAAAAGGACGCCAATTTTGTTTGGGAGCCACGTCGCACGACCGCGCAATTGTCAGTTAAAGCGACGCATTGCCAAATCACAAAAAGTGCTCTGGTCTTTGGACAGCAATATGGTCCGGGGCTAAAGTGGTTAATTGGCTAAATCTAGAAGTAAATCAGAAAAACTGAGGTGTGTTGTAAAACAAAATTGAACAGCAGAGAGATTCAATGGCGCACACTGCAGGATGACTTACGCAAGCCATACATTTTTCTAAATTCTGTCAGTTCAGCTGGAACTGGCTGAATTTTAATTCATGTATGTCCCCCGTTTTTTAACAGAAGTCGATCTACCAAGCGATTTCTGTACATCTGCCTGTCGCATTTATCACTCTCAATCAGCGGTGCTGTGTATGGAGGAATCCAGTTCATTTTGGTTGAATGAAAGAAAAAAACCTGACTCTTCTATGGCCTGCCTTACACAAAAAGGAAACGCTTCTCTTGCCTCTTTACCACTTTCACAGATAATAAAAACAAATCACACAACTAATTTATCTCTATGCAGGATACTTCTATAAAAGCAGATAGTGCTGAGCAGAGATTACTTATCATAAAAGCCAGCATGCGCTGAAAACTACGCACCACAGAGGCACTGTGTATATATACAGTATATATATATACAGGTCATTCTCAAAAAAATTGCATATTGTGATAAAGTTCATTATTTTCTGTAATGTACTGATAAACATTAGACTTTCATATATTTTAGATTCATTACACACAACTGAAGTAGTTCAAGCCTTTTTTTTGTTTTAATATTGATGATTTTGGCATACAGCTCATGAAAACCCAAAATTCCTATCTCAAAAAATTAGTATATTTCATCCGACCAATAAAAGAAAAGTGTTTTTAATTTAAAAAAAAGTCAACCTTCAAATAATTCTGTTCAGTTATGCACTCAATACTTGGTCGGGAATCCTTTTGCAGAAATGACTGCTTCAATGCGGCGTGGCATGGAGGCAATCAGCCTGTGGCACTGCTGAGGTGTTATGGAGGCCCGGGATGCTTCGGTAGTGGCCTTAAGCTCATCCAGAGTGTTGGGTCTTGCGTCTCTCAACTTTCTCTTCCCAATATTCCACAGATTCTCTATGGGGTTCAGGTCAGGAGAGTTGGCAGGCCAATTGAGCACAGTAATACCATGGTCAGTAAACCATTTACCAGTGGTTTTGGCACTGTGAGCAGGTGCCAGGTCGTGCTGAAAAATGAAATCTTCATCTCCATAAAGCTTTTCAGCAGATGGAAGCATGAAGTGCTCCAAAATCTCCTGCTAGCTAGCTGCATTCACCCTGCCCTTGATAAAACACAGTGGACCAACACCAGCAGCTGACATGGCACCCCAGACCATCACTGACTGTGGGTACTTGACACTGGACTTCAGGCATTTTGGCATTTCTCTCTCCCCAGTCTTCCTCCAGACTCTGGCATCTTGATTACCGAATGACATGCAAAATTTGCTTTCATCAGAAAAAAGTACTTTGGACCACTGAGCACCAGTCCAGTGCTGCTTCTCTGTAGCCCAGGTCAGGCGCTTCTGCCGCTGTTTCTGGTTCAAAAGTGGCTTGACCTGGGGAATGTGGCACTTGTAGCCCATTTCCTGCACACGCCTGTACACGGTGGCTCTGGATGTTTCTACTCCAGACTCAGTCCACTGCTTCCGCAGGTCCCCCAAGGTCTGGAATCGGTCCTTCTCCACAATCTTCCTCAGGGTCCGGTCACCTCTTCTCGTTGTGCAGCATTTTCTGCCACACTTTTTCCTTCCCACAGACTTCCCACTGAGGTGCCTTGATACAGCACTCTGGGAACAGCCTATTCGTTCAGAAATTTCTTTCTATGTCTTACCCTCTTGCTTGAGGGTGTCAATGATGGCCTTTTGGACAGCAGTCAGGTCGGCAGTCTTACCCATGATTGCGGTTTGGAGTAATGAACCAGGCTGGGAGTTTTTAAAAGCCTCAGGAATCTTTTGCAGGTGTTTAGAGTTAATAAGTTGATTCAGATGATTAGGTTAAGAGCTCGTTTAGAGAACCTTTTCATGATATGCTAATTTTTTGAGATAGGAATTTTAGGTTTTCATGAGCTGTATGCCAAAATCATCAATATTAAAACAAAAAAAAAGGCTTGAACTACTTCAGTTGTGTGTAATGAATCTAAAATATATGAAAGTCTAATGTTTATCAGTACATTACAGAAAATAATGAACTTTATCACAATATGCTAATTTTTTGAGAATGACCTGTATATATTTTAAAAATGTACAATTGATAACAGAAACAAAAATAACAGTTTATTCTAAAAAAAAAACATAATTTGTATAAACACATCAGCAGTAGATAAATATAATCATACCTGCTGTGCCGATTGGTTTCTTGGGCTTATTAAAGACCTGGTCTCCTGGGTTAGGTGGGGGCGCTACGTCTTGTCCTTGTCTGGCCAATAGAGGGTCATAATCCTTCCCATCGTAATTTGCATCAAATAATTTCTTAAACCACTGGACGAATTCAAAGTTGTCCTGGAACTTTCCTTTCACTAGTTTCTCTACTGGAATAATCTGCAGAGAGGTAGAGATTATTTGTATCTGTACTGGGATGGAGTCTGACATTGACACATCACAACAAATGATCCAAGTAATACAGTACATGAACGATCCAAAAATGGTCTTAAAGTGTATCTAAAGCCAAAACTTAGCTTGCACAGAGTAGAAAAAGTTTAGAAACTCTGTTAGGGCTCAATTTCTGCCTATATGCTTACTGGGGAGATTTTCCTGCTCTAATTGTCGTGGTGACTACTGAAAAGTAGACATGTGCATTCGTTTTCGTCTGAATGCATTTTCATCCGAATTTTAGGTAAAGCACAGAAAACGAAAAACTAAAGATATGACATAAACAAATGCTTTATTTTCGTTGCGGTCGAATGTGCCTAACGTTAACTCTATTAGTCCAATATTTTTCTACATAGAGTGAAAAGATTCGACATTATAGAGAGAAAAGATTTAATATAGAGAGAAAAGATTCGACATAGAGAGAAAAGATTCGACATAGAGAGAAAAGATTCGACATTATAGAGAGAAAATATTTGACATTATAGAGAGAAAAGATTCAACATAGAGAGACATGAAGATTTGACATAGAGAGACATGAAGATTCGACATAGAGAGACATGAAGATTCGACATAGAGAGACATGAAGATTAGACATAGAGAGACATGAAGAGTCTAAATAAATTTTTTATTTTTTTAAAGATTCTGTCGAATCTTTTTTTTTCTTCTTCTTCTTAGAACATTCGACAGACACCATAAGCCTTCAATGACAGATTCGACCTTAATTTGGATTTTCAGACGAATGAATACGCTTACGCAAACGACGTAAAAACACAGCGCCGGCCGTACGTACGTTCGTGGTCTGCGTATCTACCTCATTTGCATATTCAACGCGGAAAATATATGGAAGCGCCCCTAGCATCCAGCGTAAATATTACACTTAAATAGGACGGTGTAAGACGGCGTATCTACGCAAGAAACTGGCGTATCTTGTTTTGTGGGTACAAAGATACGCCGATTTTAAATTACTGGAGATACGCCGCAGTAATTGTTTGTGAATCTGGCCCAAAACGTTTTTTTTTTTTTTTCATTTTTTTTTTTTTTTTTTTTTGTATTTACTTTACAATCCCTTAAGTCCCAGACGTACGATATTAGGCATATTGATCATGTTCAAAAGGTAAAGAACATTCCAATAGTAAAATACCATTTAATACATTATATGGCCAGAAGTTTATGGACACCTGACAATCACACCTCTATGAGCTGGTTGGACATCCCATTCTAAAACCATGGACAATTATATAGCGCTGCCTCTCTTGTGGCTAGACCAACTTTCACTCTTGGAAGACGTTCCATGAGATTTTAGAGTGTGTCTGTGAACATATTTGTCCATTCAGCCAAGAGAACATTTGGGGGGTTGGGTACAGATGTTGGATGGGAAGACCTGGCTTGCAATCATTGTTCCAATTCATCCAAATAGGCCTAGATTCACAAAGCACTTACCCCGACGTAAGTGCAAATGTGCACTGGTAAGTGCAAATTTGCTCTGGCGTATCTGTGCGCCATACTCACAAACCAACATACGCTCAAAAACTGGCCACCCTACGCCGACGTAGCTTACATACCCTGGCGTAGCGTGGGCGTACTTTTAGTCTGGACGCATGTTGCTGCTCCCATTGATTAGGCATTCAAACATGCAAATGATTGAAATACGGCGATTCACAAACGTACGTCCGCCCGACGCATACTGCGTGAGGTGCGCGTAAATTGTACGTCCGGCGTAAAGTTATTCCCCATAGATAAGGCGCAACCCGGCAACAGACATGCAAAGGTCTGCACCAGAGAACACAAGCCGGCGTATCGTGCATTGGACGTGTGTCTGGCTGGGCGTACGCTAAGTTCACGGCGTAAGTGGTGATCCGGCGTAGCTTAGGCAGTTGTGCCGGCGTGGTTGTGAGCATGCGCATAAGGGTGCAGCTTCATGCGTCCACGTCACAGCAACGTCATGGCGCATGCGCAGTACATGATACGCTGGTCGTAAAACACTGCACCATGCTCGGACTATCATTTGCATGGGGTCACACCCACTTCCACCTACGCCGGCCTGCGCCTTCGAAAAATATGCCACGCCGACGCAGCGTTGGGAGCAATAGCTTGCTGAATACAGTGCATGCCTCTCCGCGCTGCATGGGCGTGGCGTACAGCGTTTGCGCTACGGCGGTGTAATGTGCGCCCAACTCTCTGTGAATCAGGGCCATAGTGTCCAGTAGGGTTAATTTCCTCCACACCAAATTATGTCTTTATTGAGCTGGCTTTATGCTGGAACTGAACTGGAACTTTCCTAAACTGTAGCCAGAAGGTTGGAAGAGCACAATGGTCTAAAATTTCTTTGCATGCTGTAACATTAACCGTACCCTTCGTTGGAAACATCTGAACATAATGTGGAGGGCTGTCTACATACAGTAAGTTTGCCAATACAGTAGCTGTGATGGTCAGGTATCCACAACACCTTGGTAATACATTCTACCATAAAAAACTGTGACCACCGCATTGTAAGTGAATTTATGGTCCCGCACACACTGGACACAGCAAACTTACTTTGTCTACGCCCATCTTCTTAAAAGCAGCCTGTAAGACTTTAAAGTTGTGGATGTATTCATGTTCCAGCTTGGCCTGAAATTTCACTTTTTTCAGTAAGATACAGCCGGGGAAGAGCATGTCCATAAACTGACAGTACGCCGCACCTGTAGAGAGATGATAACTGCTACAGAACCATTTTATTTTTTTTACCCTGCAAAATACTAATTTAGTCCAAACACTGAGAGTTCTAGTAAGGTCTTATATAACACTAATGCCGCGTACACACAATCGGTAATTCCGTCAGGAGAAGTCTGATATGAGCTTTTGGTCGGAAATTTCGACAATGTGAATGCTCCATCGGAATTTTTCTGTCCGAACTTCCTTCGAGACGGGAAATGTTCTTTGGAGGAATTTACAATCGTCTGTATGCAATTCCGATGGAGAAAAATCCTACACATGCTCGATGCATGCTTGGAAGCATTCAACTTAATTTTTCTCGGCTCGTCATAGAGTTGTACGTCACTGCATTCTTGATGGGCGGAATTTGGTGTGACCATGTGTATGCAACACAAGTTTGATACGGAATTCCATCGGAAAAAAAACGACTAATTAATTGACGGATTTTCCGATCGTGTGTACGCGGCATAATAGTAGCACTGATTACTGGTATTTGTCCTTTCTACTTGATTATTATCTTCACTTACATGTCTGTCCCACTCTATTAGACCTATCTCGTCTCTCATTAGATGCCCCCATTGATTTCATTAGTGCCATGAAGAATAGGGCCCGTATGTCAAGGGCTGGTCTATTTAAACCACATTTGAAAGTGGAACCCACCACAAATGTTCTGCAATTATAGCAATTCCTCCTAAAAAGTGTTATTTTAGGTATAGGTGGAGCCACAGGGGTTGTTTCAGTCTTTGGAGTCTTCTATGTAATCATTAGTCCAAAAGTGAGATCCCACTGGTACATTCTTCTTAACAGTAAAAAATAAATAGAAATCCAGCACAGATGGTGGTCATCAGATAACAAATCACCAGGTGGGCAATTCTAACACAAGGAAGTAAAGCCCTGTCTCTACCAGGATGGCTGCATCCACCTACACATGCAATGCAGAACCAGGCATGGTAAGTCATTAATGGTGGAAAGATCAGCTGTAGGGAGACAAAAGGTGATACTGGTGACTAGTTATTTGCCCTCTGCTTAGCCCATTTGGGCACACCTTCCACAAGAAGCGAACCTTAAAGCGGAGCTCCACCCGCAATTACTAACAGTGTAGCTGCTGACTTTGAATAAGGACACTTACCTGTCCTAGGCACCCGCGCTGACGGCCCCCGCCGATGCCGATCCTCGACCCCGGCACCGCCATCCACAGTCAGGGAAACAGGCAGTGAAGCCGTGTGGCTTCACTGCCCGTTTCCTACTGCGCACGTGCGAGCGACGCGGCGCTTTGTGAATGGTCCGGCTGCTTTCTGGATACACACAGTTCCCAGAATGCAGCGCGGCCCATTCACAAGAAGACACCGAGAAGAGGAGGAGGAAGAAAACCGCACCGCGGATCATGAGGGCAGATTCGGGACTTCCGCATAGCAACAGCCTATTTAGGGTGAGTATTTTTTATTTATTTTTTCCATTTCATTTTTTTTATTTTATTTTTTAGATTTAAGAAAAAAAAAAAATCAGGGTGGAACTCCGCTTTAAGAGACTTTTGGTATATGAAGCTTCAACTAGATTCCCATTAGAATTATTTTAACAGGGACATCGGTATCTGAAATTTTTGGAAGTGTCCAATGGACATAAAATTACAAGCTGCAGTGCTGGAGTTGAGAGACATGGGACATTGGAGAGGTGGGTTTAAGAACCCTTCTACTGCAGGGGATTGGCCTTTTGGAAATTTCAATAATGCTGATAGGATCACTTTAAATACCATATTTTCCGGCGTATAAGATGACCTTTTACACCTAAACTTCACAGCCAAAAAACGGAGGTCATCTTATACGCCGGGTGAAGCGGCCGCCAGATGGATGTCAGTGCCGCCGGGTTCTCGGTAATACAGTATGCACCGCTCAGCCAATCATGGCGGGCGATGCACTCTGCTGATGAATACAGAGCCGAGACAACCTCTGCCAATCCGAGCAAGATACATTACAATGAGTCAGAGCGGCGCGGGCTGATGATGTCACAGCCTCTGCCAATCAGAGCAGGCTTTGTATTCATTAATAGAATACATCGCTCGCCGTGATTGGCTCAGCGCCGTATGGCTCCAACTTCAAATGGCAACTTCAAAGAAGGAAATCTAGGCAATATGAAGCCCCAGAGGGGGGGGGGGGGGTCGTCCTATACAGTGAGTAAAGGCAAAAACAGTAGAATAAGGGGTCGTCTTATACGTCTGGACGTCTTATACACCGGGAAATACAGTAAGTCCTTTTTTAAAGAAGAATTCCAGGTGTGGACATTGGTCCAACTTGGACCATTGTAAATGTCTACATACCATACCTGTGGAGTCCCTCTAGAAGCTGGAAATCACTGTCCGTTACTCCAGTGATTTCCACTAGCTTCCATTTCCTGTGTCCATCGGCTTCTCTACTGCTGCATTCTCAACAAAGGAGGTTGGCCACTTGGCTCGGGTGCCATTAAGAGATCACTTTGAATCTTATGAAAGAATGCAAAACGTTCTCTAACTGGACTTGGCCAATCAGAGAATACTTTTCCTTCAATGAGAAAATGCAAACCAATCTCTGAATGGTGCAAATGCCCAGCAGCTGACCTTGTGTGTTCAAAATGTAGAAGAGCAGAAGTTCTGCACGGGACGTGGAAGCAAGTGGAGATTCATTATCTTTATTCGTCATGTTTACCTGTACCACTAAAAGTGAAAGCAAAAGGAAAACCTGAATTTTAGTTGTCCCAGAAAAGTAATATAGGGGAATTTTTCCAATGTGGATACTAGCTCTGGTGATCCTGGTGACAACCAGGGTTCCCTTTCTTTGGATGGATTTCATCTTACTTCCTGTCTTGGCTATGGGACAGGAAGTGAAGGGAAATCTCCCCTATGGGACACAGAGAGCAAAAATAAAATTGTCAGGAGTTATATAACCCTATCTATCGTACTCTATTATTTTGAATTTAGTTCTACTTTAAAACAAATACAGATATCTAATAACAAGAGGCCCTTATGTCCTTGACAAATCTTCCAATGCTACCTTTGTCTGTGACTACCTTTCACCAAAGCAAAAGAAAATATGGCTTCTGTCCTACCTGAGCACAGCTGCTCTATTTTGGTGTAGCTGAGTTGTAAAGAGTCGTTGACCCATGCCAGCATGTCATGACGACTCAGGTTCTCGCTGGTCACAGAGGTGGAATAAACATTGACCGCCATCCCCCAGCTGAAATATAAAAGTGTTGTCATTAGTGGTTAAATCGGCTGTTCATCATTGAGACTGATCAATGACACAATTCTTGTTGCACAATGACACATTAATAACTTCCTGAAAGCACCAAATGTATCCCTTATAACTGGTCATAGCTCTGTCCTTCGCTGCAAAAAAAAACTTGCGTTCCGATGAAACACAATGACTATTACATGATCTGAAGAAGGGCCCACACATGCGGAGTCCAATCACTTGTTTGCAATTTACTTACCCAAGGAAAAAAATAAGGCCTCGTACACACGACCAAATACATCTGTTCAAATCGGTCTGGCAGACCGATTTGAGCAGATTTGTCTGCTGGGCTGTTTTGGTTTGATCGCTGTACACACGATCAAACCAAAATCTCCGCCGGCAGACAGCGCGGTGACGTGGCGGTGACGTTGAAGCCGCCACGTCACCGCACCAGGAAGTAAAACACTTCCGCGCATGCGTCGAATACATTTGACGCATGTGCGAGCAGATAGCGTACTAACCAGCAGACATGTCGGACGGACGGATTCCCAGCAGACAGATTTTAATGCATGCTTTAAAATCTGTCGGCTGGCCAAATCTGTCTGTCCGCCCGTACACACGATCGAATCTGTCTGCTGAAACGGTCTGTCAGACCGTTTTCAGCAGATAGATTTGATCATGTGTACGCGGCCTAAAACACAGTTTTAAATGGATTGACCCTTTAAGGTTTGCATCAGGAAGGATATGTCTTAGGTAGGAGAGATGAGGGAAGCTAGAAGGACAACTGATATAGAGGATGTGCTGGACACAGTAAATCTGTTTTCAGAGATAGATGCTGATGCAGAACTCACGTAAGGGACAGTAACCTCAATACTAACTGTAACGGGAGGGCCTGTGGCACCCAGACCCACTTAGAAAGTATGGGATACCCTTGCTTTAGCTCCCCATGCACCTCTTATGTCTAAATCACCCTGTGTCTATTAGGGGCACAGGGTGAGCAAGAAAATAATGGACATTGAGAAATGCCTTGGTTTACTTAAAATGGGACAGTCATATTTATCCACAATATTTCCCAGGATATATGCCATATTAGAAAGAGCGACTCATTCATACTGTTGGGACATATACTGTAAGGAGATGCTAATGTCATCACCTCCAGCCACCTGTCTGTTGTCTGTTATAATGTAAATAAGTCTAGGATAACTTCTAAGGTTCTTTCATTGTGGCTTGTGCTAATTGACCCTGTAATTGTGTGAAGGAGTTCTGTGTAGATTGGTCATGATGTTGATTGTGTCTTTTGAGCTACAAGACGGCAAGTCTAGCCTAAAGGTCATGTCTCTGAGTCATCTTGGCTGCTTAAAGGGATTAGTTAATTAGCTCATGTTAATTAGGACTGGTCACAGTAATATGATCAGGATATGTATCCACCTCCTCTTTTACTGTATATAAGCCTGTAGTCTTTCAATAAAGATTGCGATTTCTGCTTGAACCTCAACACGGATCGTTGTCTCGTATGTGGGGGAGAATTATTCATATGGGTTCCTTGTTGGAGTGTCTGGTAAAAATAAAGGAGAAGAAACTGTGCTAAACCGTGCTGTGTTTCCAAAATAATTGAATAAATAAATAAATCTGTGAGAATGTTTATCAGCAGGTTTGCAGCTTTTTCAAACAGTGTACAAAAATGGAAAAATATAGGTTGCACTAATTGTAATCAATCTGCACCAAATATGGACAAAAAATAGTGAATAATTGTCACTTAGTACAAATAAGTGAAAATATACGTGAATAAAATAGAACAATTAATTCATTTGATAGTCCAATGAACTAAACACGGTATTATTACGTGGAGCAAATAAGTGTTGTATAACCAAAAAGTCCAGGAAAAACACCAGTGAAATATTATAAGAAATATTATAATAGATTTAAGAGTTAAAACACCCGTGTGAAAACAGTCTCTTCCAAATGCTGTAATTGCTTCACAATTAGAAGTTGTTTGATAGGATCCACCACCGAGAGAAGTGCCTGCTTACCGGATCTCAGTGACCCCCATTACAGAGGATCAAAGACAGCTTTAAAACAGATGCAGCTCACTCTACTCCAGCCAAATCCGAATGATGATAGGTCAAATCAAATCACCCACAGACTCGATGGACTCCAATGGCAGAGATCATACCAAGCAAACAACAAAAATAGCTCCCATAGTGTAAAACAGTATAGGATTTGTAACGGAATGGCCCGTGGGACCCAGAGGATCGGGCCATTCCGTTACAGGATTTATTAACCACTTAAGGACCGCCGCATGTACATTTCCGTCGGCAGAATGGCACGAACAGGCACATCAACGTACCTGTACGTGGCTGCCTTGACGTGGCTCGGGGGTCCTATCGGGACCCCCCGGTACATGCGACGGTCCCGGTGGCTGTGCGAGCGATCCGTGCTGAGGGGGCGGCGGTTTATTTTTGTCCGCCCCCTCCAGATCGCTCCCAGCCAATGCGTGCGCTCGCCTGTGTGTCACTTCCCCCCTTTTTCAACCGCCGCTCAGAAGAGATCACATCACATAGTAAGTCTGCACAACACTAGACTGACACCAGTACACGCAGGCACATTAACCCCTTGCGATCACCCCCCTCCTTCCCCTGTCACAATGTCACTGAATGCAGTGATAATATATGTACTGATCACTGCATTTAGTGTCAGTGTGACAGGCAGTTAGTGTTAGGTCCAGGGTAGCCCCCGTACCCCCCCATATAAAGTTTTAACCCCTTGATCACCGCCCTAGTTAACCCTTTCACTCCCTATTGCCAGCGTCACTAAGCGATCATTTTTCTGATCGCTGTATTAGTGTCGCTGTTCCCGCTATGAAGCAATTTTTTTTTTTATTGCGATTTATTTTTACTAAAGACATGTGTCTAAATACATTTTGGCCTAAATATTTGAGTAAAATTTAGTTTATTTGATTTTTCTTATAACAAAAAGTAAAAAATATTGTTTTTTTTTTCAAAAATGTCGCTCTATTTTTGTATATAGCACAAAAAATAAAAATCGCAGAGGCTATCAAATACCACCAAAAGAAAGTTCTATTTGTGGGGAAAAAAAGGACGCAAATTTTGTTTGGGAGCCACGTCGCACGACCGCACAATTGTCTGTTAAAGCGACGCAGTGCCGAATTGTAAAAACCCCTTGGGTCATTTTACAGCATATTGGTCCGGTCCTTAAGTGGTTAAAGAAAAGATAAAAAACACACTTACATCAGATCAAGAAATAAACAGCCCTAAACCTGCGGCGTCGGCCAGTCGCCTGCAGGTAAACCCGTTCCTGTTGATAGGTAAAATGGGGAGTGACGTTTCCGCGCCATTCCGCCCGGATGGAGTGTCTGGTAGCTGCCTTGTGTCAGGGAATTGAATATCCTAAATGACTTTAACCACTTAACCACTGCACGCCGTAAAATAACGGCTGCAGGGTGGTTCCTTAACTCTGGGAGGACAGGACGTTATATAACGTCCTAACAGAGAGGCGCTCCCGCGCGCCCCCTGGGGCGCGCACACAGGAATGTCCGGAGGACCCGGCGGATCACGGACCGCGGTAAATTGCCGCTGATAGCGGCCGTTTACCACGTGATCGCTCCGTCCAATGACGGAGCGATCACATGTAAACAAACCGGCGTCATCAAATGATACAGTGTGAAAGGGGGGAGCGCGGGTGTCAGCAGCGCTGTGGCTGGATCTGTGACTAATGCAGTCACAGATCCATCCATCCCTGCTCAGCCATCCCTGCAATACTCTTCCTTCCCTGCGCAATACTCTGCAATACCCCGGCCAATACTCTGCAATACCCCCGGCGCAATACTCTGCAATACCCCCGGCTCAATACTCTGCAATATCCACTGCGAAATACTCTGCAATACCCCCTGTGCAATACTCTGCAATACCCCCTGCGCAATACTCTGCAATACCCCGGGCAATACTCTGCAATACCCCGGCCAGTACTCTGCAATACCCCGGCCAGTACTCTGCAATACCCCGGCAGTACCCCCTGCGCAATACTCTGCAGTACCCCCTGCACAGTACTCTGAACAATACTTTGCAATACCCCAGGCACAATACTCTGCAATACCCCCCGCACAATACTCTGCAATACCCCCGGCACAATACTCTGCAATACTCCCGGTACAATACTCTGCAATACCCCCATGACAATACTCTCCAATACCCCCGCACAATACTCTCCAATACCTTGGCCAGTACTCTGCAATACCCCGGCCAGTACTCTGCAATACCCCGGCCAGTACTCTGCAATACCCCCTGCGCAATACTCTGCAGTACCCCCTGCGCAGTACTCTGAACAATACTCTGTAATACCCCCGCACAATACTCTGCAATACCCCTGCACAATACTCTGCAATACCCCGGCACAATACTCTGCAATACCCCCGGCACAATACTCTCCAATACCCCCGGCACAATACTCTCCAATACCCCGCACAATACTCTCCAATACCCCCGCACAATACTCTCCAGTACCCCCGCACAATACTTTGCAATACCCCGGCCAATACTTTGCAATACCCCGGCCAATACGCTGCAATACTCTGAAAATACTCTGGGGAAAAAATTCGTTTTTACCACTTCCCACCCACGTCATATGACGTCCTTGACTTTGTGCAGGGATATCTGAATAATGCCTGCAGCTACAGGTATCATTCACCACCTTTGTATTCTCTAGGGTCTTTGGCTAAAAAAGCATATATAATGTTTTGGGGTTCAATGTAATTTTCTAGCAAATAAATTATGATTTTTACATGTAGGAGAGGAATGTCACACGTTCACTTTATGGCTCCATTCAGACCTAGGCGTACGCTGTAGCGGCGTATTGCGGCGACAAATCAATAGGCGTTTTGTCCCCACGATTTGCGGCGACAAAACGCCTATTTATTTTTTGCAGAAGAGGTGAATTAACATTGCCGGCTATGCCCGTACGCCCGATACGCCTGAAAAAAAGGGTCCGGGACTTGTTTGAGCTTCAGGCGTACGGGCGTTTGGGCATTCGGCGTGGAGATGTGAACCATCTCCATAGCCGACAATGTTAATTCGCCCCTCCAGCGTATCTAGGGCTGCTTCAGCGTCGGGCATAGGGCGACAAAACGCCTAGGTCTGAATGAAGCCTATGTGATGAAAAAAACGAAGTTTTTAAAAACGTCAATTTAAATGACCGTGTGTGGGGGAAAACTTTGTTTTATGTCTTGTGAAAAACGACATAAAAAATTGAAGCATGCTTCAATTTTTTGTGTCGTTTTTCAAAGCGTTGTTTTTTGTTTCACAAAAAATCACTGTGTGTAGCAAAAAACGTTGTTTAAAACAACGTTTTTCAACCCGCGCATGCCCAGAAGCTAGTTATGAATGGAAAATCAATGGAAAAGAGTGGTGAACCTCGCTTTGCTAGAGCATTGTGAAAAAAACGATGGTGTGTAGGCAACATCGTCTTTGAAAATTGAAGTTTAAAAAACGTCGTTTTTTACTTCATAGAAAACGTTGTTTTTTTTTCATCACATAAAGTGATCGTGTGTACGCGGCATCAGAATTGGCCTGGGTGTTCCAGAACGTCTGATGGTGATCCCTGCATATTGGGCCTCTGTATGTGGCTACGCTGTGTAAAAGTCTCACACAACTTTCACCCAGACTAAATAATATCCCAATTTTTTTTGTTTTGTTACCAAAGATATGTAGCAGTATACATTTTAGCCCAAATTTATGAAGAAAAATTACTTTTTTGCAAAATTTTATAATAGAAATGAAGAAAAATTTAATTTTTTTACAAAATTTTCGTTCTTTTTTCATTTATAGCGAAAAAAATAAAAACCCCAGAGGTGATCAAATACCACCAAAAGACAGCTCTATTTGTGGGAAAAAAAGGACAAAAATGTAATTTGGTTACAGTGTTGTAAGTGCCCAGTGGTCAAGTGGTTAAACCCTCTCATACACGGGGTGTTGTTACACTGACCCTCTCTGTAATCTCCACACTAAATCTCTCAATAACCTCAACACTAACCCTCCCAGTAACCTCAACACTAACCCTCCCAGTAAACTCAACACTAACCCTACCTGTAATCTCAACACTAACCCTCCCAGTAACCTCAACACTAACCCTCCCAGTAAACTCAACACTAACCCTACCTGTAATCTCAACACTAACCCTCCCAGTAACCTTAGCACTAACCCTCCCGGTAACCTCAACACTAACCCTCCCAGTAACCGCAACAGTAACCCTCCCAGTAACCTCAACACTAACCCTCCCAGTATTTGCAACACTAACCCTCCCAGTAACCGCAACACTAACCCTCCCAGTAACCGCAACACTAACCCTCCCAGTAACCCCAACACTAACCCTCCCAGTAACCTCAACACTAACCCTCCCAGTAACCGCAACAGTAACCCTCCCAGTAACCGCAACAGTAACCCTCCCAGTAACCTCAACACTAACCCTCCCAGTAACCTCAACACTAACCCTCCCAGTAACCGCAACAGTAACCCTCCCAGTAACCTCAACACTAACCCTCCCAGTAACCTCAACACTAACCCTCCCAGTATTCGCAACACTAACCCTCCCAGTAACCGCAACACTAACCCTCCCAGTAACCCCAACACTAACCCTCCCAGTAACCGCAACACTAACCCTCACAGTAACCTCAACACTAACCCTCCCAGTAACCTCAACACTAACCCCCCCAGTAACCGCAACACTAACCCTCCCAGTAACCTCAACACTCACCCTCCCAGTAACCTCAACACTAACCCTCCCAGTAACCTCAACACTAACCCTCCCAGTAACCTCAACACTAACCCTCCCAGTAACCTCAACACTAACCCCTCCAGTAACCGCAACACTAACCCTCCCAGTAACCTCAACACTAACCCTCCCAGTAACCTCAACACTAACCCTCCCTGAAACGCGCAACACTAACCCTCCCAGTAACCTCAACACTAACCCCCCAGAAACCTCAGCACTAACATTCACTGTGACCTCAACGGGGAGGTGAGTGACAGGTAGGGGGTTGACAGAGGAGGGGGTGAGAGGGAGGGGGTGACAGACAGGGGGGGGTGACAGAGAGGAGAAGGGGGGGTGCCAGGGAGGAGGGAGGTTACAGGGGGTGGCAGAGAGGAGGGGGTGACAGAGAGGAAGGGGGTGACAGAGAGGAGGGGGGTAACAGAGAAGAGGGGGGGCAAGCTGACAGAGCATGAGACCTCAGGAGACACACATCGTGACGCAGGACTCCGGGAGCAAGCAGGCGTGATAATCCAGTCCACAGTGGACCCTGCCTCCACACATGACCAGCTCCGCATGGCCAATCACAGACTGTCTTGTCTGCCACCCGGCCTGCCCCGCACATGGCCCGTTCGGCCAATCACAGGTCACCCGCTGGCTGCCCATTGTTGAGCTGGGCTCAGAGTCTGTTCGCTCTGTGTGCGCTCTGTAGCCTCCAGCTCCTTTAATGACTGTCCCCCGCGGCAGTGACATATGGCCCTCAGCTAAATTCCCCATGGAGAGAGGTGGCCGGAGTGCCTGTCTCTGCAATCATTCCCACATCTCCAGAGGCAGACTGAGCGGGGCCCTGCCACCTCGGGGGCCCTCGGGCAATGCCAGAGTGTCCGAATTGTCAGTCCGCCCCTGCACTCTACACTAATACTAAAATACTAATGTAGCCCAAACACTAAATCTCCCTTTAATAACTGTTAATATGCTTTTTTGTACATATATTGTCATTGGATGCATCCACATATCCATGCACAACAGCATGTGGCACATGGCCAGGCATTGCTGCACTTGTTGCTGCGCTTACTGTATATGCACATACTATGTGTTCTCAGTATATAGTAATGCCTTCTATTTGAAATACATATGTTTTCATTTACATGTTTATTGGTATGTTGATGTATGCCTGCACTCCCATGAATAAATTTGTACTTTTATACTACTCTCACCTTGTCTGCAACCTCGCTTAAAGTCCCAATCTTCCCTTACCAGTTGTTTTTCTGTTTCTTTATCTCTTGAACCAGGGATGGAGGTGATATACTTATACACCTCATTTAAAGTCCCCAATCTTTTTCCCCCCTCATATATATCGTTGTCTAGGGATGGAGGTGTGTCAGACAGGGTTGGCAGTGTTCCCCTGCCAGCCAAATGGTGAACGACCTAGTTTGGGACAGGTTTTAGTACCTATCCCAGACATAGCCTACTCAGAATTAATCCTGAGATTAACAATGCATTAGCGGGATGCCTTAGGTCTGGTACTCTTGTTATGGTTTACTGTATGTCCATTGCCTCTAATCTGTCTGTAGCTCGGGAGCTGCGACGCGCGCTGGCACTGCCCCCTCCCCGTCCTTTCCTCCGCCCCCTGTGGGCGGTTGACTGCCCGGAGGTGGGGGCGGTTTGCATCTCGCGTCGGCGCCATGTGTTCCGCCCAGCCCGTGACGTCAGTACTGGCGTCACCACGCTGAACGCGGTTTCATCTGAGCGTGCGTTACCCGCACATAGGAGTGGACGCTGCAGGCAGGTCTGCCCACTCCGACGCTCTTCCGGACTTACGTTCCGCCCACATGACGCTGGCGGCTTGTCGAGATGCACGTGTGTAAGTTGGGTATAAAAAGGGCCCCCCCCGGCATCTCTTTGCTTACTAGCTCATCAGGTTATGCCACATTATCTCTTCCCCTGGATGTCTTAGGAGCCTGGGACGCCATTATCAGGTTATTTTCCCTACCCTCATTTTTGGGTTGGCTGTCTTTGGCTTGGCCCCTATACTTATTGATTTATTTTTAAACTTTATTGTTTTAACAGACTCCAGTTGGCTACCTGCTTTAGTCCATATACTATATGCACACTTGATCCTGTGCTTACTTTGCCTGGGGAGGTCTCCTGATGCCCCTGTCCCGTGTGAGCTGCAATGCTGCCACAGCTCCCCTGGCAGACATATCTTTTTGGCGATGGCTTCATGCAAATCCATATCTCGGTACCTTAGACCCTATGTGAGTACCCTAGGTGGACATTCTTTCTACCTTACACTGGTTATTTACCCATGAACTGTTTACTAATTATGCTCTACCCGTTTTAGACAATTCAAGCACCCTGCCCCTGAAGAGTGTCCACAGACACGAAACGCGTCGGGCTAATATGGATGCTGTATATATCTGGGCTAATATGGATGCTACACATATCCTATGTTGTCATATTTTAGCATTGGTATTTTATATGCTTTTTACCAGCTTCTCACTATTGTAACCATCTCGCTATAACTGTTAATATGCTTTTTTGTACATATATTGTCATTGGATGCATCCACATATCCATGCACAACAGCATGTGGCACATGGCCAGGCATTGCTGCACTTGTTGCTGCGCTTACTGTATATGCACATACTATGTGTTCTCAGTATATAGTAATGCCTTCTATTTGAAATACATATGTTTTCATTTACATGTTTATTGGTATGTTGATGTATGCCTGCACTCCCATGAATAAATTTGTACTTTTATACTACTCTCACCTTGTCTGCAACCTTGCTTAAAGTCCCAATCTTCCCTTACCAGTTGTTTTTCTGTTTCTTTATCCAGAGGAGGGGGTGAGAGGGAGGGGGTGATAGACAGGGGGGGTGACAGAGAGGAGAATGGGGGGTGCCAGGGAGGAGGGAGGTTACAGGGGGTGGCAGAGAGGAGGGGGTGACAGAGAGGAAGGGGGTGACAGAGAGGAGGGGGGTAACAGAGAAGAGGGGGGGCAAGCTGACAGAGCATGAGACCTCAGGAGACACACATCGTGACGCAGGACTCCGGGAGCAAGCAGGCGTGATAATCCAGTCCACAGTGGACCCTGCCTCCACACATGACCAGCTCTGCATGGCCAATCACAGACTGTCTTGTCTGCCACCCGGCCTGCCCCGCACATGGCCCGTTCGGCCAATCACAGGTCACCCGCTGGCTGCCCATTGTTGAGCTGGGCTCAGAGTCTGTTCGCTCTGTGTGCGCTCTGTAGCCTCCAGCTCCTTTAATGACTGTCCCCCGCGGCAGTGACATATGGCCCTCAGCTAAATTCCCCATGGAGAGAGGTGGCCGGAGTGCCTGTCTCTGCAATCATTCCCGCATCTCCAGAGGCAGACTGAGCGGGGCCCTGCCACCTCGGGGGCCCTCGGGCAATGCCAGAGTGTCCGAATTGTCAGTCCGCCCCTGCACTCTACACTAATACTAAAATACTAATGTAGCCCAAACACTAAATCTCCCTTTAATAAACTGAATCCCTTAGCACAAGAAATTTCTAATGTGGTTAAAGCAAATTTGGTTATTTAAAGTGGCGTTCCACCCAAAAATGGAACGTCCACTTTTGGGATACCTCCCCCCTCCAGTGTTACATTTGGCACCTTTCAGGGCAGGGGGGAGCAGATACCTAATACAGGTATTTGCTCCCACTTCCTGACATAGATCACCGCTGTGATTGTGGTGACCTATGTCATGTCCGGCACCTACACTGTCCTCCCTTGCTGTCTTCTGGGAAACACACAGGTCCCAGAAGATAGCAGGGACCAGTAAGGAGGCACAGTGCAACTTGAGCATGTGCAGTAGGGAACCGGGAAGTGAAGCCGCAAGGCTTCATTTCCTGATTCCCTCACCAAGGATGGCGATTGATCGGCTTTGAGTGCCGTCATCGCGGGCACTCTGGACAGGTAAGTGTCCATTTATAAAGTCAGCAGCTGCAGTATTTGTAGCTGCTGGCTTTTAATATATTTTTTTTCGGCAGACCTCCGCTTTAACTACTTGGTGCCCACACTATAGTCGAAATACGGATAAAGCGCAGACTTAAAGTGCCAGGAGGGCCTACATGGATGTAATCCCGTTCCCACGCTGTTAATGGAGCGCTCTGTGATTGCTGAGTCCTTGGGACTCGTCTGATCACAGATTGGGTAAAGGGCCAATCACAGTGGGCCCTTTACCAGGTGATCAGCTGTCAGCCAATGACAGCTGATCACAGATGTAAACAGAAGACGGTTATCGGCTTATTTTTTCCTCAGGCTGTGAGCATGAAAAGATGAAAGCCGTTAACCAGCTTCTGTTGGAGTGACATCGGTCCCACACAGTGCACATCAGTGCTGCTAATCATTGCCCATCAGTTCCACCTATCAGTGTCCATCAGTACTGCTAATCAGTCCCTATCAGTGCCTCATCATCAGTGTCACTTATCAGTGCTGCGTATCTGTGTCGCCTACCATTGCCAATTATCAGTGCCACCACTCTGTGCCGCATATCAATGCCCAGTGCCACTTATCAGTGTCACCCATCAGTGCAGCCTCATCTGTGCCTCCAGATCAGTGCCCACCAGTGCCGCCACATCAGTGCCCATCAGTGCCACCTCATCAGTACAGTCTATCAGTGCCCATCAGTGCAGCCTATCAGTGCCCATCAGTGCAGCATCCTCAGCGCACATCCATGAAGGAAAAACATTACCTGTTTGCCAAATTTGTCATTCAAACTGTGAGTGGGCCTGGGCAGGAAGGGGGTATAATTGCCCAGTAAGTGGTTAATAACTTGCATTAATCACTTTATAACTTGACAGGGCCCCCCCTTACCCCTATACAGCCCCACTGATACAAGTGATGGGTCACCATACTCATTACAATAACTTTTTTCAGTGCAACACATGTAAAACGCATGTAAGCACACTGCAACATGCATACATGTAAGAATCTAAAAAGTCTGTTGAAGTTTCCTTTAAAAAATAAATATTACAGCACAACGCAGAGCATGTTAAAATGTAATGCTGCATGCCACTGTCTGTACGTTTACTTGCACTCAATGCACACATTGCAATGTGAATGGACTCTGCTATTAGTAGCTAAGGACAACAGCTCCACTTTTGGTCTGCTGTTTGGTGAATCAGCCCCGACATGTTCTTGTGAGTATGGTTTGTGGTTCCAACATCTCCAGCATCTTGTCCTTCATAATATGTGTAGCGCCTGTGTACTTTATAGTACCGGTGCTAGTTAAATTTAGAGGGAGATCAGAGTGTAGTTAAACTCTGATTTAAATTGTTATGTGTAAAACAGTGTCTCTGTCTCAGCTTGGCTGTGCTGTAGGCTTATTCTGTTGCACTGGGATGTTCTTCCAACCCCGGTGCTGCAGGTGGCAGCAGTGGAGTCAAGGCTTTGGGTGCTCTTTCCCAACAGCCAATCAGGAGGGTTTGGCCTTGCTGTGCATGCTAAGGAGGGGTATTTATGGGGCAGACGCCATTGGTTCTGGATCTTCTTCGAGTGTGGCACCCACCTTTAAGGTGACCACATCACGGCGCCCCGGCGTCATGGCCTATCTGGCCGGGGCGTGCGTGCCACGTGGTGTTCCTGGTTTCGGGACAATGTTGGCCCGGAGCATCTGAACAGTGACAGGGACCCAGCGAGCGACTGGGTTCTCACCTTTGAGGATCCCAAGCTGTATTTGCTGTTCGGTAGGGAGTCCGTCTGAGGAGCGCCATTGAGAGGCTGGCGGTCCAATTGGGCCTCGAAAAACCACCGGGGATCAAGGTAGCCGGACACTGAGGGATTGATCACCTGTCAGTCGGTACTTGGGCGACAAGTTGAAGGAGACCCAGGCGTAATTCATCTAAGGAGGGTTATCTCTGTGATTACAATCCAGAGAGGGCCTGTGGCAGAGGTATCTCTCTGACGTTCACCAAGGAGGGTCTGTGGCAGAGACTTTACCTCAAGTTCAAGTTCACCAAGGAGGGTCTGTGGCAAGGACTTTATCCTACAAATGTTCAAGTGATACTCCGGCTGCCAGGTCAGTGAGAGAGGCCTGTCCGGGTACGCTAAATAGGAGTGGCACAGAAAAGTGTTTCGCTTGGGAGCAGGACTGTTTCCCTACCATCACGCCTGAATCTGCTGTTCCTCTTTTTTCTTCAACTTTACTTTCCTCACCACAAGTTTGTTTTAAAAAAAGATAAGTGTAGCACCAAAAGTGAAATAATAACAGGGGTGTCTCGTATTCAAGTGATCTTTATCAAAAGATGCAAAAAATATATAAATATATATCTCTATAGGTGGTGATGATCAACTTCTACTATCACCCCAGTAGAAGTCTATAGGAGACGAAACCGGTCGGGTACGCTGGGTTCATTCCCAATATCTTGCACATTTTTATATATTCCTACCCATTCCATTGGGTTAGTGAAGCGATTGTGCATTTATTATTCTGAGTTGTGAATTTTTATTGTGACCAGTTTTTTCTATTTTTGGATTGGAGTGAGACACATTGCTGTGAGATTGTTCATTTTTAAAAAAATTTACACTATGAGAGTTTTTTTTTCTCTCCTTTCTTTGGGTATGTTAACCTACTGATTGGTTACATCATTTTTGGGTTCACGGAGTCATAATTCTGCACCCCTGGATTGCGAGTACCATTTGAAACCTTTGAAAAGCCTCTCAGATCCTGGAAACAAACGTTTGATGACACCACACAGAGGATAAAGGGAAGACAGCCTTCAATCTGTCCATGCCTTTGAGACCCTCCACCGTATGGTGAGTTACGGGTCCACAGAATCTGGTAAGAGTGTTTCACCATTTTCATATTACCAAGATGTTGGATTGTATTCTCTGAAGTATCTGAATCTAACTGTGTCCACTGAGAGAGGGATTGACATCATTGTGATCCACAGATTGTGAGGACTCATATCTTCTCCCTGTGATTGTCCTGTGACTGTCATCATTTGACCCTAATTCAACCCCTGTGGTCTTTTGGACTATCTCAGGCGCTGCCTATTCAGAGGACTAATTACTACTCGCAACCGTATACACTGTGGTTTATATATTTTTTTTAAACGTTAGCACTGTGATTATAGATTATTATTTATATATTGGCCCAAGTTCAAATAAGCTTGTGACCTTGACTTACATTAAATATATTCACATATATGTTCACTTTTTTGTTTGGTTGATCATCACCACCTATAGAGATATATATTTATATATTTTTTGCATCTTTTGATAAAGATCACTTGAATACGAGCAGGGCCGGCCTTAGGTGTTCAGGCGCCCTGTGCGAGCTAATCCTGTGACGCCCCCCCCCCAGACCGCTACACACTGACCGCTACACAATAAACTACCCGCAGACCACTACACAATACACAACCCACAGACCTACACAATACACACTGACCGCTACACAATACACTACCCACAGACCACTACACAATACACATTGACATTACAGCATTGGTGGACTACAAGGCCCAGCATTTTACTATAGGGGCATTGGTGGACTGCAAGGCCCAGCATTTTACTATGGGGGCATTGGTGGACTACAAGACCCAACATTTTACTATAGGGGCATTGGTGGACAACAAGGCCCAGCATTTTACTATAAGGCAAGGCCTCCTATAGTAAAATGCTGGGCCTTGTAGTCCACCAATGCCTCTACAGTACAATGCTGGGCCCTTGTACTCCACCAATGCCTCCTATAGTAAAATGTTGGGCCTTGTAGTCCACCAATGCCTCCTATAGTAAAATACTGGGCCCTTGTACTCCACCAATGCCTCCTATAGTAAAATGTTGGGCCTTGTAGTCCACCAATGCCCCTATAGTAAAATGCTGGGCCTTGTAGTCCACCAATGCCTCCTATAGTAAAAGCCGCAGAATTTTACTATAGGAGGCATTGGTGGGACTAAAAGGCCCAGCATTTTACTATGGAGGCATAACACGTTAGACACTGACTTTCTGGCTGCTCCCTCCCACTCCCCAGACCAATACCTACTCCCCTGGGCCAGCAGCAAAAACTCACGAGGGAGACAAGTCTCTCACCTTTTTTTTTCTTTCTACTGCCGACGCCTGTCACACTGAATGCCCGGGCCGCTCCCCGACGGACATGACCACTTGACCCAATCACAGGGTGCCAGGAGCAGGTGGGAGAGAGGAGGAGGTGAGGGGGGTGAGAGAGAGGGGGTGAAGTGAGTTGGTGGGGGTGAGGATGAGAGAGAGAGAGAGAGAGAGAGGGGATTAGAGAAAGAGTGGTGGGTGGGAGAGAGGAGGTGAGCGAGGGGCTAAGTATGAGAGAGAGGAGGGGGGTAAGCTGACACAGAGGAGGGGGGTGACACAGAGGAGGGGGGTGACACAGAGGAGGCGGTGTAAGCTGACACAGAGGAGGCGGTGTAAGCTGACACAGAGGAGGCGGTGTAAGCTGACGCAGAGGAGGCGGTGTAAGCTGACGCAGAGGAGGCGGTGTAAGCTGACGCAGAGGAGGCGGTGTAAGCTGACGCAGAGGAGGCGGTGTAAGCTGACGCAGAGGAGGCGGTGTAAGCTGACGCAGAGGAGGCGGTGTAAGCTGACGCAGAGGAGGCGGTGTAAGCTGACGCAGAGGAGGCGGTGTAAGCTGACGCAGAGGACGCGGTGTAAGCTGACACAGAGGAGGCGGTGTAAGCTGACACAGAGGAGGGGGTGTAAGCTGACACAGAGGAGGGGGAGGTAAGCTGACAGAGGAGGAAGAGGTAAGCTGACAGAGGAGGGGGAGGTAAGCTGACAGAGGAGGAAGAGGTAAGATGACAGAGGAGGGGGAGTGACACGGAGAAGGGGGGCAAGCTGACACAGAGGAGGGGGGGTAAGATGACAGAGGGGGGTGACACAGAGGAGGGGGGTGGGGTGACACAGAGGAGGGGGTGTAAGCTGACACAGAGGAGGGGGTGTAAGCTGACACAGAGGAGGCGGTGTAAGCTGACACAGAGGAGGCGGTGTAAGCTGACACAGAGGAGGTGGTGTAAGCTGACACAGAGGAGGCGGTCTAAGCTGACACAGAGGAGGCGGTGTAAGCTGACACAGAGGAGGTGGTGTAAGCTGACACAGAGGAGGCGGTCTAAGCTAAAACAGAGGAGGGGGTGTAAGCTGACACAGAGGAGGTGGTGTGATCTGACACAGAGGAGGGGGGGTGACACAGAGGAGGCGGTGTAAGCTGACATAGAGGAGGGGGTGTAAGCTGACACAGAGGAGGGGGTGTAAGCTGACACAGAGGAGGGGGTGTAAGCTGACACAGAGGAGAGCGTGTAAGCTGACACAGAGGAGGGGGTGCAAGCTGACACAGAGGAGGGGGTGCAAGCTGACACAGAGGAGGGGGTGCAAGCTGACACAGAGGAGGGGGTGTAAGTTGACACAGAGGAGGGGGTGTAAGTTGACACAGAGGAGGCGGTGTAAGCTGACACAGAGGAGGCGGTGTAAGCTGACACAGAGGAGGCGGTGTAAGCTGACACAGAGGAGGCGGTGTAAGCTGACGCAGAGGAGGCGGTGTAAGCTGACGCAGAGGAGGCGGTGTAAGCTGACGCAGAGGAGGCGGTGTAAGCTGACGCAGAGGAGGCGGTGTAAGCTGACGCAGAGGAGGCGGTGTAAGCTGACGCAGAGGAGGCGGTGTAAGCTGACGCAGAGGACGCGGTGTAAGCTGACACAGAGGAGGCGGTGTAAGCTGACACAGAGGAGGGGGTGTAAGCTGACACAGAGGAGGGGGAGGTAAGCTGACAGAGGAGGAAGAGGTAAGCTGACAGAGGAGGGGGAGGTAAGCTGACAGAGGAGGAAGAGGTAAGATGACAGAGGAGGGGGAGTGACACGGAGAAGGGGGGCAAGCTGACACAGAGGAGGGGGGGTAAGATGACAGAGGGGGGTGACACAGAGGAGGGGGGTGGGGTGACACAGAGGAGGGGGTGTAAGCTGACACAGAGGAGGGGGTGTAAGCTGACACAGAGGAGGCGGTGTAAGCTGACACAGAGGAGGCGGTGTAAGCTGACACAGAGGAGGTGGTGTAAGCTGACACAGAGGAGGCGGTCTAAGCTGACACAGAGGAGGCGGTGTAAGCTGACACAGAGGAGGTGGTGTAAGCTGACACAGAGGAGGCGGTCTAAGCTAAAACAGAGGAGGGGGTGTAAGCTGACACAGAGGAGGTGGTGTGATCTGACACAGAGGAGGGGGGGTGACACAGAGGAGGCGGTGTAAGCTGACACAGAGGAGGGGGTGTAAGCTGACACAGAGGAGGGGGTGTAAGCTGACACAGAGGAGGGGGTGTAAGCTGACACAGAGGAGAGCGTGTAAGCTGACACAGAGGAGGGGGTGCAAGCTGACACAGAGGAGGGGGTGCAAGCTGACACAGAGGAGGGGGTGCAAGCTGACACAGAGGAGGGGGTGTAAGTTGACACAGAGGAGGGGGTGTAAGTTGACACAGAGGAGGCGGTGTAAGCTGACACAGAGGAGGGGGTGTAAGCTGACACAGAGGAGGGGGTGTAAGCTGACACAGAGGAGGCGGTGTTAAGCTGACACAGAGGAGGGGGAGGTAAGCCTTCACAGAGAAGGGGGAGGTAAGCCTTCACAGAGAAGGGGGAGGTAAGCTGACAGAGGAGGAAGAGGTAAGCTGACAGAGGAGGAAGAGGTAAGATGACAGAGGAGGAAGAGGTAAGATGACAGAGGAGGGGGAGTGACACGGAGGAGGGGGTAAGCTGACACAGAGGAGGGGGGGGTAAGATGACAGAGGGGGTGACACAGAGGAGGGGGGTGGGGTGACACAGAGGAGGGGGATGACACAGGGGAGGGGGGTGACACAGAGGGGGGGTAAGGTGACACAGAGTAGGGGGGGTGACACAGAGTAGGGGGGGTGACACAGAGGAGGGGGGGTGACACAGAGGAGGGGGGGTGACACAGAGGAGGGGGTGGGGTGACACAGAGGAGGGGGGGTGACACAGGGGAGGGGGGTGACACAGAGGAGGGGGGTGACACAGAGGAGGGGGGTGACACAGGGGAGGGGGGTGACACAGAGGAGGGGGTGGGGTGACACAGAGGAGGGGGTGGGGTGACACAGAGGAGGGGGGGGTGACACAGGGGAGGGGGGGTGAAACAGAGGAGGGGGGTGACACAGAGGAGGGGGTGACACAGAGGAGGGGGGGTAAGGTGACACAGAGGAGGGGGGGGTGACACAGAGGAGGGGGGTGACACAGAGAAGGGGGGGTGACATAACATCATTTTTTTGTACGTTTTTTTTAATATAAATTCAGTGTCAGGCTGGTGCCCACCCTCCTCATTGGAGTACAGGCGAGGGGGAGGAAGGAATGACACCTGTCAGACTGCTAGGTTAGGAGGAGGGGAGGGGACGGGACCAGACGGGCGGCCTTTCCGTTACTTTTCTTCAGCGTGTACGGCAGCAATCTGTTCCTCCCGTCCCGTCCTGTCCCAGTCCCGGCTTCAGTCAGACTCAGTGCCCTCTGCTACTGGTGGCTGGCGCCGTTAGAATTTGAAGCTGCATGCATTACACATGCACGCTTTACGCAACGGCGCCGCGCTACACCAGGACAGTAGCGGGGGAGAGGAGGGAGGAAGGAGGGGCCAAGGGGACCAGTGTGAGTGTGTGTCAGACACTTTGGGCGCAACGGCGCCCCCCCCCCTCTGCAGCGCCGAGGTGCCGTGCTAGCTGCCTGCTGAGCAGTGACCCAGGCGGCGGCCGCCCCTGTCCCATTCAACACATCATTCAGGGTAAACTGCCTGCGAGCTGTGATGGCCGCACGGCGCCCCTGTCGTTCATGGCGCCTTGTGCGGTCGCACAGCCCGCACACCCCAAAGGCCGGCCCTGAATACGAGACACCCCTGTTATTAGTGGGAAGTGGGACACTCAGCCCTTGTCTTTAATATCCACTTCATAAGTGGAATTATTTCACTTTTGGCGCTACACTTATCTTTTTTACACATTTTTTACAACTTTCTTTGTTGTGTTGGCTGCCTATTTTCTTTAATAGGGTCTGCGCAATATTTATACACACACAAGTTTGTTTTTACCCGGCTGGGTAATAAAGAGCACAGCAAAGAGCACCTGTTGCGGACATTCCTTTACTTCTACCAAATGCAATAAGGCATCATTCACCCCTAGGAATTCGAAGGAGCCATGAGGTAAATGTGCCAGCCAAAACAACCAGCAGCTCCTCTGGGGGTAATGCTACATATACATGTATACTTTAGTCCACTCACAAACAACACACCATATTGGATAGACACCACATCCCAAGCAAATTGAAGAATAGAAAAGGAAGGAAAAGGGGAATGGGATTTTCTAAACGGTGCTGGATAACAAAAAATTATTGGTATGAGAAAGAAAATATTGTACAAGTCAATAGGTACAAAAATAGAAAAAATATTTATTATATAAACATCAATATAATGATATATCCATAAGAGACAACAAAAGTCTTATGAATACTAAAGATTAAAAAAAAACATATACATATTTTTATACAATATTTATTTTCTTAGACGGTGACTGAGACTGGCACACGTACCAACAGATGGTCTGTGCCAACTACAGAATCTTCACAAGACTCCATACAAGAACTGACAACAGAGTCATATTTACATTGCTCTGCCACAAATCAATATGATTAACCCAGTGAAGACCATCGCCAGATGATGGATACCCACCAAGAGATCAGTATTTACGGAATTAACACACACCAAACTGGAGTTTCAATTGGAGTAACCTTTCTCAACCCTTTCCCCCACAGGAACCCCTAAAATCATTTTCAGAACCCCGATTCATTAGCTTAAATTGGTGAGGAGGGGGTGTAAGCTGACACAGAGGAGAGCGTGTAAGCTGACACAGAGGAGGGGGTGCAAGCTGACACAGAGGAGGGGGTGCAAGCTGACACAGAGGAGGGGGTGCAAGCTGACACAGAGGAGGGGGTGTAAGTTGACACAGAGGAGGGGGTGTAAGTTGACACAGAGGAGGCGGTGTAAGCTGACACAGAGGAGGGGGTGTAAGCTGACACAGAGGAGGGGGTGTAAGCTGACACAGAGGAGGCGGTGTTAAGCTGACACAGAGGAGGGGGAGGTAAGCCTTCACAGAGAAGGGGGAGGTAAGCCTTCACAGAGAAGGGGGAGGTAAGCTGACAGAGGAGGAAGAGGTAAGCTGACAGAGGAGGAAGAGGTAAGATGACAGAGGAGGAAGAGGTAAGATGACAGAGGAGGGGGAGTGACACGGAGGAGGGGGTAAGCTGACACAGAGGAGGGGGGGGTAAGATGACAGAGGGGGTGACACAGAGGAGGGGGGTGGGGTGACACAGAGGAGGGGGATGACACAGGGGAGGGGGGTGACACAGAGGGGGGGTAAGGTGACACAGAGTAGGGGGGGTGACACAGAGTAGGGGGGGTGACACAGAGGAGGGGGGGTGACACAGAGGAGGGGGGGTGACACAGAGGAGGGGGTGGGGTGACACAGAGGAGGGGGGGTGACACAGGGGAGGGGGGTGACACAGAGGAGGGGGGTGACACAGAGGAGGGGGGTGACACAGGGGAGGGGGGTGACACAGAGGAGGGGGTGGGGTGACACAGAGGAGGGGGTGGGGTGACACAGAGGAGGGGGGGTGACACAGGGGAGGGGGGGTGAAACAGAGGAGGGGGGTGACACAGAGGAGGGGGTGACACAGAGGAGGGGGGGTAAGGTGACACAGAGGAGGGGGGGGTGACACAGAGGAGGGGGGTGACACAGAGAAGGGGGGGTGACATAACATCATTTTTTTGTACGTTTTTTTTAATATAAATTCAGTGTCAGGCTGGTGCCCACCCTCCTCATTGGAGTACAGGCGAGGGGGAGGAAGGAATGACACCTGTCAGACTGCTAGGTTAGGAGGAGGGGAGGGGACGGGACCAGACGGGCGGCCTTTCCGTTACTTTTCTTCAGCGTGTACGGCAGCAATCTGTTCCTCCCGTCCCGTCCTGTCCCAGTCCCGGCTTCAGTCAGACTCAGTGCCCTCTGCTACTGGTGGCTGGCGCCGTTAGAATTTGAAGCTGCATGCATTACACATGCACGCTTTACGCAACGGCGCCGCGCTACACCAGGACAGTAGCGGGGGAGAGGAGGGAGGAAGGAGGGGCCAAGGGGAATTATTTCACTTTTGGCGCTACACTTATCTTTTTTACACATTTTTTACAACTTTCTTTGTTGTGTTGGCTGCCTATTTTCTTTAATAGGGTCTGCGCAATATTTATACACACACAAGTTTGTTTTTACCCGGCTGGGTAATAAAGAGCACAGCAAAGAGCACCTGTTGCGGACATTCCTTTACTTCTACCAAATGCAATAAGGCATCATTCACCCCTAGGAATTCGAAGGAGCCATGAGGTAAATGTGCCAGCCAAAACAACCAGCAGCTCCTCTGGGGGTAATGCTACATATACATGTATACTTTAGTCCACTCACAAACAACACACCATATTGGATAGACACCACATCCCAAGCAAATTGAAGAATAGAAAAGGAAGGAAAAGGGGAATGGGATTTTCTAAACGGTGCTGGATAACAAAAAATTATTGGTATGAGAAAGAAAATATTGTACAAGTCAATAGGTACAAAAATAGAAAAATATTTATTATATAAACATCAATATAATGATATATCCATAAGAGACAACAAAAGTCTTATGAATACTAAAGATTAAAAAAAAACATATACATATTTTTATACAATATTTATTTTCTTAGACGGTGACTGAGACTGGCACACGTACCAACAGATGGTCTGTGCCAACTACAGAATCTTCACAAGACTCCATACAAGAACTGACAACAGAGTCATATTTACATTGCTCTGCCACAAATCAATATGATTAACCCAGTGAAGACCATCGCCAGATGATGGATACCCACCAAGAGATCAGTATTTACGGAATTAACACACACCAAACTGGAGTTTCAATTGGAGTAACCTTTCTCAACCCTTTCCCCCACAGGAACCCCTAAAATCATTTTCAGAACCCCGATTCATTAGCTTAAATTGGTGGTCAGTGGGAAAAAATATTCCTACATTTGCGGTCAGTAGAAATAATACTCTACATTGGTGATCAATGAGAAGAATCTTCCTTACATTGGTGGTCATTGTGAAGAATATTCCTTACATTGGTGGTCATTGAGAAGAATATTCCTTACATTGGTGATCAGTGGGAAGAATGCTCCTTACATTGGTGATCAGTGGGAAGAATGCTCCTTACGTTGGTGGTCAGTGGGGAGAATACTCCTTAGGCCTCGTACACACGACCGATGAACTCGTCGGAAAAGACACATCGTTTTCCTCGACGAGTTCCTTGTCAGGCTTGTCGAAAAACTTGACAAGCTGTCTTTGCGTACACACTGTCAAGACCAAATCTCCTTGTTCTCAAACGCGGTGACTTCAATACATACAACAGCAGGGGAAGTTTGATTCCACTGGCACAACCCTTGGGGCTGATTTTGCTAATCTCATGTTACTGCGTGTTAGGTAAAAGTTTGGTAAGAGACATTTGCACTTTTCAGTCTGTTACAGCGTGACAAATGTGCTATTTCCATTACAAACGCTACTTTTACAGAAGGTGCAAGGGTTTCTAAGCATACACACCAACGTGTTTCTCGTCGAAAACTAGCCCGACGAGGAACACGACGAGGAAATTGAGACTCCCCTCAAGGAAAAAGAGAACTTGCTCTCTTTTTTCCTCGCCGAGTTCCTCGACAGTTTTCTCGATGAAAAGCATTCACACACCCGATTTCCTCGGCAAAAAAGCCCTGCCACCAAGTTTCTTGATGGATTCTGTCGAGGAAACCGGTCATGTGTACGCGGACTCACATTGGTGATCAGTGGGAAGAATGCCCCTTACATTAGTAGTCAGTGGGAAGAATGTTTCTTACATTGGTGATCAGTGAGAAGAATGTTCCTTACATTGGTGGTTAGTGGGAAGAATGTTCCTTACATTAAAAATCAGTAAGAAGAATGTTCCTGTCAGGGTCATTATCGTGCCAAGCGGGCAGCGAGGCATGGTTGCGCCTCAAGTGGCCGTGGGTGGAGTTGAACCCGGGACCTCTCCGTTGTTATTCCAACACCTTGCCTCTGAGCCACTTCTCAGGTTAAAGTCTGTTTGCTGTCCATTGAAGCCTGGTGCTGAACTATGTGCTGATTGCCTGATCTCCCTGCAATCTGCACCTGACTACCCTGGTCCAGCTGAGGCAGGTTATACAATTAACCAGGGTATAAAGTCCTGCCTCACTCTGAGAGCCTGGTCAGTTCATTCTGATCTGATCATCCTGTCTGTGCCACAGTTCCTGTGTTTGATCTTCTGCTGCAAGACTGACCCTGGCTTTTGACCCTTGGCTTTGTTTTTGGACTGCTGCTTGCCTGAACCCTTGACCCCGGCTTGTACCTTGGATTGCTGCTGTCTCCTGCCCTTTGACCCCGGCCTGTACCTTTGGACTTCCTCTGCCGTCTCCAGCCCTTGACCCACGGCTTGTGCCCCGGATCTGCTACCCTCAGTCTGCTCCCTTCTGAACTGTGTACTGGGACTGTACCACATCTGCTCAGCTACAAGACTAGCCCCCGTGCACGGACTCACAGCCCAGGTAGTGTCTACCTTATTACTGTGGGCTGTGTGTACCTGCAAGGGTGAGCTTACAATCTGCAAATGGACTCCGCTCAAGGTAAGCCCTCACAGTTCCTTACATTCGTGATTAGTGAGAAGAATGCTCCTTACATTGCTGATCAGTGAGAAGAATGCTCCTTACATTGGTGGTCAGTGAGAAGAATGTTTCTTACATTGGTGGTCAGTGAGAAGAATGTTCCTTACATTGGTGGTCAGTGGGAAGAATGCTCCTTACATTGGTGATCAGTGGGAAGAATGTTCCTTACATTGGTGATCAGTGGGAAGAATGTCCCTTACATTGGTGATCAGTGGGAAGAATGTCCCTTACATTGGTGATCAGTGGGAAGAATGTCCCTTACATTGGTGATCAGTGGGAAGAATGTCCCTTACATTGGTGATCAGTGGGAAGAATGTCCCTTACATTGGTGATCAGTGGGAAGAATGTCCCTTACATTGGCGATCAGTGGGAAGAATGTCCCTTACATTGGCGATCAGTGGGAAGAATGTCCCTTACATTGGCGATCAGTGGGAAGAATGTCCCTTACATTGGCGATCAGTGGGAAGAATGTCCCTTACATTGGCGATCAGTGGGAAGAATGTCCCTTACATTGGCGATCAGTGGGAAGAATGTCCCTTACATTGGCGATCAGTGGGAAGAATGTCCCTTACATTGGTGATCAGTGGGAAGAATGTCCCTTACATTGGTGATCAGTGGGAAGAATGTCCCTTACATTGGCGGTCAGTGGGGAGAATGTTCCTTACATTGGCGGTCAGTGAGAAGAATGTTCTTTACATTGGCGGTCAGTGAGAAGAATGTTCCTTACATTGGTGGTCAGTGAGAAGAATGTTCCTTACATTGGTAAACAGTGAGAAGAATGTTCCTTACATTGGTGGTCAGTGCGAAGAATGTCCCTTACATTGGTGGTAGGGAGAAGAATGTTCCTTACATTGGTGGTCAGTGGGAAGAATGTTCCCTACATTGGCGGTCAGTGGGGAGAATGTTCCTGCTCTTACATCAGCCATGATCTGCTTCAAGTGCAGAGAGGCACAGGGATCCACCGATGAAGTCAGAAAAGCGGGTTGGACTTGAGGAACCAGGGAAGGCAAAATATAGAAGAATGAAACTTCAACTTTAAAAAGTAACTCCACCGTTATGCCAAAACTAATAGGTGTAAAGGAAGCCTAAAGCTGGCCATACAGTACACTAGTACACTTGTTTCAGGACCATTCATTCAATCTTCGAATCATTAGTGGCGTTAAATCTACATTCGTTTTTCGGCTTCAGTAAATTCGAAAGAGCAGGATGGATTTTTTTTTTAATTTAGAAAACGCATGTGGTTTCCCAAATCTAACGTTGAAAGCACACATTTTAGAAAATTATTTTGGAACAACATTCATCGAGTCATCGAACGTACTGTGAGAATTTCCATATGAATGTTCCTTGATGAATTTTCTAGTGTATGATCAGGTTTAGTATCTTGTGTGTCGGAGTGTAGAAGTCATAGTCCTGGATAAGGAGAGTGAGCACGGATGCTGGTGCTGTAACGGTTAAGCGGTCACTGTGAACATCTGTCCGTCGCTCCGCAGCACTCTCAACATTAATCCTCACAATTTCATTTTATGGTTTTCTGCTAAATAAATCCCACCAGAGGCAGCCGTGTTATCCTGAGCTCTCCCTGACCCACTTCCCTTCTGACATCACAACGCTGAGCTAACACCATGGCTTTCAGACCCCTGTGTTCCCCCTCCCCATCATAATGCTGAAGATCCCTAAACAGGGCTGAACAGTACAACCCTAATAAATAATAATAAAAAAAAACTGCAAGGCAATGGCATAATGTGCTAGTATGCATCGCATACTAGCACTTTATTAAAATTCTCACCTTGGAACGAAGCCCTCCAGCACTGTAAAGTCACCACTGAGAGGGCAGACATATCTGTTTTCCAAGCTTGCGAGCTTAGGCTATGTGATTGGCTGAAGCCGCGATGACGTCATTCCCGCTCATGCAAGCCACTGTTTCCAGCATGGGCTCTGAAGGTCCAGCACTGTAAGCCGGACCTTCAGAGCGCATATCCTGATGATGTCATATCTCCTAAACTGTGCAAGTTTAGGAGATATTTCCAGTACCTACAGATACGCCTTATTATAGGCTTGCCTGTAGGTACAAGTGGCAGTACAGAGTTTACTACCACTTTAAGAAAAAAAATAAGGTCATTTTAAAAATGATGGCAGCAACATGTCTCAAAAAAGTTGGAACACGGCAACAAAACACTGACAAAGCAAGTAATAGTAAACAGCAAGAGCTGTAAGAACATACTAATTAGGTTTACTGGCAACAGGTCAGTAACCCGAATGGGTATAAAAGGAGTATCTGAAGCCCCGTACACACGGCCGAGGTTCTCGGCAGAAACCAGCGAGAACCTCGCTGGGATCCTCATTCTGCCCGAGAACCTCGGCCGTGTGTACACTCTCGGCGAGCATCCCGTCGGGAAAGCCGTCGAGCCGAAATAGAGAGCAGGTTCTCTATTTGCTCGACGGCCCGTCGGGATGAATGGCTCGTCGCCCTTCCCGACGGGCTGGTCGCCGAATCTGACGGCCGGGCGAGAACCTCGACGGGCGGAACGATGTGTTCCGCCCGTCGAGGTTCTCTGCCATGTGTACGCGGCCTTAGAGAGTAACAGGGGTTGATTTACTAAAGGTAAATAGACTATGCACTTTGCAAAGTGCAATTGCTCCAGAGCTTAGTAAACGAGTAAAAGCCTTGCTGACTTCCATCCTCCAATCATGTGCAAACAATAATGCTGTTTTTTTTTATTTTCCTTGCATGTGATTGGGTATTCTTTGCAAAGTAAAGCCTTACCTCATTTACTAAGCTCTGCAGCAACTGCAAAGTGCATGGTCTAGTTGCCTTTAGTAAATGAACCCCAGAGTGTCTCGGAAGTAAAGAAGGGAAGAGGTTCACCAATCTGTGAAAAGCTGTGTCTAAATAGTGTCAAACTATTTAAAAATAATTTTCCTTAATGTAAAATTGCAAAGACTTTACCCTGTTAAAAAAAAAATTGCAAAGACTTTAACCAGATCCGCAGAATTGCAGGGAGGGCATCCATGGACTGTGTGCCCCCTGCAATGAGACTCGGCTGATCACAGATCGGAGTAAGGAGTGGATCCCGACCCCTTACCATGTGATCAGCTGTCAACCGATGACAGCTGATCATGTGATGTAAACGGAGCCGATAATTGGCTATTTTTTCTCCTTGCGCTGGTAGCGTGAGGAGAAAAAAACAGACGATCACTGGCAGCTGTCAGAGGGACATCAGTCCTAATGAAGGAGACCACCAGCGCCACCCATCAGTGCCCACAGTGCCACCCATCAGAGCTAACAGTGCCACCCATCAGTGTCATCTAACAGTGCCACCCATCAGTGTCATCTAACAGTGCCACCCATCAGTGTCATCTAACAGTGCCACCCATCAGTGTCATCTAACAGTGCCACCCATCAGTGTCATCTAACAGTGCCACCCATCAGTGTCCTCTAACAGTGCCACCCATCAGTGTCCTCTAACAGTGCCACCCATCAGTGTCCTCTAACAGTGCCACCCATCAGTGTCCTCTAACAGTGCCACCCATCAGTGTCCTCTAACAGTGCCACCCATCAGTGTCCTCTAACAGTGCCACCCATCAGTGTCCTCTAACAGTGCCACCCATCAGTGTCCTCTAACAGTGCCACCCATCAGTGTCCTCTAACAGTGCCACCCATCAGTGTCCTCTAACAGTGCCACCCATCAGTGTCCTCTAACAGTGCCACCCATCAGTGTCCTCTAACAGTGCCACCCATCAGTGTCCTCTAACAGTGCCACCCATCAGTGTCCACTACCAGTGCTCATCAGTGTCCACTACCAGTGCTCATCAGTGTCCACTACCAGTGCTCATCAGTGTCCACTACCAGTGCTCATCAGTGTCCACTACCAGTGCTCATCAGTGTCACCTACCAGTGCCCATCAGGTGCCCATCAGTTCCACCTATCAGTGCCCCCCAGTGCCACCCATCAGCTATCAGTGCCACCTTATCTGTCCCCATTAGTGCCGCCTTATCTGTGCCTAGCAGTGCAGCCTCATCAGCGCATATCAATGAACGAGAAAAATTACCTGTTTGCAAAATGTTATACATGTTTTGTTTTTGTTTAATTTCCTTTTTTTTTTGTTTGTTTAGCAAAAAATAAAAACCCATAGTGGTGATTAAATACCATCAAAAGAAAGCTCTATTTGTGTGAAAAAAATATATAAAAATGTTATTTGGGTACAGTGTTGTATGACCGCGCAAATGTCATTCAAAGTGCATCTGAAAGCTGAAAATTGGTCTGCGCAGGAGGGGGGTTTAAGTGCCCAGTAAGGAAGTGGTTAACTATATCCTCTACAGTATATAATATCAGCCAAAGGTTCTGAGAAATGGGAGAAACCTATGTGCACAAGGGACAAGACTGAAACTCAATATTGGGTGATATTTGGACCCTCAGATGGAACTGCTCAGAAATACTTCCAAAAATCACTGTCTATGAACACAGTTTGCCGTGCCATTAAAAATGCAAGGTAAAGCTCTACCATGCAAATGAGAAGCCATATCTGAACATGATCCAGAAACACTGCGGTTATATCTGGGCCAAAGCTCAGTTAAAATGGTCTGTTGCAAAGTGGAAAACTGTTTTGTGGTCAGACGAATCAAATTTTTTGGCAACCATGGGCGCCGTGACTAAGGTGGAGAAAGACTTTTTGGCTTGTTAGCAGCACTCAGTTTAAAAGCCTGTATCTCTGATGGTATGGAGGTGTGTTAGTGCATATGAAATGGGCAGTTGGCAAATCTGGAAAGTCACCATCAATGATGAAAGATATATCCATGTTTTCGAGCAGCATATGCTCTCATCCTGACGTTTTTAATGGCCTGGCATATTTCAGCAGGAAAATGTTAAACTACATCTATGAGAACAGCATGGTTTTGTAGTAGAACAGTCCAGACCTTTCACCAATTGAAAATATTTGGTGCACTCTGAAAGAAAGAATACAACAAAGACCCAGTACTGATGAGGAGTTAGAATCCTATATCAGGCAAGAATAGGATGTTTCTTTCTAACACCCTAAAACAACCCTCAAAAAATCCACTCGCCTGCTCGCATTTTGCGAGTGGATTTTTAGGTCTGGCGAGGAAGGGTTGCCTGGGAGAGAGGGGGATTGATCACTGCCAGCCGGCAGGTTGTATGGGAGTCCTTCTCCCAGCGCTTGTGGAGGGGAAGAGAGAGGAGAGAGCCGGCTGTATGATTGAGAGCGTGGGGGGACATCACTAGCAGCTTTCTTTGCAATAGCCAAATGTTCCCTGCACTCGCTGTCACACACAGCCCCGCCCCCTGACATGAATCAAAGTTCGCCGGCCAGGAGGTGGGGCTGTATGTGTCACCGAGCGGCGGGAACACACAGTGATTTAAATCAAAGCTGTCCCTCTGTGCTCTTATCATCCGGCCGGCTAATGCTCTTCCTTTCCTCTGTTCCCCTGCATTATGGACACAGGTAGGCAGCATTATCTACACAGGTAAGCAGCATTATCTACACAGGTAAGCAGCATTATCTACACAGACGAGGCTGCATTGGTGGACACAGAAAGACTGCATTGGTGGACACAGGTAGGCTGCATTGGTGGACATGGGTGAGGCTGCATTATTGGACACAGGAAGACTGCATTGGTGGACACAGGAAGACTGCATTGGTGGACACGGGCAGGCTGCATTGGTGAACACGGGCAGGCTGCATTGGTGAACACGGGCAGGCTGCATTGGTGGACATGGGTGAGGCTGCATTGGTGGACACGGGTAGGCTGCATTGGTGGACACGGGTAGGCTGCATTGGTGAACACGGGTAGGCTGCATGGGTGAGGCTGCATTGGTGGACACGGGTAGGCTGCATTGGTGGACACGGGTAGGCTGCATTGGTGGACACGGGTAGGCTGCATTGGTGGACATGGGTGAGGCTGCATTGGTGGAGATGGGTGGGCTGCATTAATGAGCACGGATAATTTTGCTTAATTCTGCATAAAAAATGTAATGTGTAAGATAATTATCATGAGATAATTTATAAGGGGGTGTTTAGGGGTGGGGCAGGGTAGGGGTTGGGTGTGGCAACTGGTGGCGAGTAACCCTTGAGGCCTGGCTAGTAGCTCAGGACTTGAAATTTTGAGCCCTGCCCTAGAGAATAAAATGGCGGTCATTGCAATACTTTTTGTCACACAGTATTTCTTTTTGGAAAAAATACACTTTTTTGAATGAAAAAATAAGACAACAGTAAAGTAAGCCCAATTTTTTTATATTGTGAAAGATATAAAATGTTACGCTAAGTAAATTGATACGCAACATGTCACGCTTCAAAATTGCGCCTGCTCGCGGAATGGCGTCAAACTTTTACCCTTAAAAATCTCCATTTAAAAAATTCTACAGGTTGCATGTTTTGAGTTACAGAGGAGGTCTAGGGCTACAATTATTGCTCTCAAAAAGAGAGCAGGTTCTCTATTTCCTCGTTGTTCAATGGGAAATTTTGGCTCGACAAGCTTTTTGACTGCCGAACTAGGAACTCGACAGGCGGAACGATGAGTTTCGCCCGACGAGTTTCTCGGTCGTGTGTACGCCGCCTTACTCAAACACAAAAAATTGGGTCACTTTTAAGGAATGTAATAGGCGTTACTACGCCCCATGCCTATGTAAATCGCCACACGGCATTACAGCGGGAGAAAGCGTTGTTTCAACATCGGAAGAAGAGAAGAGAGAAGAAGACGACGGAGAAGATCGGGCCAACGCTAGTAAAAGAGCTGGAAGAAGATAGCGGAGGAGCCCGGCAGAAGGTAGAAGTCACCAGAGAGCACAGAGACGACATCAGAGAGCGGAAGAAGAGAGCGAAGAAGTCGGAAGAAGACCCCCCAAAGTCGGAAGAAGACCCCCAAAGTCGGAAGAAGACCCCCAAAGTCGGAAGAAGACCCCCGGAGCTGCCTAATAAATGACTTTAAAAACCTTTTTTTTTTTTACACTTTTTTCCTCCAGGTGAATGGGTAGGGGTACGATGTACCCCATACTCATTCACATAGGATGGGGGGGGGCCGGGATCTGGGGGCCCCTTTATTAAAGGTGGCTCCTGGATTCCGATGCACTCCCCGCCTGCAGACCCCGACAACCAACGGCTAGGGTTGTTGGGAAGAGGCCCTTGTCCTCATCAACATGGGGACAAGGTGCTTTGGGGTGGTACGGTTCAGGGGGTGGTCGCTCACTCGTCCCCACCCCTTTTCCTGACCGGCCAGGCTGCGTGCTCGGATAAGGGTCTGGTATGCACTTTTGGGGATCCCCACGCCATTTTTTTGGCATAGGGGGTTCCCCTTAACCACTTCAGACCCGCGCTACCGTCGAATGACGGCAACAGCGCGGGTCTGAATATCCAACATGCCGTCATTTGACGGCATCTCCTTCGGGCGTTCCCAGCGCGCGCTGTAGAGCGCGCTGCGGGGAAGCCCTGTGTTGTCCGTGTCCCTTGGACACGGCCAATCACAGATCGCGGCGAACGGCCAATCAGAGTGGCCGTTTGCGATGCGATCTGTGGGCGAATGAGAGATGATCTCATAGATCATCTCTCATTGCCGTTTTACACAGAGACAGCGTCCTGTCTCTGGAGAGGAGGAGCCCGATCTGTGTTCCTTCCTACATAGGGGCACAGATTGGTCACCCCTCCAGTCACCCCCCCCCCTCCCCCCACAGTTGGAACACACCTAGGATACACATTTAACCCCTTCCTCACCCCCTAGTGTTAACCCCTTCAATGCCAGTCACATTTATACTGTAATTAGTGCATATTTATAGCACTGATCGCAGTATAAATGTGAATGGCGCCAAAAATGTGTCAAAAGTGTCCGATGTGTCCGCCATAATGTCGCAGTACCAATAAAAATCGCAAATCGCCGCCATTTCTAGTAAAAAAATGAATAATAAAAAATAATAATTCTCTCCCCCCTATTTTGTAAGCGCTATAACTTTTGCGCAAACCAGTCGCTTATTGCGATTTTTTTTTTTTTTTTTTTTTTTACCAAAAATATGTAGAAGAATACGTATCGCCCTAAACTGAGAAAAAAAAATGTGTTTTTTTTTAATTGGGATATTTATTATAGCAACAAGTAAAAAATATTGTATTTTTCTTCAAAATTGACGCTCTTTTTTGTTTATAGCGCAAAAAATAAAAACCGCACAGGCGATCAAATACCACCAAAAGAAAGCTCTACTTGTGGGGAAAAAAGGACGTAAATTTTGTTTGGGAGCCACGTCGCACGACCGCGCAATTGTCAGTTAAAACGACGCAGTGCTGGAAGCTGAAATTTCACCTGGGCAGGAGGGGGGTGTATGTGCCCAGTAAGCAAGTGGTTCCATACCAGACTTAAGGCCCTGGTATGCTCTTGGAGGGGAACCCATGCCAGTTTTTTATTTAAAATTTGGCGTGGAGTTCCCCCTCATGAATTATACCAAACACAATGCCTGGTGGTATTGGCGGGAATCCAAGTCGGATCCCCGACAATGTCGCTGTATTGTGTTTTTCATATTGCAGCAAGCGCGAGATGTACAGCACCCTGTCGCCCAAAACCAACACATTCTCGAAGGCAGGTACTGTATGTGTCAGAGCTATAAAAACATATAATAATAATAATAGTGTGTGATTGTGGAGGGGATATTAGAGTGTAAGCTCCTCTGGTGCAGATGCTGATGTAAATAGCTCCATGTTTTCTGTACAGCAATGCGGTATACGTTAGATCTATATGAATGTAAATGAATGAAAACAATAATAATAATAATTATAATGTTAGTATGTCTAATCCATCATTAATTCAATAACTCTGATCCCTAAACAACTGCACGAGTGTTATACCCTAAAATACCAAAGGTGGGTAGGAGGCTGACAGACACCATATTAGAGAAAGTGGAGTTTCTTCCGTTTCTAGTTCTCTGAGCCCGGAGCTCCTTTTCAGACGAGAAAGGAATGCCATTAGTATCTCAGGCTACATTGTATTTGAAGCATGTGTTACATAAGAGCGCACAATTACATAACGGTGCTCTGTACCGACTCTTCTCCCTATGGGACTGACGGCGAGAACAATTCTGAGTTAATGCCGCTGAATTACACTAAGCTACAACAATGATTCTATGCCTCTGCTCCCCATTCCTTTTTATTTAAAGGGCCAGAAATAACAAAACGAATATGATATTAGGACCTACCCGATATATCTAATCAATTTGTATCCAATATGGCATGTCCATGCATTCCTTGAACTTGCCAAAAATTACGCTGGTAGATTTATTGGTGGTCATCATAACTGAACTATTTATATTTTCCGATTGTTCTCTTGTGATAGGAATAATTAATCTATAGCTGCCAATCCATTTGATCGATATGCCATACATGGGGACAGGGCCGCTGATAGGGGGGGGGACCACCAGTCCTCCTGTAGGGGGCCTGGTGCACGCAGGGGGCCCGGACAGCCGAGGAAATCAGTGGGGTCAGACAGAGAAGCAATTACAAAGGGATGCCCTGTGCGGCTCTCTGCAGCAGCTGAAAGACACCTTCTCTCCCTCCTGCCAGCTTTTAGCTACTACAAGGAGAGACACACACATGGCTTTGTTCCTCTAATTTCTTCCCCCACACCGATCCTCGCCCTGTTCTGCCTGCTTTTGATCCCCCGTGTGGCCCCCTGTCACTGTGCTGCTGCCCCCCCACAACGCTGACAGCTTCGCTGTTCCGTAACAAAAATTGTAAAAAAAAAACATTTTTAAAAATTGTAAAATAAAATAATTAAAAAAAAATCGACTTTTTTAAAAAAATTATAAAAAAAACTGTTTAAAGAATGTAAAAAAAAATATTTAAAAAAGTGTATGGCCTGTATGGGGCCCTGTGATTTTGGACAGCAGCCCTGCATGGGGAAGTGGATTTTACATACATGTTTCCACCATTTAGGCTCCATGCACACTGAAGCTGATAAACTGCAGTTTATTGGCGTTTTGGCTTTTTTTTTTTAAAGCCCATAAACTGAACTCTATGTTAGCCTATATGCCCATGCACACCTGGGAGTTTTTCATTGTTAATGAGTTTTGGAGTTTATTGGCTTTTTTCTGAACGCCCGAAATTTGCGTTCAAAGTGCCGTTTTTTTGCATGAAAAAAAGCTAAAAAACACAAAACGCTGAAAATCGCTCAAAAACTCTGGCGCCAGCGTTTTTAGCGTTTTTTTTATCCATTGAAAAAAAAGCTGATAAAAGCTACACTGAAAAACGCTGATTATAGCTATTGCAAAAACACTAAAAAAACGTTGCAAAGCTACTGGCGTTTTTTTATACCTTTTATCAGCTTCGATGTGCATGGAGCCTTAATCTCTTAATTGGATCAACTGAAATATAATCGTGCTGATAAACAAAGTATCTCAATGCTGCAGATCTATGCAAAACGATCAATAATTTTGTGCCCTGATCGAAGGGACGTTATGGCTATTCAACTGTTGATTATTGCTTTGATCAGATCGCAATTGTATGGATGAAAACATTAAAAGGTAGGTGGCCTCCATAAAAGGAGATTTGTGCAGTAGAGCTTTTTAGTGCCCTGCCCACCTCTCCCCTTAGACCCCTTTCACACAGGCGCCTTTATATTGCGGAATCTGCTTGCTCGGTGGAGAGATCGATCCGCTGATCTCCGTTGAGTGGGCAGATGATAGGTCCGTATCTGCTCACTTTGCTGAGCAGACATGGATGCAGTCCTGCTCTCCCCTATGGGAAAAATCATGGGAAAATGGACGGCCTGTCTATTTTCACTCGATCATATCCGATCCGCCAGACGGATGGAAAATATGACCCTCATCCGACTGTATCTGGGGGACAAGATTGGATAGTGATGGGTGTCAGCGGACATCCGCCGCACCATAGGGGTGAATGGATGGTCTGATCGGGTCCACCTAAAGATCAGGCAGACATGATTGGACAGCCTGTGTGAAAGAGGCCATAAAGTGGTTCTAAAGTCAGAAGGCTTTTATCCTAATAAGATTAATAACATTCTGTGTGCAGCTCCCCCCTCAGCCCCCCCCCCCCCCCCCCCAAGTCCCATTTCAGTCCAGCAATATTGCACGAGAGTCTCGGCTCAGGACTCTCCCTCCTCATTGGCTGTCAATCAAAGTCAGTTAGCCAATCAGAACAGAGGGGGGCAGGGCTGAGCCACAGCTCTGTGTCTAAATGGACTTGGGTGCCCCCGTGGCAAGCTGCTTGCTTTGGAGGAAGCGGCTAGGAGGGAGGGGCTAGGAGCACCAGCGAGGGACCCTGAGAAGAGGATCGGGGCTGCTCTGTGCAAAACCACTGCACTGAGCAGGTAAGTATGACATGTTTGTTAAAAAAAAACAAAAAACAAGACTTTAGTATCACTTTAAGCTGCAGTGGCGGAGGATTCGGGTCTTTGCATGGCACAGTCGTAATGCGTTGCATCTACGTAAAAAAAAAAATCAGCGCTTCTGGTGCGCTTGGTACAGCCACCTAATGCGACTCATTCAAGCTGATGCAATGCACAAAGTTGCGGCGGCCTTGGCGCAGCATTTTTCAGGTTAAAGCAGGCAGCCAGGAGGCATCACATCACCTTGTCACCTCCAGTCAAACCACTTTGAAAAGCAGTCTGCATAGTTTAGATGCAAGTATTAAGTTAGCCTAAGAGGAGATTTCCCTTGACTTTGGGGAGATTTTCTCTGACTTCCTGTTGTGCCACTGGGAAAGGGAAGTGGAGAAAAATCTCCCCAAAGGAATTAAGGCAGCAATGGAAGTGGAGAAAAATCTCCCCAAAGGGATTAAGGCAGCAATGAAAACCTAACAGGGGTTGTACACTCTTCCCACAGTCCATCCAAAACCAACAAAAAGAAGCTTGTTTTCTGAGCTCCGGGTTTCCTGTACACAGAGTAGGAGGTTGTGGGTCTCCTTACCGACACTGCTGCTGGAAAATGATCACATTGCTGGAATTGGGTTACTCGTGTCTTATTTATGAAGAGGGAATTCAGCTCTATGTGATGATGGAAAGCAGCGGAGAACGGGGGTTATGTAACACAATCCACACACTGACCCCGCTCCCTTCCATCTTATTATATAACCAAGGTTTTCATGTCGTCTCCCACCTACACCTCTAACACCCCGATTTCCATCTCTCTGACACATTTTAGATTAGAATGCAAAAACAAAACCAGAAGCTATTAATTGTTCCCATAAAGTAGATTCAAGAAAATCTACACATTGGATCAATAAATGCGACTTTCCCAGCACTTGGGACCATACACATCAAATCATAAAAGCCATAAACATTTATTGACAGCTCATCATACACTATACAATCTCCTATAAGTCTACTATCAACTATGTAGTGCAAGGTCCTGACTGATTGGATACTACTGGAATAGATTGTTTAGGTAGGTCCTTATATAACCTAGTTTTTGTAAAGCCAGCCATACATGGGTTAAAGTGTTACTAAACCCACAACAGTAAAATCAGTGTGAATATGCAGTAAAGTATGCTTGTTATACTCACTGTGGAACCTAAGGGGTTAATCCTCTGCATGGTTTAAACAGGCTGTTTGAGCCTGTCTTCTCTGATGCTCCCCTTCTTGCACTGTCCCCAATTCCTCTCCTGATAGAACAGAGCCTTGGTGGCACTCTGCACATGCTCAATTTGGTGTGCATTGCTAGAGGGGGGTTTATGTTACATAGTTGGTAAGGTTGAAAAAAGACAAGTCCAACCTGTGTGTGTGCTTTATGTTTATCAATGTCCATCTGATCAGCACAGGACCAATCAGCACTGTCCAGACAGAGGGCCAGGGGTCATGCAGCCTCATATGACATAGCAGAATAAAAACTCCTCCTACAAGCTTTAGGCAGACGCTGATAAAAGTCACAAGACTGCTATATACTGCTGATGAGGAATGGTATTGAGCTGTTAATATGTACTAAAATAATTGCATTTTCGTGTTCTGTGTACTGTGGGAGACCAGATAGTGAATGGAGGGTTCTGGTTTAGTAGCACTTTAAAATTAGGTTGAACAAGACAAATTTCGATCCATGCATGGGCAGGAGGAAAAAATAAGTGATCTACCAATTGGCTTCTGAACAACCATCCTACTGGGGTTTCCCTGCTTAATCAGCGCTGCAGGCTACAGTGTGGGAATCCCTTTTAATGGGCACAGCATGCAAGCGTACAGACCTGGAAATTCAGTACAGGGATGGTGGAGACCCCTCATAATGGGTAAAGTAGATGTACAGACCTGGGAACTCAGCAACGGGATGGTGGGAGCCCCTCATGATGGGTACAGCAGGTTTATAGAACTGGAAATTCTGCACAGAGATGGTGGGAACCCCTCATAGCAAGTGTACAGACATTGAAACGCAGCACAGGGATGGTGGGAACCCCTCATAATGGGCAAAGCAGGTGTACCGCCCTGGGAACTCCAGTCCACACAAGGATGGTTGGAACCCCTCATAATGGGCAAAGCGGGTGTACCGCCCTGGGAACTCCACACAAGGATGGTGGGGACCCCTCATAAAGAGGACAGGAGGTGTACAGACCTATTAACTCAGCACAGGCATAGTGGCAATCCCTTTTAATGGGCACAACAAGCGTACAGACCTGGAAATTCAGTACAGGGATGGTGGAGACCCCTCATAATAGGTACAGCAGATGTACTGACCTGGTAACTAAGCACAGAGATGGTGAGAACATCTCTTAATGGACACAGCAGGTGTACAGACCTGGGAACTCAGCACAGGGATGGTGGGAACCCCTTATAATGGGCACAGCAGGTGTAAAGACCGGGGAACTCAGCACAGGGATGGTGGGAACCCCTTATAATGGGCACAGCAGGTGTACAGGCATGGGAACTCAGCAAAGGGATGGTGGGAACCCCTTATAATGGGCACAGCAGGTGTACAGACCTGGGAACTCAGCACAGGGATGGTGGGAACCCCTTATAATGGGCACAGCAGGTGTACAGGCATGGGAACTCAGCAAAGGGATGGTGGGAACCCCTTATAATGGGCACAGCAGGTGTACAGACAAGGGAACTCAGCACAGGGATGGTGGGAACCCCTTTATAATGGGCACAGGAGGTCTACACACCCGGGAACTCAGTGTAGGGGTAGTGGGAAGCTAACATAACAGAAACAGCAGGTGTATAAACCTAAGAACTCTACACATGGTTTGTGGGAACCCTATATAATGGGCAAAGCAGGTGTACAGACCTGGGAACTCCACACAGGGTTGGTGGAAACTCTTCATAATGGGCACAGCAGGTGTACAGACCCAGGAACTCAGCATAGGGATGGTGGGAACCCCTAATAATGAGCACAGCAGGTGTACAGACCCAGGAACTCAGCATAGGGATGGTGGGAACCCCTCATAATGAGCACAGCAGGTGTACAGACCCAGAAACTCAGCATAGGGATGGTGGGAACCCACATAGCGGGCACAGCAGGTGTACAGACCCAGGAACTCAGCATAGGGATGGTGGGAACCCACATAGCGGGCACAGCAGGTGTGCAGACCTGGGAACTCCACACAGGGTTGGTAGAAACTCTTCATAATGGGCACAGCAGGTATGAAGAGCCAAAAGCTCAGAGCAGAGATCTCACCAGCAGTTTCTGAGAGACAGAAGACACTTTACCACTACAATTTCTATCAAGCAAGAACACATTATTTTGGGTGGACTGACCCTTTAAGAAAAAAGAACATTTAAAGAAGAACTGTTCATGAGCAACTGGCCAGAAAACGATCTGATTAGTCATGCTGGATAATTGGCACCAGTTGTCTCAGCATATCCTACTAGCCTAACATGCTGGGACTTGTGGTTTCTCATCAGTCATCAGGACACAACTACAGACAAAGGGGAGCTCTCCTGGTATCTGAGACCCCCAGGACCTTGTTGTCTTTATTCATCTCCTTTTAATGAGGATCTCTCTGCAGAGATGGGGATCAGCCTAACCAGAACACACAATACAGGTACCATGTCCAATGGGGACAACCTGGCCAGGCTGAGAGAGACCTACCTGTACCATCGCTCCTCCCTGACAACGTGCTTCCTGAAGGGGATAATTCGATGCTCCTCTGGGCTGCAGCGGCCTCGGGAGGGCAGGAGCGGGGAGGGCATTGGGTGTGGAGGAGGCTCAGCTGCAGTGTGCAGAGGATGGAGTACACAGACGTATGGCTGAACTGGATACAGAGAGAGAAGAGAAAGCAGACTAGAGAGGAGGAGGGGCCCCAGCAACACACACTGACCGACTCTATGCCAGCCTGATGGCATAATACAAGGGTCCTCACTCTGTGCCAGCCTGATGGGAATGTACTACAGGTCTTCACTAGGTGCCAGCCAGATAGCAGCATATTAGAGGTCCTCACTCTGTGCCAGCCTGTTGGCAGAACTTTATGGGTCACTTTGGGTCCTCACTCTGTGCCAGTCTAATGTTGCTATCAGACTGGCACAGTGAGACCTGTTCTACATCCCATCAGGCTGATGTTAAAGACCCATAGTGACTCCTAGCAATCTGCCATAGGATTACACTGAGTGAGGACATTAAATATGTTGCTATCAGCCAGGGACAGTGAAAACCTGTAGTACTGCCCCATCAGGCTGGCAGTGAGGACTCGTAGCATTTAGCTGTCAGGCTGGCAAAACGATGGGACCTGTAATATGCTGCCATCAGGCTGGCACCTAGTAAAGATCTGTACTGAATTCCCATCAGACTGGAAGCGAGGAACCATAGTGACTCATAGCATTCTGCCATCAGATTGGCACAGAGTGAGGACATGAAATATGCTGCTATCAGACTGATACCTATCTGTAATATATTACAGCTAAATGCTAAATGCTACGAGTCCTCACTGCCAGCCTGATGGGGCAGTACTACAGGTTTTCACTGTCCCTGGCTGATAGCAACATATTTAATGTCCTCACTCAGTGTAATCCTATGGCAGATTGCTAGGAGTCACTATGGGTCTTCAACATCAGCCTGATGGGGATGTAGAACAGGTCTCACTGTGCCAGTCTGATAGCAACATATTGCAGGTCCTCACTTTTTGTCAGTCTTATGGAAGAAGGTTACAGGTCCTTACCCCGTGCAAGCCAAATGAGCATGTATAATGGGCACATCACATATGCAGACCCAGGAACTCAGCACATGGATGGTGGGAACTTCTCATAATGGGCACAGCAGGTATGCAGACCCAGAAACTCAGCACAGGGATGGTGCGAACTCCTCATAATGGGCACAGCAGGTGTACAGACCTGGGAACTCAGCACGGGGATGGTGGGAACCTCTCATAATGGGCACAGCAGGTGTACAGACCCAGGAACTCAGCACAGGGATGGTGGGAACCCCTAATAATGGGCACAGCAGGTGTACAAACCTGAAAACTCAGCACAGAGGTGGTGGGAACCCTTAATAATGGGCATAGCAGGTGTATAGACCTAGAAACTCAGCACAGAGATAGTGGGAACCCCTCATAATTAGCACAGCAGGTGTCCGGTGCCAGGAACCCAGCACATGAATGGTGGGAGCCCCTTATATTGGACACAGCAAGTGTGTGGTCTTATGGCAGAATATTATAGGTCCTTAGTCTTTCTACCTGGGATGACAGAATTATGTGCCAGCCTAATATTACAGATCCTTCCTCTGTGCCAGGCAAATATATTGCACTACATGGTGCCAGACTGATGGCAGAATGCTACAGATCTCTACTGTGTGACATCTTAATAGCAATGTACTACAGTTTCTTACTCTGGGCCATTCTGATAGCAGCATATTACAGGTCCTCACTCTTATAGCAGCATATTACCGATCTGATGGTAGCATATTACAGCTCCATGCTATGTGCCAGAGTCTGATATCAGCACATCAACAAGCACCTCACACATTGCAGCATATTACACCATTCTCATTACTTAGATCAGCATAGTATATTGCAATATTTCAAGATATCACCATACTGTACCCGGTTAACCACAAATAGCAGCATAAAACATTGTGCCAGTCCATGATATAAATATATTTCATTGTGCTAGGCTCTGATAGCAACATATTACAATCTGCCAGTCCAGTACCAACATATTACCCTGTTCCAATCTAATACAAACATATTATACTGTGCCAGGGTGCCAGTGCAATATTACAGTGTACCTGCCTCTGTTGCCAGCATATTACATTGAGCCAGTCTATCATACCACCACATTACACTTTTGCCTTTACAACACTATGGGTACACATGCTACACTGTGCCAATCCCTGCTAGTAGCATGATACTGGATTCACAGTATGTAAACCTCTTATACTAGCACACACATTTCCACACTGAGAATTTATTTAAAGGAGTTGTAAATAAATAAAAAAAAAAATTCTGAAATGACTGTTTACAGGGTATAGAGACATAATAGTTAACTGATTCCTTTTAAAAACGAGTAAAAATAGATAAAAATCTCAGGTCATCCGTGGCAGGGTGACAAGTGCACCCCGTAGGTGTCAGGGATGCACCACAGGGTAGTGAACCCTTAGCCGACTGCTGCTATCAGCGGAAGCGTAACCCAGGATCGCCCAGGGCGTGAGGTTTAAGACCCAGCTTTGTTTTCACCAGAGCCCCTAGTGGTGGGGATGGTCTTGGCCGCAGCTGGATCCAGGTCGCGACCCCCGAGATCCCCTAGGTCACACTCCGCAGGGAGAGAGGGGAAGCAGCCAGCAGGACAAACGGTGGTGATGGGCAGGCCAAGGTCAGGGCAACAAGCAGACAAGGGTAAACGAGGAACAAGCAAATGGTCAGGGGCACAGGCAAACGGGAGACGTTAGGGACACGCCAGAAACGGTACACAGGAAGATGACCATAGCACACTGCAGACAGGAAGTTAGCAAACAACACTGTTAAACAGCACTGCAGACCTGTAGTGCGACAGTTAATAGAGACTTCCTGTGATGGCCTGGGTGGGGCAATACAGGAAGAGGAAGTGATAAAAAAAGGGAACCAGAAGAGGGTCAGGCCTCTAATGGACAGATGGACAAACAGGTAAGCTGCCATGTTATTGCATGTCCATGCCAAAAAAAACTAATCATATAATGTACCTGCAGTTTCTAGTTTCGTTTTTGCATGTTGTTTTCTGCCATACAGAGCCATAGAGCAGTGATGGTTTGGAAAACGAGACTAATCACACCTCCCTGATTAGTGACCACAGAGAGAAAGCTCCCAGTACTGTAGTCATCAGGAAACCGACAACCAGGAAGTGTGGAGATCAGAGAAGAATTACAGCAACTTGAGAGCAAAAACGAACAATGAGGACACGAAAACAGCACTGCATTACGGTAAAGGAAGCTATTAATAAAAAAATCCTTTACAAACCCTTTAAGTTGTTTAGAAAGCACTACTGTAGTATCTACACTAATGTGCACACATAAATGTGACCAGCAGATGGAGCTATTGCAGCAGAATATAATGTACAATGAGGTGTACTGAGAAAGGTGAAGGGGGCGCTCATTAACTGCTTGCCGACCGCGCGCCGCCGTTTTACGGCGGCAGGTCGGCATTCCTGGGCGAGAACCCATTAGCTAAACGTCGGCTCTTTATCGGCCACTAGGGGGCGCGTGCGCGCCGCCGGCGGCCGGCACGCGCCCCCCGCTCGCCCCCGAGTCCCGTGCCTGGCGGGCACGATCGCCGCCGGGCACATGCGATTGCTCGGTACAGAGCGAGGCCCGGGAGCTATGTGTGTAAACACACAGTTCCCGGTCCTGTCAGGGGAGAAATGCTGATCTTCTGTTCATACAATGTATGAACTGAAGATCAGTGATTTCCCCTAGTGAGTCCACCCTCCTTATACAGTTAGAACACACCCAGGAACATACTTAACCTAGTGTTAACCCCTTCACTGCCAATGGCATTTTTTTAGTAATCCAATGCATTTGTATAGCACTGATCGCTAAAAAAAATGCCAAGGGTCCCAAAAATGTGTCAAAAGTGTCCGCCATAATGTCACAGTATTGAAAAAAACGCTAATCGCCACCATTACTAGTAAAAAAATAAAAATGTATAAAAATGCCATAAAACTACCCCCTGTTTTGTAAACGCTATAACTTTTGCGCAAACCAATCAATAAACGCTTATTGCGATTTTTTTTTTTACGAAAAATATGTAGAAGAATACGTATCGGCCTAAACTGAGTAAAAAAAATTTTTTTTTATATATTTTTGGGTGATATTTATTATAGCAAAAAGTAAAAAATATTGCATTTTTTTCAAAATAGTCGCTCTATTTTTGTTTAGAGCGCAAAAAAAAAAAACCGCAGAGATGATCAAACACCACCAAAAGAAAGCTCTATTTGTGCGAAATAAAAGGACGCCAATTTTGTTTGGGAGCCACGTCGCACAACCGCATAATTGTCAGTTAAAGCAACGCAGTGCCGAATCACAAAAAGTGCTCTGGTCATTGGGCAGCAATATGGTCCAGGGGTTAGGTGGTTAAAGGGTCACTAAAGGAAGAAAAAATTCGGCTGAAATGACTGTTTACAGGGTATAGAAACATAAAAGTTAACTGATTCCTTTTAAAAATGATTAAAAATAGATACAAATCAATCATATAATGTGCCTACAATTTTAGTTTCACTTTTAAACTGGTTTCATGTTTCTGTGAAGTAAAGAGACACACAGAACAAAAACAAACAAATACAGGGCAATGTTTGTTTTTAAAATAAATCTGATTGGTTCTGAGGAGTTTTAGACACACAGTAATCACACCTCTTTGATCATGGACCACAGTGAAAAGCTCCCATGACTTTTTTCATAAGGAGCCAGACCAGCAGGAAGTGTGGAGATCAGAGAAGTAATACAGCTACTTCAAAGCAAAAACGAACAATGAGGACATGAAACCAGGACCGCAGTGAGGTAAAGGAAGCTATTTAGCTAAAAAAAAAAATCCTTTAGTGATCCTTTAAGTTAATATAAAAATTAATAAAAACAAATATATACCACATGCAGAACGTGATAGAAAAAAAATATGTTTCAAAACATTATTACTATATGATAATACAAATTGGTTAAAAATTATATAACCAATTATAATAGCAGTTCATCAAAGGTGATAAAAAAAAGCCCTAATCGACTGTGACTCTTCTTGTATAATATGTTGAATCTTCTCAAAGGAGTTCAATATAAAACCTTTACCAGCTGAACAGTTGGTCACCCAAAGTGCTCAAATATGAAATCTTCACATTTCTCACTTGATCTAAAGCACTTAATCACTTTAATAGGCAGCTGATATCTTGTATATATTTTATACATTTTGCACAATTTCACTAGGTGCAAAGTACAAATAAGGTGTACTGCAAGAACCAAGCACATTGTGATCTTCTAGTTATGTGAAAAGCTGCAAACTCAAACAGCCACTAGATGGAGCAGTTCCAGGTTGTACAAAGCCTTTCTCTTGTCGCTTTTCTAAAACAGCAAATCCTCAACTCTTTACAGATCAAATCTGCTGATGTTCTTCAAGCACCAGGCATAATCAAATGCCCAGGTTTTTTTATTTTTAAATAATGATTTATTGCAATATGCAGTCGCTATATTTCATTTATTCCGTCTATGGGCCAGATTCATGAAGAGTTAGGCTGGCGGATCCAGTGATCCGCCAGCCTAACTGTCACTTTAAGCCGGCGTTTCTGTTTTCTATAACCAGAAAACAAGAAATGCCGGGTTGGAGTTCCGATGCGATTGGCGTAATTGAATTTCGCCATCGCATCGTTACTTCAACTTAAAAATGGCGCCGGGGGAGTTCCCGCTGATTAACGCTGAAAAAATATGTTAATCAGCGGGAGTCGGAAATTCACGATCGTTTTCGGGCGCTACGCAGTGACTTTACGACGTTTCCGGAAGCGATACGCGACGTAAAGATAAAGCAGCCCCCTAGTGGAATATCCTATGTTAGGTATAGCCATCGTCATCGCGTCGGAAAAAAAACAAATCGCGTCGTTTGCGTAAAACATTCATGAATGGGGACGTGACGTCATTGACGTTCACTGACAGAACTTGGAGCATGCGCACTGGGATGCATTGACACTCGACGCATGCGCAGTACGTTCGCCGCGGGATCGCGCATAGTTAGAATACTACACGCCCCGTACCCGCCCAATTTGAATTCCGCTGGCTCATTTGCGATGCGCTGCCTCAACTTTAGGAGCAAGTGTTTCATGAATAACAGCACTTGCTCCTAAAATTTCGGCAGAGTAACGCAAATGAGAAGCGTTACTCCAGAGCAAAGATGCTCTGATCTACCTGAATCTGGCCCTATGTGTGCCAAACCTAAATGCGCATTAGCATTTGTGTGTAAACACAGGGGGATAGGGGTTGTACTGCAAGCGGTTGTATACACAATTTTTACACTTTGACCTACAGGTAAAAAAAATATCTCCTAAACCTGTATGGTTTAGGAGATATTCCCCTTGCATGCAGCCGCTAACTTCAGCGGCGCATGCGCTCTGAGTTCGCCGGCTGAAAAGTTTATCAGACGCCGGACCTTCCCGCACGGGAGTGACGACATCGCGGCTCCGGCCACTGAGAGCCGTGATACCCGGAAGACACGCAAAGGGAAAATGTCTGCTCCCTCGGCATGGACCGGGTGTGATACCGACGCTTCGTTTTAAGGTAAGCATTTTACAATGAGCTAGTATGCGGTGCATATACTATCTCTATATGTCTTTTGCCTTACAAGTTTTGAAAAAAAAACGCAGCAGGTGTACTACCGCTTTAACATTTGCATCATGTGTATTTTCTGGATTCTTGGTTGATATTTTGTCTCTATCACTTAAAATACATAATAAAAATGATAGACCCCCATTTCTTTGTAAGTGGGTGAACGTACAAAATTTGCAAGGGGTCAAATTATTATTTTTCCCACTGTATACATAAGTGTTATTATGTCTATGGTCGTACCATAATGCCGCGTACACACAATCGGAAATTCCATAGTGAGCTTTTGGTCGGAAATTCCGACCGTGTGTAGGCTCCATCGGACTTTTGCTGTCGAAAATTTCTGGTACAAAAGATTGAGAGCAGGTTCTCTATTTTTTCGATCAGAAATTCCGATCGTCTGTATGCAATTCCGATGCACAAAAAAAACATGCATTCTCTCGGAATCAATTCGACGCATGCTCAGAATAATTGAACTTTTCTCGGCTCGTTGTAGTGTTGTACGTCACCACGTTCTTGATAGTCGGAATTTGGTGTGATCGTGTGTATGCAACACAAGTTTGAGCCAACATTTAGTCGCAAAAAAAATCCACGGTTTTCTTGTCGAAATTTACGATCGTGTGTACGCAGCATAACATATACCCAGTGAAGTGACTGGCTTCAGGTGATGTACAGAGATGAAACAAATTCTCCTATATAAGTTGTACCTCTTTATATGCAGTCTTCTCTTCTTCATGCTTTCAAAGTGCTGAATTTATAAGGTTTGTCTGAGGCCGCGTACACACGATCGAACATGTCCGCTGAAACTGGTCCGCAGACCAGTTTGAGCGGACATGTTCGATCATGTGTACGGCCTATCGGACCGTTTTCCAGCGGACCAGAGTTTCAAAACATGCGTCGGACAGGTTCGATGGTTAGTACACAAAATCATCGGACCAAAAACCTGCGCATGCTCAGAATCAAGTCGACGCATGCTTGGAAGCATTGAACTTCATTTTTCATCACGTCGTTGTGTTCTACGTCACCGCCTTCTGGTCCGAGGGGATTTTGGTCTAATGGTGTGTACGCACATCAGACCAACAGACCAGTTCAGCCTGGTCCGATGAAAACGGTCCGTCGGACAAGTTTCATCGGACATGTCTGATTATGTGTACGCGGCCTAATGCCCGTACACACGATCACTTTATGTGATGAAAAAAATGACGTTTTCTGTGAAGTAAAAAACTATGTTTTTGAAACTTCACTTTTCAAAGACGATGTTGCATACACACCATCGTTTTTTCACAAAAAACAAGGTTACGTTCACTCTTTTCCATTGAAGCTCGCTTCATAACTAGCTTCTGGCCATGCGCGGGTTGAAAAACGTTGTTTTAAACAACGTTTTTTGCTACACACAGTGGGCCAGATTCTCATATATATTCGGCGGCGTAGCGTAAGCCATTTACACTACGCCGCCGCTGCGTACTAGAGCAAGTGCTTTATTCTCAAAGCACTTGCTCCGTAGTTTACGCCGGCGTCTCGTAAATCGCCAAGCGTAAACCCGCGCAATTCAAATGGGGCGGCTTGTATTTAAATTAAGCGCGCCCCCGCGTCGAACGAACTGCGCATGCGCCGGCCGGGGAAAAAGCCCAGTGCGCATGCTCCAAAGGACGTCACATTTTCTCAATGTAAACGACGTAATCGCAGCGTACGCCAGCCCCATTGAGAATCGACGTACGCAAACGACGTAAACGACGCACAACACGACGCGGTCCCGAGGCCATACTTAACATGGCATCCGACGGGACACGACGGCATCCGACGGAACCTCGTAAGGTTACTCCACATAGAAGCTGGGGTAACCTTACGCGAACGAAAACGACGTACGCGACGACGGGGCGGCGTAAAAGCGATCGAGAATCGGCGTACTACTTCATTTGCATATGCAAATGAAAAAACAACGTAAAGGCCACCTAGTGGCCGGAGTTGTCATTACACCTACGATCCGAAAGTGTAATGCTTTTACACTTGTCGGATGTAGAAGCGTATCTATGCAAAAGTGATGCTAAGCATCACACGCATAGATACGAGACAAAAAAAAAGGCGATACGACGGGGTATCTGAGATACTCCGTCGTAACGCCACTGAGAATCTGGCCCAGTGACTTTTTGTGAAACAAAAAACAACATTTTGAAAAACGACACATAATTGAAGCATGCTTCAATTTTTTTTTTTTTTGTTTTTTTACAAGACATAAAACGACGTTTTCCCTTACACACGGTCAATGAAATTGACGTTTTTAAAAACGTCATTTTTTTTCATCACATAAAGTGATCGTGTGTACGCGGCATAAGAGTTCAGAAACAAGTTACATTCAGTAAGGAGAGCTCAGTGAGGTTTTGTTGTCCAATTTTCCGATCCTGTGTATGCGGTATAAAATTCCATATTGCCTCAATTCTACACTTTTTTTCTATACTTTGGGAAAGACTTTTTCATAGAAGTGTATACAATTGCTCCCTTACAACCATCAAAACTCAGAACTCATCATAAACAAATAAAATAATGAATTGAAGAGGAAGTTGGGGGGGAAACACAGACAGTGCTTGTTTCAGACACTGATAAAGCATTCCTATGGTTTGCAGATAGATAGCAACGCACATGCGCTTCACATTCCATCCCTACACACAGATGCACCAAGTCTGCATAGAGATGAACATGAGAGATAATAAATGCATACAACACCATCATGCCAAACGTTTGGAAAAGGATCAGAATTACATTAAAGCGAATTTCCTTCTGCAGAACTCTAGAGCAGCAGCAAATCAGCCAATACAGCCAACTGCAACAGAGCAATGTGCCAGTGGTTTGCTGCATATAAACGCCATCACAGGAAAGAATATGGGCAAGCACAGAATATAGAAGCACAATACTTAGACGGATGACGTGACACAGAGAATGACAGAACACAGGCGGTCCAAGCAAACGGACACGAAACAAGAAGCAGAGAAATCAGATTCACAGCTGATGAGGAGAACCACCTGGAGATCTAAGAGGTCAAGAAAACCATCAACCTATAATCCTCAGCAGGAGCAAAACGGATGTCTCCAAAGTCCTTCTGTTTTTTCCTGTAGACCTATAATTCCGTTCTGTAACTAAAAAGATCCATATATTGTTCAGCAAGATATTACAACTACAAATCAGTCCTGAACATAACAGCTCCCATAGCCAATCAATATATTTCTTAAATCAGTCCAATTTAAAAAAAAACAGGCACTTGATTAAAATCTACACTGCTCCAAAAAAATGAAAGGAACACTTTTGAATCAGAACTCCTGGGATATTGATCTGGTCAGTTAAGTAGCAGAGGGGGAGGGGTGTATACAGAGGGGGTTGTTAATCAGTTTCAGCTGCTTTGCTGTTAATTGAAATTAACAGGTGCACCAAATGGGCAACAATGAGACGACCTCCAAAACAGGAATGGTTTGACAGGTGGAGGTGTCTGACATTTTTTCCCCTACTCGTCTTTTCTGACTGTTTTTCACTAGTTTTGCATTTGTATAAAGTCAGTGTCACTACGGGTAGCACAAGGCGATACTTGGACCCTATAAAGGTTGGACAGGCAGTCCAAGTCCTCCAGGATGGCACATCCATACGTATCATTGCCAGAAGGTTTGCCATGTCTACCAGCACAGTCTCAAGAGCACGGAGGAGATTCCAGGAGACAGGCAGTTACTGTAGGAGAGCTGGACAGAGCCGTAGAAGCTCCTTAACCCATCAGCAGGACCGGTATCTTTTGTGCAAGGAGGAACAGGATGAGCACTGCCAGAGCCCTACAAAATGACCTCCAGCAGGCAACTGGTGTGAATGTCTCTGACCAAACAATCAGAAACAGACTTCATGGTGGTAGCCTGAGGGCCCCACATCCTCTAGTGTGCTCTGTGCTCACTGCCGCACACTGTGGAGCTCGATTGACATTTTCCATTGAACACCAGAATTGGCAGGTCCGCCACTGGTGCCCCATGCTTTTCACAGATTAGAGCAGGTTCACCCTGAACATATGTGACAGACGTAAAAGGGTCTGGAGAAGCCGCATAGAACTTTATGCTGCCTGTAACATCGTTCAGCATGACCGGTTTGGTGGTGGGTCAGTGATGATCTGGGAGGCATATCCATGGAGGGTCGCACAGACCTCTACAGGCTACACAATGGCACCCTGACTGCCATTAGGTATCGGGATGAAATCCTTGGACCCATTGTCGGACCCTACGTTGGTGCAGTGGGTTCCGGGTTCCTCCTGGTGCACGACAATGCCCGGCCTCATGTGGCGAGAGCATGCAGCCACTTCCTGAAGGATGGGGAAATTGATACCATTAAATGGCCCCTCACGCTCACCTGACCTAAATCCAAAAGAACACCCCTGGGACATTATGTTTTGGTCCATCCGGTGCCACCAGGTTGCACCTCAGTCTGTTCAGGAGCTCAGTGATGCTCTGGTCCAGATCTGGGAGGAAATACCCCAGGACACCATCCATTGTCTTATTAGGAGCATGCCCTGATGTCAGGCATGCATACAAGCACTTGGGGGGGGGGGGGGGGGGGGGGGGGGGCAAAAAAACTACTGAGGACCATTTTGAGTTGTTGCAATGAAATTTCAGCAAAATGGACTAGCTTGCTGCATCACTTTTTCACTTTGATTTTCAGGGGGCCTTAAATTCAGCCCTCTGTAGGTGGATAATTTTCATTTTTATCAAAATATGTGCCATCCTTTCCATAACACATTACCCTGTCCATATCAGTATAGATATGCAGCATGAGATTTTTTTCCCGTTGAGATCTGATATGTTTTCAAAGTGTTCCATTCATTTTTTTTGAGCAGTGTATTTATCACCAAAATCTTTTATAGATTTGGCTGAAGTAGGGCAGGGCTTATCCACTTCCACACTGGGTTATTTTTTTTTTCAGTCTGTATTCTTGCAGGAGTAACCAAGACTCTAACCAAGGTCTAACCCCTACCCTAAAAAACTGAACTGAAATGGTTTGTCCTTACATATACTCCCGAGCCTTTAAATGGTCTCTTAGTCTGGTTCAGTAGGAATCACCAACATGGGAAAGACTTCTGACCTGACAGTTGTGCAGAAAACCACAATTGACACCCTCCACAAGGAGGCAAAGCCTCAAAAGGTAATTGCAAAAGAAGATGGATGTTCCCAAAGTGTTGCATCAAAGCACATTAATAGAAAGTTATGTGGAAGAAAAGGGTGCACAAGCAGCAGGCATGACAGCAGCCTGGAGAAGATTGTCAGGAAAAGGCCATTCAAACGTGTTGGGGATTTTCACAAGGAGTGGACTGAGGCTGGAGTCAGTGCATCAAGAGCCCCCACACACAGACAGATCCTGGACATGGGCTTCAAATGTATTCCTCTTATCAAGCCACTTCTGAACAACAAACAACGTCAGAAGCGTCTTACCTGGGCTAAAGAAAAACAGGCTTGGTCTGTTGCTCAGTGGTCATAAGTCCTCTTTTCTGATGAGAGCAAATTTTGCATCTCATTTGGAAACCAAGGAGTCGGAGTATGGAGGAAGAATGGAGAGGCACACACTGCAAGATGCTTGAAGTCCAGTGTGAAGTTTCCACAGTCTGTGATGATTTGGGGAGCCATGTCATGTGCAGGTGTTGGTCCACTGTGCTTCATTAAGTCCGGGGTCACCGCAGCCGTCTACCAGGGGATTTCGGAGCGCTTCATACTTCCTTCTGCAGACGAGCTCTATGGGGATGCCAACTTCATTTTCCAGCAGGACTTGGCACCTGCCCACAATGCCAAAAGCACCAAAACCTGGTTTGTGGGATTACTGTGCTTGATTGGCCAGCAAACTTGCCTGATCTGAACTCCATAGGGCATTGCCAAGAGAAAGATGAGACACGAGACCGAACAATGCAGAAGAGCTGAAGGTCTCTATTGAAACATCCTGGTCTTTCATAACATCCTCAGCAGTGCCACAGGCTGATAGTGCCACAGGATGATGCCACATGCCACGCCGCATTGATGGGCCCAAACCAAGTACTGAGTACATATGCATGCTTCTACTTTTCAGAGGTCTGATATTGTTCTATGTACAATCCTTGTTTTATTGATTGCATGTAATATTCTAATTTTCTGAGATTGTGGATTTGGGGTTTTCATGAGCTGTAAGCCACAATCATCACAACTTTGACAAATCACGGCTTGAACTATCTTGCTTTGCATGTAATGAGTCTCTCTTATATGTTAGTTTCACCTTTTAAGTTTTATTAGTGAAATAAATGAACTTTTACACAATTCTAATTTTTTGAGTTTCAGCTGTATACCATAGGTACCCAAACAAGTCAATCCATGCATTCCTGAGCCGATCACAATAGGTGCCCCTGAACAAATACAATACGGTTCTCTGACCACTTTACTCTGGGTGTTCCTGAACATACAGCAAACACAAGAGCCCTGCACTTCTGCTCCTTCTGCACACAAGGACAGGACAGGACAGGAGCTGGCTATGGCTGAACACGAGCAGGTAACACAGGTTCATGCAGGGCAGCTGGTTCCGAACATAGTGCACCTGACTGGTGATCCAGAAGATTTCCTCCACTTTGGGAATGTATGGCTGGAAGAAGATGAAGAATGGGTGCTCATGATGATACCTGATTGATGACCTCCAAGCTGAGTTCTGGCACCACCCAGAGGACTCTATGGAGTTAAAAAAACAATGATGACCTACAGAACTGCAATTATTGTTTTCAAAAATTGTTAATGCGTGACTATTTAAAAACCTTCTGGCCAGAATAAGGAATAAAGGTTTCATTTAAAGTGGTTGTAAACAGGGCTGTCTTAATGAGGGCACTCCTGGGCACTGCCCAGGGGTCTCAGCTGTATGGGGGGCCTCTGCACCTTCTCCAAGGCAGCTGGTCCTTAAGCCCACGCTGCCCTGAAATTGGGGGCCCCATGACGGCACTGAGACTGATGGATACACAGGGGAGGCAGTCTGCCTCCTACCTACTTGATGTCTGTTAACCTGCAATGTCATAATTGTAGGGGCCCCAGAGCATCACTTTGCCCAAAGGAACAAAGCAGCACACAGAAATGTGGGAAGCAGATGTCCATACATTACAAAAATCTGCTCTATAACAGGAACTACTATGCCTACAATGACAAACATACATGGTATACTCAGAGCATAATCTTCATTTTTAGATACAATATACTTGTCACGGCACACTTGGACACAAACAGTTGGGCAGATAACACAATTTTATCTGGGAGAAAGCCAAGATAGGCCATAAAAAGGAAACTGTTACATTATAAACATTGTGGGCCAGATTTTCAGAGGCGTTACGACGGAGTATCTCAGATACCCCGTCGTATCGCCTTTTTTTTTTACTCGTATCTATGCGTGTGATGCTGAGCATCACTTTTGCATAGATACGCTTCTACATCCGACAAGTGTAATACAATTACACTTTCGGATCGTAGATGTAATGACAACTCCGGCCACTAGGTGGCCTTTACGTTGTTTTTTCATTTGCATATGCAAATTAAGTAGTACGCCGATTCTCGATCGCTTTTACGCCGCCCCGTCGTCGCGTACGTCGTTTACGAACTCGTAAGGTTACCCCAGCTTCTATGTGGAGTAACCTTACGAGGTCCCGTCGGATGCCGTCGTGTCCCGTCGGACGCCATGTTAAGTATGGCGTCGGGTCAGAGTCGGCTTTTTCCGTCGCTTACGTCGTTTTACTAACTCGTTCGCGAATAGGGACTTGCGTAAATGACGCTCACGTCGTTTTGACGTCGGTTTCAACGACGCTTTCCGACGTGAGCTGGAGCATGCGCACTGGGCTTTTTCCCCGGCCGGCGCATGCGCAGTTCGTTCGACGCGGGGGCGCGCTTAATTTAAATACAAGCCGACCCATTTGAATTGCGCGGGTTTACGCTGCGCGATTTACGCGATGCAGGCGAAACCTACGGAGCAAGTGCTTAGAGAATAAAGCACTTGCTCCAGTACGCAGCGGCGGCGTAGTGTAACTGGCTTACGCTACGCCGCCGAAAATATTTGAGAATCTGGCCCTAAGAGGTAAATTCTCTACCAGTGTCCTAAACCTAACTCCATCCCTGAATTAGTTTAGTTTCTAATTTGTTTAACCAATTTAGAGAAATTAGTTAATTCCGAATTTTCGTATTTCCGAATTTTTCAATTTCCGAAAATGTTGAATTTCCGAATTTTCGGATTTCCGAAATTTTGAATTTCAGAATTTCAAAATTTTCAGATTTACACATTTTTCAAATTCCGAATATTCGGATCTCCGAAATTTCAAATTTTTGAATTTTCATATTCCCGAATTTTTGAATTTCTGGATTTTCGTATTTCCCAAATTTAGGAAATTCAGATTTTCGGAAATTTCGATTTTTGAAATTCTGAATTTACAAAATTCGGAATTTCGGAAATACGAAAATTTAAATATTTAATTTAATTTGTTAAATTTAAATTTATGAATTTCAAAAATTGTGAAACATTTTGAAAATGTTAAAATTTAAAAATTGAAAAATTCGAATTTTTAAATTGCCAAATTTTTTTATTTTCGGAAATGCGAAAATTTTAAAAAGCGAAAATTAAAAAAAAATGGAAATTAAAAAATTCGCCAATTTCAAAATTGAAAAATTCTTTTTTTTTTTTTTCATTTTATTTGAATTTACTAATTTCTCGAATTTTAAAAAAAAGCAAAAAAAATGAATAGAACCAAATGTATTTATTTTTTCAAAAAAAAAAAAAAAATGAAACAAAAACAAAAAAAATTTCGGCAGTGCACGTCTACCTGAAATTACCGCCTAAACCTAATGCCGTGTACACACGATCACTTTTTGTGATGTAAAAAACACACCATCGTTTTCTGAAAATGCTCTTGCAAAGCGCGGTTACATACACCATGTTCGACGGCACTCTGTTCCATTGAGGCTCCCTTCTCATAACTTTCTTCTGAGCATGCGCGGGTTTAAAAACGTTGTTTTAAATGTCGTTTTGCCCACACACGATCATTTTAAATGTCATTTTTGCCCACACACGATCATTTTAAATGGCGTTTTTTTAAACATCGTTTTATTTCATCACAAAAAAACGACCGTGTGTACGCGGCATTACAATTAAAAGTAAACAAATGTGGAAAGTGCCATGATTGGTGTAATCAGCCAAACATCACCTGCTGACCATAAACTCGACCTCGATGGGCACCAACTGTTGGACTTCAGATAACCTCCGGCTCCCCCTGTCTGAACTTTCTAAATAAAGTGTCATGCCCCGTACACACCATCGGTTTTCCTGTTGGAAAAAGTGTGATGAGAGTTTTTGGTCGGGAATCCTGACCGTGTGTATGCTCCAATGGAAAAAATGCTGGAAAAAGATAGAGAGCAGGACCTCTTTTATCCGTCATGGAAAAAAACTGATCGGAATCCCAACGCGCAAAATTCCTACGCATGCTCGGAAACAATTCAACGCATGTTCAGAAGCATTGAACTTAATTTTCTCGGTACGTCGTAGTTTTTTACGTCACCGTGTTCTTGGCAGTCAAAAGTTCACCCAACTTTTGTGTGACCGTGGGCCAGATTCAGATAGAATTGCCTATCTTTAGGCGGGCGTAGTGTATCTCAGATACACTACGCCGATGTAACTCAGAGAGGCAACTAGAGTATTCATAAAGCACTTGCATCTAACTTTGCGCCGGCGTATCTTAATTCTTGGGTCTGAGATCAAAAGTAACATTTCTGTTTTTGCAGATGACACCAAGCTATGCAGTGGAATAATGTCCTTGCAGGATGTCTCAAATTTACAAGCCGACCTCAATGCTCTGTCTAATTGGGCGACTAAGTGGCAGATGAGGTTTAATGTTGATAAATGTAAAGTTATGCACTTGGGGGCTAAGAATATTCATGCATCATACATGCTAGGGGGAGTACAACTGGGGGGATCTGTAGTGGAGAAGGATCTGGGGGTTTTAGTTGATCATAAGCTCAATAATGGCATGCAATGCCAAGCTGCGGTTTCCAAAGCGAGCAAAGTCCTTTCTTGTATTAAGAGAGGTATGGACTCCAGAGAGAGAGATATCATTTTGCCCCTGTACAAATCATTAGTAAGACCTCATCTGGAATATGCAGTCCAGTTTTGGGCACCAGTTCTCAAAAAGGATATCGGAGAACTGGAGAACGTGCAGAGAAGGGCAACTAAACTGATAAGAGGCATGGAGGAGCTCAGCTATGAGGAAAGATTAGAGGAACTGAATTTATTCACTCTTGAGAAGAGGAGAATAAGGGGGATATGATCAACATGTACAAATACATAAGAGGTCCATATAGTGAACTTGGTGTTGAGTTATTCACTTTAAGGTCAACACTGAGGACAAGGGGGCACTCTTTACGTCTGGAGGAAAAGAGATTTCACCTCCAAATACGGAAAGGTTTCTTCACAGTAAGAGCTGTGAAAATGTGGAACAGACTCCCTCCAGAGGTGGTTCTGGCCAGCTCAGTAGATTGCTTTAAGAGAGGCCTGGATTCTTTCCTAAATGCACATAATATAACTGAGTACTAAGTTTTGTAGGTAAAGTTGATCCGGGGTAAATCCGATTGCCTCTTGGGGGATCAGGAAGGAATTTTTTCCCCTCCGGTAGCAAATTGGATCATCGCTCTGCTGGGGTTTTTTGCCTTCCTCTGGATCAACTGTGGGTATGGAGTTGGGTGTATGGGAGGATGTACTGTGTTTTACTTTGTTTATTTTTTTTTTTTTTTATGGTTGAACTGGATGGACTTGTGTCTTTTTTCAACCTGACTAACTATGTAACTATGTAACTATGTAACTATGTATCTTAATTCCTTCGGCATAAGCCGGTGCAACTGCAAGTGGGTGTGACGTTATGCAAATGAATGGTCTAGTGATTTACGCCCGGCGTATCTTGAACGGAGCATGCTCAGTACGTTCGTTCCCTTGCGAGCATGCTCACAACTATGCCGGCCCAACTTACAGAGATACGCCGGTCCAACTTACACCCAGCCGATGCAAAAGTACATCCAGTTTTATTCCCCCCCAGGGAAGGTACTTTTGCTGTGAGATGGCTGCTCCCGTTCCCCACAGGCAGAGGAGGAAAAAAAACTTTAACACACAGGAGATGTCAGCCCTCATAACAGCAATGGAGACTTATGACCAGGGCCGCCATCAGGGGGTACAGGCAGTACACCTGTAAGGGGCCCAGGGGTCCCCAGGGGCCCGGATGGGAACCCCCCCCCCTTGTTTTTTCTTTATAAAAAAATATATATTTTTTAATATATTTTTATTTATATTTTTTTGATTGACAAGAAGGCCTGGCTTGCAGTCTCTGCTCTAATTCATTTCTAAGGTGTTCTATCGAGTTGAGGTCAGGACTCTGTGCAGGCCAGTCAAGTTCCTCCACCCCAAACTTGCTCATCTGTGTCTTTATGGACCTTGCTTTGTGCACTGGTGAGCAGTCATGTTGGAACAGTAAGAGGCCCTCCCCAAACTGTTTCTACAAAGTTGGGAGCATGAAATTGTCCAAAATGTCTTGGTATGCTGACGCCTTAAGTGTTCCCTTTAATGGAACTAAGGGGCCAAGTCCAACTCCTGAAAACAACCCCACACCATAACCCTCCTTTCATCAAATGATTTGGACCAGTCCACAAAGCAAGGACCATAAAGACATAAATGAGTGAGTTTGGGGTGGAGGAACTGGACTGGCCTACACAGAGTCCTGACCTCAACACCTTTGGGATAAATTAGAGCAGAGACTGTGAGCCAGGCCTTCTTGTCCAACATCAGTTCCAGAACTCACAAATACACTTCTGGAAGAATGGTCAAACATTCCCATGGACACACTCCTAAACCTTGTGGACGGCCTTCTAAGAAGAGTTGAAGCTTTTATAGCTGCAAAGGGTGAGCCAACCCAATATTGAACCCTACAGGCTAAAGGATCGCACACACGATCAAATATTCCGATGGACGTGTTTTGTCGTATAATCAAACCGTCTGTACGCTCCATCGGACAAAAGAGCAGAAAAACTACGTAGTTTCGTAAATGTTGGCTGAAAAAGTTCTGCCGTCTGTATGCAGAACAAGTTCACGGCCAGTGCCTTTCGGACAAAAATATATATATAATTATTATTATCATTATTATTATTAAAGGGCCCAGAGGTCCCGGATGGAAAGCCCCCTTTTATTTGGTAATTTATTTTTATATAAAAAAAGGGAGGTTGCCATCTGGGGCCCTGGTGGCCCCAGGACCCCTAAAAAAAAAAAAGAAAAGGTTTCTTTTTTTTTTTTAAGGGGGTTCCCATCCGGGCCCCTGGGGACACCCGGGCCCCTTACAGGTGTACTGCCTGTACCCCGCTGATGGCGGCCCTGGTGGCGGGGGACCCATTAGTAGTGCAAGGACCACGGCTGCCATGTGTTGTCCTGTAATGGTGCTGCTGAAGCTGCTCTCCAGCTGACTTGAGCAAGTCTGGTGCAAAGTTACCCCTGCTTTATGAGGGGTAACTTTAGGCCGGCCAAACAGCTTAGGCACACCGCACGTAGCCTGCGCCGAACGGGCCTATGTTCGGGAATCAGCGTTTCTCCCTCATTTGCATATTTGCATAGGAAATCAATGGGTTTGCCAGATGCGTCCGGCATAAATATGCACCTAAAATGTGCAGGCGTAGGCAAGTTACACCAGTCGGGAGTAGCTTATTTTGGTGCGTATCTAGTTCTGTGGGTACGGTGCATAGATACTCCGGCGCAAATTTACACTTATGCCGCGCATCTCCATATACCCCGGCGTAACTTCTTTGAGAATCTGGCCCTGTGTGTATTGCCACGTACACACGGTCGTTTTTTGCGATGAAAAAAACAACGTTTTTTAAAACGTCATTTAAATTGATCGTGTGTGGGCAAAACGTCGTTTTTTGTCTTAAAAAAAACGACCAAAAAAAAATTCCAACATGCTTGAATTTTTTGTGTCGTTTTTCAAAACGTCGTTTTTTGTTTCACAAAAAGTCACCGTGTGTAGCAAAAACGTCGTTCAAAACGACGTTTTTCAACCCGCGCATGCCCAGAAGCTAGTTATGAAGCGAGCTTCAATGGAAAAGAGTGGTGAACGTAACCTCGCTTTTTGTGAAAAAAACGATGGTGTGTATGCAAAATCGTCTTTGAAAGTGACGTTTCAAAAACGTTGTTTTTTTCTTCACAGAAAACGTCGTTTTTTTTTTCATCGCAAAAAACGACCGTGTGTACGCGGCATTACACTTCCCTCTATCACTTCCCTCCATCAACCTGGGATTCTACAACCATCCTCTAGGAGTTGTGATAGTTCCCTTCACAGGACATCTACATGCCGACTGACTGATGTTAACTCCTCCTAATCTGGATTCAGCAGTGGTATCTTTGTACACATTTTTATACCAGTATCATACTTGGCTACATGTTTTTATGACTGCTTTTAGTACCGTTTGTTATTACTCGCACCATTTTTACAGTTTATGTAGCTACATCGATTTTATCTCCAGTGCAATATTTATTTGGTTACCTACTTGAAGACTATAAGGCCGCGTACACACGATCGGTCCAAACTGATGAAAACGGACTGAAGTCCAGTTTCATCGGTCCAAACCGACCGTGTGTATGGCCCATCAGTCTGTTCTTCAGTCCAAAGTTTTAAAACTTGCTTTAAAATCAGACTGATGGACGCCTGACCATCGATCCAAACTGATCGTTAGTACGCAAAAGCATTAGTTCAAAAACCTGTGCATGCTCAGAATCAAGTCGACACATGCTTGGAAGCATTGAACCTCGTTTTTTTCAGCACGTCGTTGTGTTTTACGTCATCGTGTTCTGACACGATCGGTTTTTGAACTGATGGTGTGTACGCAAATCAGACCATCAGTCTGTGAACCAATGAAAATGAACTTCAGTCCGTTTTCATCAGTTTGGACTGATCGTGTGTACGCGGCCTAAAAGTTTTAATGTTATTCCCATCAAGTGCCTTTGTGTGTTTTTTGTATCCTGCTATCCATTTTTCCAGTGGTTGGGAGCTGCACTGGGAATCAGCCTGCAAGGAGATCAGCTAAAAGTAGTTGGCTCTGTATGTGCGTTATAATTAATCGAAACTAGTCGATTAATTGATTAAAAAAACAAACGATTAATCGAACACAAAAATTTTGATCAGTAACAGCCCTAGATTTTATACATTGAAAGGAAGATTCAAATTACATAGAAGGAAAACATGAACACTATGGGCCAGATTCAGGTAGATGGGAGCATCTTTGCTCTGGAGTAACGTTTCTCATTTACGTTACGCTGGCAAAATTTTAGGAGCAAGTGCTGTTATTCATGAAGCACTTGCTCCTAAAGTTGCGGCAGCGTATCGCAAATGAGCAGGCGGAATTCAAATTGGGCGGGTACGGGGCGTGTATTATTTAAACTAAGCGCGATCCCGCGGCGAACGTACTGCGCATGCGTTGACTGTCAATGCATCCCAGTGCGCACGCTCCAAATTCTGTCAGTGAACGTCAATGACGTCAAATCCCCATTAATGGACGTTTTACGCAAGCGACGCGATTTTTTTCGACGCAATGACGACGGCTATACTTAACATAGGATACTCCACTAGGGGGCTGCTTTATCTTTACGCTGCGTATCGCTTACGGAAACGTCGGAAAGTCACTGCGTCGCGCCCGAATACGCTCGTGAATTGCCGATTCCCGCTGATTAACATATTTTTTCAGCGTAAATCAGCGGGAACGCCCCCGGCTCCATTTTTAAATTAAAGTTGCGATGCGATGGCGAAATTCAATTGCGCCGATCGCATCGGAACTCCAACCCGGCGTTTCTTGTTTTCTGGTTACAGAAAACAGAAACGCCGGCTTAAAGTGACAGTTAGGCTGGAGTATCACTGATACTCCAGCCTAACTCTACCTGAATCTGGCCCTATCTAGTAATCTGATAGAAAATCAGATCTTCCACCATGTTTAAGTGGAATTTCTTCAACTCAGGTTCCCAGAAATCAACCAAGAGAAAGTGGACTATTTATTCAATTCTTTTCACTGACAAATAGAGAGCTAGATTCAGGTAGATGTGCGTGTTGTAGGTAAACTAATCGTGACCTGACGTAAACGATGCGCCGAACGAACTGCGCATGTGCCAGCCATGAATGTATCCCAGTGTGCATGCTCCAAATTACGCCGCAAATACTCATTGGTTTCGACGTGAACGTAACTTACGCAAATCCCTATTCACAAACGATTTACCCAAACGACGGAAAATTCTACGCTGTCCCGACGTCCATACTTAACATTACATACGCCTCATATAGCAGGGGTAACTTTACGTCGCAAACGACGTAAAATACGACGACCGGGCGCAAGTACGTTTGTGAATCGGCGTATCTAGCTTATTTGCATATTCAACGCGTAAATCGACGGAAGCGCCACCTAGCGGCCAGCGTAAATATGCAACTAAGAAACGACGGCGTAAGAGACTTACGCCGCTCATATCTTAGCACAATTCCGGCGTATCTTGTTTTCTGAAAACAGGAAAAAAGATACGCCGGCGCATCCGAGAATTTACGCGTAAATCGTTCCTGAATCTAGCCCATAGAGTTTAGCCCCAAGCAGAAAAAAATTCACAAATAAATCTGTTGTTATTTTTTTGCCAAATGTTATAAGTCAAGTTATCAGCGCAAAATGTCATTCAGGGGAATGCAATAAAGTAATAATGGTGTTATAGCCTCTTTAACACAGTCTTCGCTTCATTAATGAAAGCTTTGCACCAGTTTCGGTACCAGAACCGTCACATGTGCCACATTCAGATAGCTCTTACTCAGGGGTGGACTGACCTTTCAGGCACTTGGGCACTGACCGAGGGCCCCGTGCCACTAGGGGGCCCCATCAGGGTTGCCAGCCTCAGTAAAACCAGGGACAGTATGTAAAAATCTGTGTTTTGTTTTAAATCCCAAGAGTATAGCTGCCAGATTATAGCTCTCCAGTACCTTTTCAGTGTGTGTATGTGTATTCTGTGTGTGTATACTGTGTATGTATACTGTATGTGTATACTGTGTGGCCCCATAATCTATTGCCTGGGGGCCCCATAATCTCCTAATGCCTGATGGGCCCCATAATCTCCTATTGCCCAGGGGCCCAATAATTTCCTTTTGCCCGGGGGGGCCCCATGAGTTGTCAGTCCACTCCTGCCCTTACTAAGACCACTTTTATAATCTGTGGCTATGGCTGTGATAGCTATAACTAAGCACTAGACCTCTGTGCGAAACGCGTCAACTATATACAGTGCGGAAAATAAGTATTTGAACAGCCATAGCAAAAATCAGAGGATAGGTATATGGACAGCTAGCACACCAAAAATAACCTTAGAAGGTAGCCTTTATTTGTGCAAAAGGATAAAAGCACTACATAACACAGCAAGCAGTGGGATATATACAGTGCGGAAAATAATTATTTGAACACCCTGCTATTTTGCAAGTTCTCCCACTTGGAAATCATGGAGGGGTCTGAAATTGTCATCGTAGGTGCATGTCCACTGTGAGAGACATAATCCAAAAATAAAATTCCAGAAATCACAATGTATGATTTTTTAAACTATTTATTTGTATGATACAGCTGCAAATAAGTATTTGAACACCTGAGAAAATCAATGTTAATATTTGGTACAGTAGCCTTTGTTTGCAATTACAGAGGTCAAACGTTTCTTGTAGTTTTTCACCAGGTTTGCACACACTGGAGGAGGGATTTTGGCCCACTCCTCCACACAGATCTTCTCTAGATTAGTCAGGTTTCTGGGCTGTCGCTGAGAAACACGAAGTTTGAGCTCCCTCCAAAGATTCTCTATTGGGTTTAGGTCTGGAGACTGGCTAGGCCACGCCAGAACCTTGATATGCTTCTTACAGAGCCACTCCTTGGTTATCCTGGCTGTGTGCTTCGGGTCATTGTCATGTTGGAAGACCCAGCCTCGACCCATCTTCAAAGCTCTAACTGAGGGAAGGAGGTTGTTGCCCAAAATCTCGCAATACATGGCCCCGGTCATCCTCTCCTTAATACAGTGCAGTCGCCCTGTCCCATGTGCAGAAAAACACCCCCAAAGCATGATGCTACCACCCCCATGCTTCACAGTAGGGATGCTGTTCTTGGGATGGTACTCATCATTCTTCTTCCTCCAAACACGGTTAGTGGAATTATGACCAAAAAGTTCTATTTTGGTCTCATCTGACCACATGACTTTCTCCCATGACTCCTCTGTATCATCCAAATGGTCATTGGCAAACTTAAGACGGGCCTTGACGTGTGCTGGTTTAAGCAGGGGAACCTTCCGTGCCATGCATGATTTCAAACCATGACGTCTTAGTGTATTGCCAACAGTAACCTTGGAAACGGTGGTCCCAGCTCTTTTCAGGTCATTGACCAGCTCCTCCCGTGTAGTCCTGGGCTGATTTCTCACCTTTCTTAGGATCATTGAGACCCCACGAGGTGAGATTTTGCATGGAGCCCCAGTCCGAGGGAGATTGACAGTCATGTTTAGCTTCTTCCATTTTCTAATGATTGCTCCAACAGTGGACCTTTTTTCACCAAGCTGCTTGGCAATTTCCCCGTAGCCCCTTCCAGCCTTGTGGAGGTGTACAATTTTGTCTCTAGTGTCTTTGGACAGCTCTTTGGTCTTGGCCATGTTAGTAGTTGGATTCTTACTGATTGTATGGGGTGGACAGGTGTCTTTATGCAGCTAATGACCTCAAACAGGTGCATCTAATTTAGGATAATAAATGGAGTGGAGGTGGACATTTTAAAGGCAGACTAAGGCCTCTTACACACTATCAGTTTTTCTCTTCAGGTTTACCAAATCCATCTAATATGAGGTCTAACCTCAAGAGTCTCAATTTGTATGCAATCAGGCAGGCCCTTGCACTACATGGTTTTGGTAAACCTGAAGAGAAAAACCTGAAGGAAAACTGATAGTGTGTAAGAGGCCTTACAGGTCTTTGAGGGTCAGAATTCTAGCTGATAGACAGGTGTTCAAATACTTCTTTGCAGCTGTATCATACAAATAAATAGTTAAAAATTCATAAATTGTGATTTCTGGATTTTTTTTTTTTTGATTATGTCTCTCACAGTGGACATGCACCTACGATGACAATTTCAGACCCCTCCATGATTTCCAAGTGGGTGAACTTGCAAAATAGCAGGGTGTTCAAATAATTATTTTCCGCACTGTATATATCCCACTGCTTGCTGTGTTATGTAGTGCTTTTATCCTTTTGCACAAATAAAGGCTACCTTCTAAGGTTATTTTTGGTGTGCTAGCTGTCCATATACCTATCCTCTGATTTTTGCTATGGCTGTGATAGTTCCTCAAAGAACTACCGCCAGTTCACAGATAAGCAAACTAGCAGTAATTAAAGGGGTTGTAAAGACAAAAATATTTCCTGGTGCCTCCATGGCAGCATACCAATGGTCATGGCTCCGCCCCCGACTGACCCACAGGACCACTTAACTCTCTCATAAAGGAGTAGCCCCCCCCCTATTAGGCATTCTTTTTTTCTGTCCTCATCCCCGCAGGATCGTGTCTCAGCTCTACCTCACCGTCTTATGGTGCGACCGTTGCAGGTTCATGCTCCCCTGCAGGACGGAGTCCTATCACTTGGGCTGCTAAAGGCGCCAGATAAGTATAGGAGCCTTTTTTTCTGTGGATCTTTTTATGGCAAGTTTACACATACCTCCAGGAGCATATCCATCTCCTCGCCAGGTGATACAGGCTGACTGTCCTAGGCACCCCCTGCTTGGTTCCTCCCTTAGATTTCATTGGAGGGCAATGTCCGTTTCAGGGTGCCAGTGGTGTCTCACCCTCAGTATCCTCAGTATCCTCAGTATCGCGGTTCAGGGGGGACAGAGAGGAGAGGCTCTCCAGCGGAGTTTTTCCAGCCCCTCCACAGGCTGTGGGGCGCGTCGCGCGTCTCAGCCTCGTCACCTCGGTGGGCGGAGCCGCGGCCGCGCATGTGCACAACGCATCTGGCGGCCATCTTGGTACTCCAACTATTTAAACAAGCCTGGCTTACTCATATGAGAGCAGGCAACTGGTGGAGGAGCATCTCTGGCTGTATTCTCTTCCCTGCTGCATTAGCACTATGGATCCCAGCCAAGGTAAAGCACCTTAATGCCTTATTTTTTTGCAAGCATAGTTTGATAAAAAAATAAAAAAAAAATGTGGGTTTTAAAAGGCATTCATTCCCTTTGTTTTAAATTATGTTCTTGGCTTTAGACATATGTGTATTTTATGGTAGGCGCCAGTATATGCTACTTTTATTTTTATTTTGCATACAGGGGGGTTTATAGAGGTATTAGTACAGTTTCACTTGCCCAAAATCCTCATTAGACTTCTATATAATTTATTCATAGCTACTCTGGACATAGTCATGCCGCTACAAAAAGATCCTCTACAATCCACTAGGTAAGGGCTGCATCAGACAGGTAAGTTTTTTAGGAAAAAAAAGAGCACCTCCCTAACAGGCTCACAATACAGTTCCCTGTGATTTTGTCTTCACAGCCCGCAACGATACTCACCGCACAGATCCTCCCACGACGGGGGCTCGAGGAGCTACAGAAGTTCGGGTCACTCCCACACTTCAGGCCGTAACTCAAGTAACCATCAGAGTTCCTCCCACCACTCCTCCTCCAAACCAAAGAGGGATGACTGTTGGGTTTGTGGGAGGAAGGCCATGCCAGGAAAGTTAGCCTGTGGCCAATGTTTTTTGGAGGCTACAGCCGAAAGACAGGGTTCCTCAGACTCCATTAAAGATCTGATCAAGGAATCAATCAGAGAGTTGGCCTCAACACAAAGTATTCCATCTCCCACTTCCGCTGTGCAGGAGGTCGCAGGGCCATCTACCTCACACTCTGGGGGAAGCATCTCAGAGGACGAGCCCGTCTCAAACGAGGAAGAGTTTTCAACCTTTGACTTCGACTTGGTAGAGCCCTTTGTGGTAGCAGTGAAGGACGCTATCCAGTGGGAGGAGGACCCTGAGCCTCCATCCAAAACAAAAAAATATTTTCCTCATTTGACAAAAAAGGTTGCAAATTTCCCGCTAATGGAGGAAATTAAAGGGATTATATTAACGGAATGGCAGAAGGTAGATAAGAGACCAGTCGCCTTTAATCGTTTCCAGAAGTTATATCCCTTGGCAGAGTCGGATTTCCAAGCTCTTTGACTCCATTCCAGCGGTGGACGCCTCGGTCATGAGGCTGGCCAAGAATACGACCCTACCCCTTGAGGACGCGGTCTCCTTCAAGGATGCCCTAGATCGAAGGATTGACACGGATCTAAAAAAGGTATACCAGGCAACCGGTGGGGCCTGCAAGCCGGCAGTGGCATTGTCTTCCATTTCCACGGCCACCAGGGTGTGGTCGGATAACATTGAGACAGCTCTCAGAGCTGGCATTGACACCGAAGAGGTTATCAAGGCGCTGGATGAACTGAAGCTGGCATCAGACTTTATGGCGGAGGCGGCTATAGACGTCCTAAGATGTTCCTCCAGGGCTATGCTATACTCTATCACGGCCCGGAGAGCCCTGTGGCTGAAACCATGGGCGGCGGACCCATCGTCCAAGCAGTCGTGGTGCCGCATTCCATTTGACGGGAAAGCGCTGTTTGGGGAAAAAATGGACTCCGCGATTACCAGAGTCATGGGCATAAAGAGTGGTTTGATCCCACAAGATAGAAACAGGAGGAAGAGATTCGCTCCCAGGCCGGCGGCCCAGCAGAGAGGAAGGGACTCAAGATCCTACCGCCCCGGTAGAGAGTACAGAAGGGGCTGGAGAGGGTCACAGGCCTCCTTCCTTAGATCTGGGAAGCCAAAGCCCACCTCTTCGGTTGGGGATATCCCAAAGTCTTTTTGACTTCCCTACCACCCAGGCTGGCTTAGTAGGAGCAAGACTCCAATCCTATGCGCAGGTTTGGGTGGAAGGTTGCACCGACCAATGGGTAGTGTCCACCATCCTCCGAGGACATTTTTGGAGGTTCAAGTCCCGCCCTCCACCCTTTTCCTTCCAAAATACCAAAATCCCATCCTCCAAAGAGAAGAGGGAAGTGCTTTTTCAATACATCCGAATACTCCTACAACAGAAGGCAGTTCTCCCGGTACCGGAGTCAGAGACGCATTCGGGATTCTACTCTCCCGTCTTTTTGGTTCCCAAGAAGACGGGAGGATGGAGGCCCGTATTGGATCTAAAGAGGTTAAACAAGTATATCAGATTGGAGCGCTTCAAAATGGAGTCGCTGAACACGGTGATCCTATCGGTCCAACCGGGGGACTGGATGGCCTCCATAGATCTTCAAGATGCGTATCTACATATTCCCGTAAAACACAACCAGTTCCAGCATTTCTTACGGTTCAAAGTCGGCGACCTTCATCTGCAGTTCCAATGTCTCCCGTTTGGAATCTCATCAGCTCCCAGAACGTTTACGAGGGTCTTGGGGGCCGTCCTAGCGCCCCTTCGGGAAAAGGGAATCCGAGTACTATACTATCTGGACGATATTCTGATTCTGTCCCAGCACAAAAACACCTTAGTGGAACACATTCAGACAGTACGGAACACCTTGTCCAGGTTCGGCTGGCTAATCAACCTGGGAAAAAGCCAACTAAAACCAACACAGAAAATGACTTATTTGGGAGCCTCATTCAATACCCCAGAAAGAACTGTGTCTCTTCCACCCGAGAAAATTCCAATCCTGATCCAAAAGGTAAAGAGGGCAATTGGGTCCTGCAGCATGTCAGCTTCAGACTGTCTGAGCCTCACAGGTTCCCTTGCCTCATGTATACCAATGACAAAATGGGCCAGATGGCATCTGCGGGAATTCCAACTGGGTTTCCTAACACAATGTGGGAAAGAACACCTCAGGCAGAGAATAGTTGTCACCTCGTCGATGAAGTCCAGCCTATGGTGGTGGACAAGACCTTCCAATCTGCTAGTTCCTCGCTCTCTCGGGCCAATCACCTGGGCCACCGTGACCTCAGATGCCAGCCAGCTTGGTTGGGGGGCCCACACCCAAGACAAGCTAGTTCAAGGGAAGTGGCCGTTCAGTGCGGAGGGAGTAATTTCCAATATCCTAGAGCTGAGGGCCGCTTGGATGGCCTTCCTACACTTAGCCCCTCTCCTCAGGAACCAACCCGTCCTTCTCCAAATGGACAACCGGGCAGCTGTGACCTACGTTCAAAACCAGGGGGGCACACACAGCAGGGCACTACTCAACGAAGTGACTCCAATAATCTCCTGGGCGGAAAAGAACCTATGCGACCTTCGGGCGTCCTACATTCCGGGGCCCGAGAACCAATTAGCCGATCGCCTTTCAAGGTCATTCTGCAGCAACAACGAGTGGTCTTTGGACCAGGAAGTCTTCAACTAAATATGCCAACAGTGGGGGACTCCCCAAATAGATCTTTTTGCCTCCCCTCTCAACGCGAAGACCCCCCTGTTCTTCTCGAGGGGACCGTGTCCGACCTCGGCAGGGGTAGACGCCTTGACCCATCCCTGGACATTTCAGTTGGGTTATGCCTTTCCCCCAACTCCGTTAATTCTGAGGTTTCTCCAACGTCTAACGAGGGAAGATGTCACCATCCTAGCAATCATCCCGTATTGGCCGAGGAGGCCATGGTTCCCGCTCTTGATCAGTCTATCACTATGCAGTTCGATTCCGCTACCACTCAGATACAGCCTTCTATCACAAGGCGACTTCCTTCACCCACATCCGGAGATCCTGGGCTTGAGGGCCTGGAAATTGAGCGGAGGAGGCTGGGCGACTTAGGGTGCTCACACGATGTCATTCAAACCCTTTTACAGGCAAGGAAAGCATCCACAAATGCTACCTACTACAGAATATGGAAGAAGTTTGTGGACTTAGCGGAATCAAACCAGTTCAACCCACTTTTTCCCGGAGTTCATAATGTTCTATTGTTCCTACAGACTGGATTAGATCTAGGTTTAGGCCTCAGTACACTAAAAGTCCAGGTGTCTGCCATCTCAGCCCTGACGGATACCCGTTGGGCTCACAACCCGTTGGTGGACCGGTTCCTGAAAGCAGTACTTAGGCTACGCCCACCTAGAAAGTCACTATACCCTAAGTGGGACCTAACAGTAGTACTAGAAGCTCTGGCACGTTCCCCCTTCGCTCCTACGGAGGATTGCTCATTGGAAAACATTACTGGGAAAACGGCCTTTCTAATTGCCATTACATCAGGGCGCAGAGTATCGGAAATCCAAGCCCTGGGAGCCCAGGAACCTTATATCACCTTCTTCCCAGACAGGGTGGTCTTACAGCCCATTCACCAATTCGTTCCCAAAGTGCCTTCGGCCTTTAATCTCAATCAAGAATGGGTCCTTCCTACGTTCAAAGAAGAGCAAGCCTCCTCAAGCTTACACGAGCTAGATGTAGCCAGATCCTTGAAGCACTACCTTAAGCTAACTCAGGGGTTCCGGAAGGGCCAGCGTCTTTGTCATCCCCAGAGGGGCGAGGAAGGGTGAAGCAGCCTCCAAGACAACAGTGGCAAGCTGGATTGTAAAACTCATCCAAGAAACGTATCGGGCTAGTGGTATTCCTGTTCCTAAAGCGGTAAACGCTCACTCAACGAGAGGAATCGCCTCATCCTGGGCAGCTTTGGCACGGGTTTCCCCGGAGACAATCTGCAAGGCGGCAAGCTGGTCTTCCTTCAGCACCTTTATGGCACACTACAGCCTAGATCCTGCAGTTCTCACCTCCCGTGACTTTGGGAGGAGAATGCTGGAATACTCCACTCTGTAATTCATTAAAGGATATTTTTTGAGCAGTACCCTCCCTGTAAGCGAGTTATTTGACCATTGGTATGCTGCCATGGAGGCACCAGGAATAGGGAAAATTGAATACTTACCTTCCTGTAATTTTCCTTTCCTGGTGCCGACCCATGGCAGCATACACCCTCCCTGGTGGACTGCTCTGCGGTTCTGAGGTCTAGTTACAAAGAATGCCTAATAGGGGGGGGGCTACTCCTTTTATGAGAGAGTTAAGTGGTCCTGTGGGTCAGTCTGGGGCGGAGCCATGACCATTGGTATGCTGCCATGGGTCGGCACCAGGAAAGGAAAATTACAGGAAGGCAAGTATTCAATTTTCCCTATTTCCTCTTAAATTAAAGTCTGACAGTAGCTGATAAAGTAAAAAGTAATGTTTTGCATTAAAACTGGTTTGATACCTGTTGAAATCGAGCTGTTTTATTCACCTCCGTCACTCCTGAATCGTTATTCTCACTGACTTCCTGGTTTGTGGTGCGCATTCATTCTTGCTACATCACGGCCTAATGGGAACTACAGTTCCCATAAGGCTTAGCCTCAATACCTGTGAGGGATAAGAGAGCATCTTTACGCAGGGCTGTAGTCATATGGAGGGGGTGAGCACATTCTGCTTTCCACCATGCAAAATGGCTCAGATGCTGGTGGAAAGCAAGAAGAGGAGAGACAGGAAATGGCATTTTCAAACCTGGATTACTGTATTTTGGAGGTCAAAAGGAAAAATGAGGTAAGTGTCATTTAAATGCTCTAGCTTACAGCAATCAATTGATCTAATAAAAAACGAACCTTTAGTGTTTCTTTAAGACCAACTGTAAATTGGAGTACAGAGAGGTGGTGGTATGTGAATGTGACAGCTTCCTACACAGAGGCTAGTGGTTGCCGGGATGCTGGAGGCACCCCATGAAGTGGTAAAGTACAAAGACCATGATCACCATTACCACCAATAAAAACAAACAACATGTATATATAATAAAAAGGCAGAGTCTTACATTTCTGCATATAGAGGCTTCTAGTCACCGGACAGCAGGAATTCCTGCAGAGGAAACACAAACCATTGCAATTAGACACCCTAACATATACAGACAATATAACAAATTCAATATATAATTCCACATATATAGGCAGATAATAGGAAAGGCATATAGATGTCCATCAGTATCTTATTGTTAAAGCCTAACTCTGGGCAAATAAAAAATTATCCATTGCAGTGGGGCTGTGCTTTCACTTATTTAAAGGACAGCTGTGCTTTACAGTCATATGTTTTAACTATATGTAAAGTTGAAATGTTCCCCTGGTGTTTAAAAAAGAAACGCCTCTCCAGTTGCAATACTCAGCTTAATTTGAAAGCTGTCCCATTCAGTACCTAATTTTGGCCACAAGATGTCCTCAGTCTCCGGGATACTCATTCGGCCAAGAAGACTGAGGACATCTTGTGGCCAATTAACCACTTAACCCCCAGTCCATATTGCTGCCCGATGACCAGAGCACTTTTTGTGATTCGGCACTGCGTCGCTTTAACTGACAATTGCACGGTCGTGCCATGTGGCTCCCAAACAAAATTGCCATCCTTTTTTTCCCACAAATAGAGCTTTCTTTTGGTGGTATTTGATCATCTCTGCCGTTTTTATTTTTTGCGCTATAAACAAAAATAGAGCGACTATTTTGAAAAAAAATGCAATATTTTTTACATTTTGCTATGATAAATATCCCCAAAAAATATATAAAAATATATATTTTTTCCTCAGTTTAGGTCGATACGTATTCTTCTACATATTTTTCATTAAAAAAATCGCAATTAGCGTTTATTGATTGGTTTGCGCAAAATTTATAGCGTTTACAAAATAGGGGGCAGTTTTATGGCATTTTTATTATTATTTTTTTACTAGTAATGGCGGCGATCAGTGTTTTTTTTCAGTACTGCGACATTATGGCGGACACATCGGACAATTTTGACAAATTTTTGGGACCATTGGCATTTTTATAGCGATCAATGCTATAACAATGCATTGGATTACTATAAAAATGCCATTGGCAGTGAAGGGGTTAACACTAGGGGCGGGGAAGGGGTTAAGTATGCTCCTGGGTGTGTTCTAACTGTATGGGGGGTGGACTCACTAGGGGAAATCACTGATCTTCCGTTCATACATTGTATGAACGGAAGATCAGCGTTTCCCCCGCTGACAGGACCGGGAGCTTTGTGTTTACACACATAGCTCCCGGTCCCCGATCTGTAACGAGCAATCGTGCGTGCCCGGCGGCGGTCGTGCCCGCCGGGAATGCGCCCGGGACTCGGAGGCGAGCGGGGGCGCGCGTGGGCTGCCGGCCACGCACGCGCCCCCTAGTGTCCGCAAAAAGAGCGGACGTATAGCTACGGGCTCTCGCCCAGGCGTGCCGACTTCCCGCAGTAAAATGACAGCGGGCGGTCAGCAACCAGTTAAGGAAAGACATTAAGTGCTGAGCCCCTAGTTACTGTTCTACTGTACACTCACAGTATATTGATGCAGCAAACTCTACTGATGTCAACACGGCATTATTCAGTTCTCTGCTGTGTGCGAGCTCCTACTACCAATCTTTGTGCCCAGTCATTGGAAATAAGAGAGGCTGTTCAGTGAGCCTCAAACATTATTATATGATAGAAGGGGAATCCGACAAAGTGTCATTTTAATCAGTTATGTCCAAGATGGCAGTTGCAGGCCTCTTCAATTTTATGTCTTTAGGTGTATATATAAGAAGGCCAGTATGGTGGCCTGAGTTTATGGGAGGAGCCCGGTGGGTATTTAAGCAGCCCACCCACACATGCTCTTTGTCGGTTCAGTGTGCAGTACTACACGTCACTGGGCCGACTCTCCCCAGCTCACCTCATGTCCGTGAGTCTGCGCATTCAATCGCATTCGACATCGCAAGTGCATTGCGGCTTCTCCGTTCATGGTCTTCGACGTCGGTTCCCGCTTACTGTCGCAGGTTGTATTCAAACCTTTTGTATCATGTGCAAACTTGCAATTTGTTATGCTTCCTATCCTGCATTTCTTTTGTAAAAATCTGCCTCTGAGTTATTGTTGCTCATGTTCTAACATCTTAGTTACAAGCTTGGTACATTTGTAACTTCCTCCTGCCAAACAAACTATTTATTTGTATATTCATATTTGTGTCCATGCTTGCTGTCTCATTCATTTGGAGATTAGCATATATTCTTTGTATGGGTTCTTTGGCAGATTGAGGTGGTAATTGAACTCACCTTGCCTTGTCTGCACTTGATAAGCCTGGGGGGATGGGTGGCTGATTGCATACACTCTACAACCAATTCACAGCAGATTTGTTCAACACTCCTTACTTCCGATTCATATCGGATTTGTTTCATGCATTTTACAACCATTTTTGTATCAGTCATTTCTCTTTATAACCGTTTTGTATCAGATACATTGCATACTTTTCACCATTGCCATTCTATGTTTCCCCCATGCCGTGCGTTTTAGTTTCCGTAGCGGAACTTACGAATTGTTTGTACACGGTTCTTCTCTCTCATTTATTTACCAAAGTTATTGCCTGTGTGTCATGCATGGCGCCACACCACACCACGCCACACTCTTCGAATGTGTTGCACATCCACTCCAGTCCAAGCAAACCCAGTTGCATGTTCACTGTCCCAGGTAGGATTGGTTAGCTTGTTTGTCATGTCAAAATTCGTGGCCACTCATGGTGTCACCCGCATCATGTTCGGTTCCCACAGTGGAGCTTATAAAATATTCGTACGCACTTCTCGTGTTCTATTTTCTACACCAAACCTTGTTGTTTTGCCCCATGCATGGCATCCCTACACCTTTCCTACATGTTTCACTCCAGCCACAGTCCGCCGCAAACTCACTCGCATGGCCCACTGTCGCAAGTAAAATTTGTTATTAAATTCTTTATGTCCTATCAATTTGCTACTATTCGTTGTCTCCCATATTGTTCATTAGTGGCCCCTATGGAACCTACGATTCATACAGGCATTGTCCTTCTACCCTATACTGCTTGCTTAAGGTACAAACAAATCAGGTGTTTCTATCCTTTCTCAGTAACCCAATTCTTATTGATTGAGACCTTGCAACCATGCAAATCATCTCAGCAGCCTGACACCCTTGTTAAGACCCTTGCAACACATGACCTTTACAAAACGCAAAATAAAATATATATAAAAACGCAAAAAAAAAATAAAAAAAACCTGCAAAAAAAAAAATAAACTTTGCCACCACGCAATCTCAGCCCCTCGGCAACCTGACACCTGTTGAGACCATTGCAACCATGCAAAATCGTCTCAGCAGCCTGACACCCTTGTTGAGACCCTTGCAAACGCAATATCGTCTCAGCAGCCCCACACTCATTGAGATACTTGCAACCACGCAAAATCATCCCAGCAGCCTGACACCCTTGTTAAGACCCTTGCAACACATGACCTTTACAAAACGCAAAATAAAAAATATATATAAAAACGCAAAAATAAAACGTTGCCACCATGCAATCTCATCCCCCCGGCAACCTGACACCTGTTGAGGCCGCTGCAACTACGCAAAATCGTCTCAGCAGCCTGACACCCTTGTTGAGACCCTTGCAAACGCAATACCGTCTCAGCAGCCCCACACTCATCGAGACCCTTGAAACCACACAAAATCATCTCAGCAGCCTGACACCCTTGTTAAGACCCTTGCAACACATGGGACCATGCCCCTGTCGATGAGCATTAGCTCGAAACATGTCGGGTACATAGCTTTTTCATACCCAACTACCACGCTCTTTTTATACTCATGTGATCACGTGTGCCAGATCCTTTCCAGAATACTGGCATTTTCATTTTTTATTGTTTTTATTGTTCTACCATTTACTAGCCTAATAAAGGCTTCCTTTTACAAACAAACTACACTATGTGGAGTTGTTTTTCTTTTTTTGGATACCTATAAGCGTTGCTTCACCTGAAAATTTGGAACTACCCTCCATCTTGGACCCTGTGATCCCTGGGAAAGATCTACAATCCTTCCAACCATCACTCTTTATAGAGCCGTCCATCCGAGGAGCTCTTACAAGCGCATCTGACACAGTGCTCCTGGCATGTGTGTCCAACTTTTGTGGTAAGAGTACCCATCCTTTTTTCACATACCTGTTTGGTTATCCTGCATGCCCATCTAAGTGGATCACGCATACCAACAAATTCTCCAGTAACACAGGAGCGATGTATAGGAGTGTGTCATATGAAGACTTGCCTGTATTGATCTAAAGGACTTCCTTTGTAGTTTATATTTTACACTCCACCGATTGCATCTATAGGGTCTCACCACTCTCTCTGTACTTATTTAGTATTGTGTTTTTGGATTACCCCATTACAATGTCACTCATTTGGATGATATTGGTGTAAATTGCTTCACGCAAATTCACGCTCACCAGCGCTGCACTTATTTTTCTTTCCTTGCAACACAAGGCCCTTACAAAAATGCAAATATATATATATATATATATATATATATATATATATATATATATATATATATATATAAAACGCAAAAAAAAATAAAACTTTGCCACCATGCAATCTCGGCCCAGCAACCTGACACCTGTTGAGACCATTGCAACCACGCAAAATCGTCTCAGCAGCCCTACATTCATCAAGGCCCTTGCAACCACGCAAAACCGTCTCAGCAGCTTGACACCCTTGTTGAGACCCTTGCAAACGCAATACCATCTCAGCAGCCCCACATTCATCAAGGCCCTTGCAACCACGCAATACCGTCTCGGCAGCCTCACACCATTGTTGAGACCCTTGCAAACGCAATACCGTCTCAGCAGCCCCACACTCATCGAGAGCCTTGCAACCACGCAATACCGTCTCGAGCAACCTCCCACTCATCAAAGACCTTTGTGACCACGCAGTCTTGCCTCAGCAACATGGCATTCATTGAGACCCTTGCAGCCAGAAAAATGGGTGTTTTTCAGCCGCCCCTGATCTCTCCTCTATGTTATCTTATCAGTACGTCTACACAGGATCCCCAATCACTCCTCTGTTATCTTATCAGTACATGTACACAGGATCATTTATAGTCATTTCTAGGCAGTTGAGTTCAGAAACCTTCTGGAAAAAAAAATGGGTTCAGACGGATGTTCAAAGGCATTCGAAATGCCAATGCCTGTAACAGCTTGTAAACACAGCCAGATGTGGTAACTCATGTTTACTAGCATTTCATTGAAATATTCGAAAAACCTCAGAAATTGGGATTATGTGGGCAACACATACAATAGTTCAAAGATATATAAAAGAATTAAATAATTTATTACAAAAAATATATTATAGACACATTACAAAATTATCAAAAAATACATATTTATACAAAAACATAAGCGATGCAATACTATCCGTCATGCGGAACCATCACCAGGATTGGGAGGTAAGTTGTAGCAGAAAGGCCGACGCGTTTCGAATGCTAGGCATTCTTTATCAAGGCATATGTAAGCATTACATCCATTGTGTTAAAAACGTTGTGCTCAAAGGGGTCCAGGCCACAGATCACCCAGATGGAGTGCCTCAGAGCTCTGATGTCTCTAAAAGCCGATTAAGTCATACCAAATCATGCTCCTAATACTCATAGGGTGGACAGAACTATTTCGTTCAATTGAATGGCATAGGTGTCCAATGAATGATTTGTAGCAAGGTCTCCTGTTCTTAAGATAACCTGGATACCTGGCTGGCCACCAGCAATAGTTTCCAGCTGACCACCAGCTGGAAAAACGTCTCCAAACTCTCCAATATATGGAGAGGAAATGACGGCATTTCATTCACAGTCGTTTTCATAAAAAAAAGGGGGGGGGGGAATATTGTCTCAGCAACTTGACACTCATTTGAGACCCTTGCAAAATGTCATCTCAGCTACCACCATAATGCTTCCCAACGGACGCATACACAAACCATTTTTCGCTGTGACTTGCCAATCCCTTGGCATCGTGTACATCATGCAGTGTGAATGTGGAGCTTTCTACATAGGAAAGACTAAACGCCCTTTCTACTACAGAATTCGGGATCATGTGACATTGATCACAAAAAAGAAAATGGAGAGCCCTATCAGCCTACATATAGGCCTCCATCACAACTTCGACAGTTCCAAAATGAAATTTTTTGCTCTTGAACATGTCCCTCCCGGAGAAAGGGGAGGTGACTATGACAAAACCCTGTTGCAACGGGAGGCCAAATGGATCCATCAGCTAGCCGCCCTCAGACCTCCTGGTCTGAACGAAGCTTTCAGCTTCAAGCCTTTCTTATAAATTTTAACATCTAATAATTGTATTACTTTCCTCCTTTTTTTTTTTTTTTTTTTTTTTTTTTTTTTTTTTTCCCTCCTCCTCCCTCCTCCCCCCTATTTCTGTGTTACCTATTGACATTTAATTTAATTTATTTGCTTCACATCGTTTTTATGCATTACATATGAATTCAATATTGTTGATTGTTCAATTTCCTTTATGTGGCAGCAGACAGCGCTCTTCCCTTTCTCCCCTATCATTCCCTTTCCCCCCCCCCCCCCCCATCCCTTTTCCCATACTTACTTCCCTTACTAGGTACCTTTACCCCATAGAGGCATAAGTTTTTCTTATTTGTCAATCTTTATCAATATATACATTGATTCATTATTAATTTAATATTCTTTTTTTCTCTACAGAATTGACCGGGCCTCGCCCCCATATTCACCTTTCCAGATGCCTGTGTCCCATTCGGTCCCTTTTTGAACCATAGGGACCAAGGGGACTGCTCCCTCTTAATTCAGGATCAATCATCAGATCCTGATTTATCACAGCAGTCCCCCTTTACGTGACCGCTTTCTTTGTTCTGCCTCCTTGCTTTTTGACAATTCCTAGGCCCTCATTTCCATTCTCCTATTTTAGGGCATTGCTAATCAAGGGATTTGCCTTTTCCCTTCTATTGTTGTTCTTTTTCCCCTAACTAAGATGGCGTTATGCGCCTCTACAGCGTGGGGATATCCTAGTACCTATATACACGACGCTGCGCGATGTGCGCATGCGCCGACATTACATACCCCATTGGCTCAAACTGTCAATAGGGAGGAGGCAACATAACACGGCGAGTCACATGTCCCCGCAGCTTGCTGACGTCACTGCCGACGCCGGCTCACTGCTGATCTATTTAAAGGATGGCTGTCATTGTTGCTCTCTCGGGCACCACCTGATCGATTCCTCCAGCCTATCAGCTGGCAATTTGCTCGTTTCCAGCATCTACAGCACCACTAAGGTAAATCCTACCTTCTATTGTTTAGCCCATTTGTGAGACACTCAAATCTTTGGGTATCTCCTAACTACCCCTTGTCTCTAGCAGCAAGGGATTGATCAAATGGTATTTTATCCTCCCCCCCCCCCCCTTTTTCCCTTTGTCAAAGGAACGCTTCTCATTTATTTTCTTGTAGAACCCTGATGCTGGCATAGATGCAGGCTTTCCTTGTGTCTCCCTACTGGAATTTCCAAGATAATTCCACCATACTGTAGCCGATCCAATCAGCACACGTTTGTCTGACCACTACTAAGTGAACCATCCCATCCTTTAAAACAAGGTATTTATTGCCCATCCACCGAACCTGACCTTATTAAATTTGTTATTACTATATTATTACCCCCCCCTTTTTTTTTTTTTTTTTTTTTTTTTTTTTTTTGGACAATTGTTATCCACCAGTCTAATTACAATTGGCCCCTCTTTATTAGATTATGGTTCCTGGACGGAATGACTATAGCATCTGGATCTGTTGGTGATTTGGGGGCCTGCTCCATTTTTTGACCCAAGTGTCTACCATCCCTCACGCATTGGCTTTGTAGTTCTAATATCTGGTTTGTGAGTATTGGTAAAGCCCCCTGTACCCCCATCCCCACACCCCCCCCCCCCCCCCCCCCTTCTCCCCCCCCCCCTCCCCTCCCTCCCCTTCCCTTTTTTCCCCCTCCTTCTTTCTGTTGTGGTTTCTTTGTTTTGCATTGTTTTGTTTTGTGTTGTTTTGTGTTCTGGTTCCTTTGTTATGTATCGTTTTGTTTTGTTTTGTTTTACCTCCCTATACCTCTGCCCCTAACCCTCCCTCCCTTTACCTCTCCCCCCTTTCTTCCCCCTTTCCCCCCCCCCCCCTTGTTGTCCCCTACTGTGTTTTGCCCTCCCTCTCCTGGTCCCTTTGACACCCATCCCCCCCTCCCTCTCGTTCCCCTCCCTCCACTCCCCATCCCTATCCCTCACCCATCCCGCCAATACCTTGCCCCTTTAACCTGAACCTCTCCCCTAACAACCCCCCCCCCCCCCCCCAGTCATTTCACCATTATTCTCTATTCCAACCCATCACCTACTCTCCTTTCCACCCCCCCCCCCCTTTTCCCTCTAAAGAATCCTTTCCTTCCCCCCCCCCCTTTTTTTCCCCCCCTCATTCTCTCCCCTGCTCCCCTGCTTAAGCATAACTTATTGAGGATTTTGTTTAATATATTGAACCAATTATGATTCCCCTGATTCTTGTACCAATTGTTTTAATGAATACATTCTCTTTATCTACAACTGTTGTACTTCTGTCTTGAACCATCTGTATATCCTTGTTTTAACACAGTGTAGTTAAGTTCCAAAAACCCTTGAAGAAGCTCTACAGAGCGAAACATGTCGGTTGAACTACAACTACCAAAGAACCTTGCTCAGACTACCGAAGCTTGTGACATATGTGACATATAATACAATGGATGGTTTTTATTTACTTACCTTTGTATAAACTTAATAAAATTTCCTTTGTATTTTATCAGTGTTTCGGTACACTTTATTAGCACCGCCTTATAGTCCCAGGGTCCTCAGGTACCCCCCTTCTCCCCAATTTTTGTTCTTTAAGTCATCTCAGCTACCTCAAACTCGTCTACACCTTTGCAACCACACAATCTTGTCTCAGCAACCTATTGTCCGTTCAGACCTTTGCAGCTATACAAAGTCGTCTTAGCAAACTGACACTCATTTGAGACCATTGCAAACGCAACATCGTCTCAGCAACCCCTCACTTGTTGAGACCCGTGAAACCACACAAGGCCATCTCAAAACAAACCTCATAATCATCGAGACCTTTGCAACCACGCAATATCGTCTCAGCAAACCAGACTGAGACCCTTGCAACCACACAATATTGTCTGCAGCAGTATAAAACACCTTGCAGCACGCACCTACGTGCAAACCCGAATACAAACTAAACTTGCAAACACACCTCAGTGACAATCAGCCAAACAAACACACAGTGGCACCCAGTTGGCCATTCATCTTTAGTGGCAAGCGGGCCACTCATCTTTTCCCTGTCTTTTTCCCTGCAGTTAGTTCAGGTTTCCAACCAGCACCAGTGAGTGCACGTTGGTCTGCGAGTGCACGTTGGTCTGCGAGGGCACGTTGGTCTGCGAGGGCACGTTGGTCTGCGAGGGCACGTTGGTCTGCGAGGGCACATTGGTCTGCGAGGGCACATTGGTCTGCGAGGGCACGTTGGTCTGCGAGGGCACGTTGGTTAGCGAGTGCACGTATATCGTCTTGTTGAGCACCTGTGTATTGTCTTGATTTTCTCACACCAATGCAAGATCCAGCCCAAGTTCTCAAACTAGACCAAGCATCAGTAGCAGACTTAGCTATGTGGGATAACTTCCCCACCTGATAGAACAGCATTTCAATCTTCATCGCAGAGGCCTTGTAGAATAAATTGCTGTCTTTTGCAATCTTTTCATATTGCACAATACTTGCATAACTGTTTATTAATCACATATTTTCTGTAGGAATACACTTAATTTATTTGAATGCACACAAATATAATATGGTGCCTACTTTTTTGTAAAACATAAAAAGGTAAGGTTGTGTTGAGAATATGAATTCCAAACATGTCAAGCCTTTAAGAATATGTTATCCCAACATTTAATATTCCTGATATGTGCCTACTGTACCATGTACTTGTGTGAAAAAGTACATTGTTCTCTTTGTATTGCTACCTTGAAATACCTGGTGATCCTGCCAGTCCCCCTGCTTTCCTATCAAAAACTGACTATACTAGGCATAGAAGAACATCTGTCTATCCCAGTTGGTCAGTCTTTATGCTGTGCTGGGAGGACATAACAAAAAAACCTGGGGAATGCCCAGGGAATAACCAAGCCTACTTACCGACCAACTCGCAGACAACCAATTAACCTGTCTAACAGTATGCGTTAAAAACAGGGGTTTTGTACCACGGCAATTCACTGGGAAGAGCCATGTAATGCTGTTTCTCCTCCACCAGCTCTCTACGCTACTTATGCAGCTGAAAACACTTTTGGGTTCAATAACTGTAGATCAGGGGTGTCAAACTCAATTTCATCATGGGTTGCATTAGCATTATGAGGGCCGGTTGTATCTGTAAGATTAGATGTCCAGCACACCCCCCTCTTCCCCCTAACATTGAATGTCAAGAGCCACCCCACCATCGGAAGTTGAGTCCCCCACTCTCCCTTACATCACAGTGCACCCCCCTTTTCTAATGCTGTTGCTGGTAAGAAGCTGGATGCATTGCTTGAAAGCAGAAAGTAAGGGTCTGGAGGAGGACCAGTGGAGGCCTGGAGCTCTCCTGCAGCTGCAGAAGAAGGTGCGAGGGCCACATGAAATGGCCTGGAGGGCCGGGTTCGGCCCGCGGACCTTGTGTTTGACACCTGTGCTGTAGAGGATGCCTGCTCAGCATCCTGACTCCATTTACACTGGCCCCATAATCCCCTGAGCAACAGGAGAGCATGGAAGCCACAGTTGGTGGTGGGGCAGCACTTCACAGGCCAATGCAGAAAAAGGTTATAACAAGCCCTTGGCTGCAGCTGCAAGCTTGTTTTAAATAGGAGAGGTACCGCCAAATCTTGTTTGGCTGTACTTCTCCTGTGGATCACAGAAGTGTAGTACCTCATTCTGCACTCCTGTGACCCGTTTTCCCGCCCACTGATGGCTGATGTCACAGAGCCGGTCCAGGCTTGAGCAAGATCTGCCCACATGCCTGGACCGGCAAACAGCTCAGCCTCTCAGTGAGAAGCTAAGAGGCTGAGCTGGCTGCTCCTGCCCCCTTCAAAGCCTAATGTTTTAGTGACTTAGGGGGGGGCAAAGAGTGGTGAATATTAGTCACTAGCTCTCTGTTCAGGGAGCTCTGAGAACGGAGCGATCAGCAGTGTTTGGTAAGACCTAGGTAAGTATGATTCTGAAAAAGAACATAGAGGAAAAATATATGATCTGAAGCATACACAGTGACATTCCATGAAGTTGCCCCTTGATGTCCTTGTTTGCCCTTGGTTGCCCCCTCCTTTTGTCGGTACTTTCCTGCAACAGTCCCATGATAGACGCTTTGTCTTGGCACCCTCATTCACTCTTATGCCGCGTACACACGGTCGTTTTTTGCGATGAAAAAAAAACTTGTTTTTGTTATTTTCATAATTTTTTTATTGTATTAGCCCTCAAATGGTTGATGTTGCCTAATAATTGCTACATGTTGGGCCAGCTTTCAAGGTTGCTTTTATATTTTCTAAGTATTTATCTTTAGGATCTTTGTCAGAGTCTGATGCCCCGTACACACGATTGGTTTTCCCGTCGGAAAAAAGTTGGATGGTTTTTCCGACAGAATTCCTCTCAAGCCATATGCCGCGTACACACGGTAGTTTTTTGCGATGAAAAAAAACGACGTTTTCTGTGAAGTAAAAAACGACGTTTTTGAAACGTCACTTTTCAAAGACAATTTTGCATACACACCATCGTTTTTTCACAAAAAGCGAGGTTACGTTCACCACTCTTTTCCATTGAAGCTCGCTTCATAACTAGCTTCTGGGCATGCGCGGGTTGAAAAACGTAGTTTTGAACAACGTTTTTGCTACACACGGTGACTTTTTGTGAAACAAAAAACGACGTTTTGAAAAACGACACAAAAAATTCAAGCATGTTGGAATTTTTTTTGGTCGTTTTTTTTAAGACAAAAAACGACGTTTTGCCCACACACGATCAATTTAAATGACGTTTTTTAAAACGTTGTTTTATTTCATCACAAAAAACGACCGTGTGTACGCGGCATTAGATGCTGGATATATCTTAGGCCTCGTACACACGAGGCAATCTATCTGTTCAAATCGGTCGGACCGACCGATTTAAACAGATCTGTCTGCTTGGATTTTGGTTTGCTCGCGTGTACACAGCGCGCTGACGTGTCAGTGACGTGGCGGTGACGTTGACGCCGCCACGTCACCGCACCAGGAAGTAAAACACTTCCGCGCATGCGTCGAAATCATTCGGCGCGTGTGCGAGAAGACATGTCTGCTGGACGGGTTCCCAGCCGACAGATTTCAAAGCATGCTTTGAAATCTGTCGGGTGGCCAAATCCGTTGGCTCGCCCGTACACACAGTCGAATCTGTTTGCTGGGACGGTCGGGCCGACCGTTTCCAGCAGACAGATTTGATCGTGTGTACGAGGCCTTAGAGGCTGACCTGTAAGTAATAAGGCCATCTTTTTGAAACCCCTCTTTTATGTGGAGAGGATCCCACCCCTAACATATATATGATATCATTGCATTTTTACATAAATTTACATTTATACATTCATAGATATCTTTTTTCATCAAGCTCCTGATGAGTGGACAAGGGTCTACGAAACACGTAGAGCCCCAGAGATGCCAATATATATTTGCTACATTCAGAGATCAATTATTTTATTAAATAATACCTATATCATTACAATATGAATTGATGTACTATATGAATGTCTCTATGTCAGCTCTTTATATATACAGTATCTCACAAAAGTAAGTACACCCCTCACATTTTTGTAAATATTTTATTCTATCTTTTCATGTAACATCACTGAAGAAATGATACTTTGCTACAATGTAAAGTAGCGAGTGTACAGCTTGTATAACAGTGTAAATTTGCTGTCACCTCTTTGGGAAATAGACGTATGAGTGCTGTCAGCATTACTGTAGAGGTTGAAGGGGTGGGGGTCAGCCTGTCAGTGCTCAGACCATACGCTACACACTGCATCAAATTGCCTCTTTTAAACATGATGCACAAGAAAGCCTGTAAACAGTTTGCGGAAGACAAGCAGACTAAGGACAGGATTACTGAAACCATGTCCTGTGGTCTGATGAGACCAAGATAAACTTATTTGGTTCAGATGGTGTCAGGCGTGTGTGGCGGTAACCAGGTGAGAAGTACAAAGACAAGTGTGTCTTGCCTACAGCCAAGCATGGTGGTGGGAGTGTCATGGTCTGGGGCTGTATGCGTGCTGCCGGCACTGAGGACTACAGTTCATTGAGAAACCATGAATTCCAACATGTACTGTGAAATACTGAAGCCGAGCATGATCCCCTCCCTTCAGAGACTGGGCCGCAGGGTAGTATTCTAACATAACGACCCCAAATACACCTCTAAGACGACCACTGCCTTGCTAAAGAAGCTGAAGGTAAAGGTGATGGCAGGGCCGATCCCAGGGGTCACAGGCGCCTGGGTGCAAAAATATTTCTGGCGCCCCACATGGGCGTCGTCATTTTACTAACCCCTCCCCTTTACAAATTTTTCTATGGCTACAACTCAACCACAGAGATGCTCCCCCATGAAGTCTTCATTACCCCGGGATCCTTACATGATCTATTTACAATAAACAAAATACAGGAAGAGAAGCAGAGCACTTTATTAGGACCTGGAGGGGGGCCTCTGTGATGGACACAGAGGGGGCTTCTGTTAGAGAGTCTGTTAGAAAGACCCCCAGACATACTACAGAAATGATACAGGAGACGGTCAGAGACTGCAGACATAGTACAGGAGATGGTCAGAGACTGCAGACATAGTACAGGAGATGGTCAGAGACTGCAGACATAGTACAGGAGATGGTCAGAGACTGCAGACTTAGTACAGGAGATGGTCAGAGACTGCAGACTTAGTACAGGAGATGGTCAGAGACTGCAGACATAGTACAGGAGATGGTCAGAGACTGCAGACTTAGTACAGGAGATGGTCAGAGACTGCAGACATAGTACAGGAGATGGTCAGAGACTGCAGACTTAGTACAGGAGATGGTCAGAGACTGCAGACATAGTACAGGAGATTGTCAGAGACTGCAGACTTAGTACAGGAGATGGTCAGAGACTGCAGACATAGTACAGGAGATGGTCAGAGACTGCAGACATAGTACAGGAGATGGTCAGAGACTGCAGACTTAGTACAGGAGATGGTCATAGACTGCAGACATAGTACAGGAGATGGTCATAGACTGCAGACATAGTACAGGAGATGGTCAGAGACTGCAGACATAGTACAGGAGATGGTCAGAGACTGCAGACATAGTACAGGAGATGGTCAGAGACTGCAGACTTAGTACAGGAGATAGTCAGAGACTGCAGACTGTGGTGGAAATTTGAAGACGGAAGGTCAGAGACTGCAGACATAATACAGGAGATGGTCAGAGACTGCAGACACACAGTACAGGAGATGGTTAGAGACTGCAGACACACAGTACAGGAGATGGTTAGAGACTGCAGACACACAGTACAGGAGATGGTCAGAGACTGCAGACACAGTACAGGACATGGTCAGAGACACATCAGTTCTGGACGGACACAAACAAAGAGAGGAGGGAGAGGAGAACTCTGCCACTTTGGCGCCCCCACCCCTGCAGGCGCCTGGGTGCAAAGCACCCCGTGCACCCTGCCTAGGATCGGCCCTGGGTGATGGACTGGCCAAGCATGTCACCTGGTATTGCCAATGAAAACCTATGAAAAAATGTATAACTGTTGAACGCGGGTACAGGGCCGCCATCAGCGGGGTATAGGTATTACACCTGAAAGGGGGCCAATGGTCCCCAGGGGCCCGGTTGCCCCCCCGTTTTTTTCCCCGCCTGACCCTCCCACCTTCCACCTTTAACTCGTGGCAGGAGAGAGAAGAGAAGACTTGACTTTATTTTGTTCGTCAACCCCCTCATCTCGCGGCAGGAGAGAGGAGGCCCCCTCGTTCTCTGCTCCAGGGGGCTCTGCATAAAGCTGTGTAAGGAGCCCCAAAATTTGTGATGGCTGCCCTGCGCAGGTATAAACGTACTCAGTATCGAAAGCCTTCAGCGCTGTCAATGAGTAACCCTATAAATGTCCTAATCTGATACACAGGCCTGGCAGACAGGCCTGATAAAAGACATTTGGGCCAAACACTTCACATGCCGCACTTGGCTCAGCGATCGTTTTACAGGCGAAATTTCTGCCCAGGGCATGAAATAACTGTAAAGGGGGGGGGGGGGGTGGATATTCACTAAACTCATAGAGCCTCATAAAATGCTTTCATGTCAGCAGATATTACCATAAAGCGTCCCAAGAGGGACAATTACAGCGAGCGCTACAAGCCACCAGCCTCCTGCCGTCACAACAAAGAAGCAGCGAAGGGCGAGACTGAGGCTTTGAAGTGGGAGCTTTGTGAGTCCAGAGCCGCCTCACCCCCTGATCAGCCTTGAGAGAGGCCCCTCTGTCCTGTATACCCCCAGGGGCCCCAGGGGGCTGTGCTGCCATGAAAGGGATTTGACTCTGAAAGTTTGTTCTTTTCAAGGTTTAGTAACATTCTTTATAATTAAAGCTGAACTTCAGAATTTAAAAAAATACTCTTTGCAGTAAACCCCCCTGAAGAGTTAAAGTGGAACTAAACCTTCCCATTTTTTACAGCCATGGAAGCTGCCATCTTGGCCTCTGTTTGATCTGCAGTTGCCATAGTGCTGCACATGTGATCAGTTCTGACGCCTGTCATTTGAAGATTTAAAGTGGAGTTCCAGGAATTTTTGTGTTTAATAAAAAATCAGCACCAAAAAAAAGGGTAGCTGCACACTTTTAATAAACATCCACTAACCTGTCCCACGGTCCAGCGGTGTACTCACTCCAGCCGTGCTCTCCTCGTGTACTCCATCGACAGCACCAGCATCTTTACTATGGGAACCCGGCTGTGACAGCTTGCGGCTTCACAGCCAGGTGCCCACTGAGCATGTGCGAGCGGCGCTATGCTCTGTGACTGGTCCCGAAGGACTTGCACTTCCGATAGCCTAAGGTGACCGGAACGGAAGTCGGAGCGGGTACCTGTCATGTGTCCCAGAAGACTTTGAGAGGGAGAAAGGAAGGAGAACTTCCATTTCTGATCGCCTAAGCCCTAAGGCAACCGGAACAGAAGTGGGAGTGGGTACCTGTCATGTGTCCCTGAAAACTTTGGGAGGGAAGGAGAACTTCCTCTATCCATCGCCTAAGGCGACCAGAACGGAAGTGGGAGCGGGTACCTGTCACGTGTCCCAGAAGACTTTGGGAGGGAGGAAATAACTTCCAATCGCCTAAGGCTAGGGTTTAGTCCTGCTTTAAAGCGGTTGTATACCACAGGGCATTGCATACTTACACATTATGTGAAACTTACCTTAAAACAGAGCTGTTCTAGTGCCGCAATGACAGCGCTGCAGCCGCTTCCATTTTCACCCATCTTCCTTCCGGATTCACGGGCTCCGGCTCTGTGTTTGGCCGGAGCCACAATGATGTTACTCCTGCGATGCGCGCAGGAGCTGCCGCTCACGGCACGGAGCTGGGAAGGACAACACCTGTGGCCGTTTCTTCAGAGTGCATGCGCCAGTGATGTCACTGGCTTCATATACAGTAAATATCTTCTAAAAAAGATACAGGTTTACGGGATATTTACACTATATATACTGTAGGTAAGCCTTATTATAGGCTTACCTATAGGTAAATGTTAGCAGAGGAAGTTTACTTCCACTTTAAGGGAGTAGAGAAAAAAACTATAATACTTTCCTTATTCCCCACTTGCCGACCATATAACATAGATATACGGTGGCAAGGCGGCTTTGCTATGCCACATCGCATACCTAGTACGTAATTTGGCACTTCCAGGTACAGTGCGCATGCGCCCGCCACCGGCAACCCGACTCTGATGTGATTTTACACAACTGTCGATCAGTGGGGGCCAGCCAATACTCAGTGGGGGCCAGCTGACACTCATCGATCGTCTGGAACACACACATGCCAGGGCTATTGTAAACAAAGCAGAGCTATGTCCTGTCAGTGGGGAAGAAATGGATTTACATTCCCTGCAAAGCAGGGAATACAATTGATTACTTCCCTAGTAAAGCAGCACACAGTGTACACAAAAACACTGGCTAGGCATACATTTAACCCTTTGATTCCCTTTGATGTTTAACCGCTTCCCAGCCAGTGTCATTAGTACAGTGACTGTGCATATTTTTGGCACTAATCACTATATTAGTGTCACTGTTCCCCAAAAAGTGTCAGTTAGTGTCAGAATATCCGCTGCGATATCACAGTCCCACTATAAGTCATTTTTTTGTTTGTAGCACCAAAAAATAAAAGATGCAGAGGTGGTCAAATACCACCAAAAGAAATCTCTATTTGTGGGAAAAAAGAACATACATTATTTGGGTACAGTGGCCACAATGACCGCGCAATTGTCAGTTGATATAACGCAGTGCCGTATCGCAAAAAATGGCCTGGTCAGGTAGGGGGGTAAGTCTTACAGAGGTTACTTGCCCCAGCAGGCGTTCACTACGTTGTGTGACCAGTCCCTCAAAGCCTCCTCTCTTCGGCAGTCTGGCTGGTGACCGTGACGATAGCGAGGTCCCACCCATCAGGGCTGCTGTTAGAAATCACGCCACCCTGTACAACCTACCTGACTCGCTCTCCATCCTGAAGCAATCCCCTGTACCCTGCAGCAACCGGCGGGAGGTAAAGGAGAAGAAGCCATCAGCACTGCTGGAGGTGCATATAAGAAAGGCCCAGCAGCAGGGGGAACGAGATCATTTACAGGAGGAGTAATCTGTGTGATGGGGGGTATTTACTAGAACAGATCCCATGTAGTTCCCCCCTGCAGCAGCTGTAAGCTGGTGGGAGGGAGTGGAGATGAAGCTGGCCTTCAGCTGCTGCAGGGAGAACCATACAGGGCATTCTGTACCCCCCCCCCCCCTGCACATGTCACTCCCTCCTGTCTATAATCAGAGTCCTCCTGTTGCATGGGCCCCTTTGCTGAACTGGGCTTTCCTATTAAATACTGACCACACTAGACAGGAGTGCACACTATGGTCAGTCTTTAGCTGTGCTGGGAACTCAACCTGCTCTTCTCCAACGATCAGACTTGTCCTGACATGCCCTGCCTGGGAAGATCAGTGTGCCGTTGTTTCTCCTCCCCCAGCTCTTATGCAGCTGAGAACACAGGGAATGTGATCACTTATAAAAAAAAAGGGGGGAAAAAAGCATCTATAATGTTTTTATTAAAATCTATATAAAAATGCATTGCCTTTCATTTCTATTTGAAACTGAATGGGTTGTCTTACAAGGTAATCATTTACAATCACATTAAACTTTAAAGCGGATCTCCCACGCCAAAAACATGTTTTTCTTAATGGCTATTTAAAAGGTTAATGCCCCTAATTAGCTGAACTCACGTTTTTTGTCTCCCGCGGCCGCTCCGCTGCCAACCTGTGCGAAATAACAACTTATATTCCTCCTTCCGTTTAGGTTCCATTTTAACTGTTGGCATAAGCCCACAGATCGGCACTTCCTTCTTCTGGTGGATGCTGATGTCCCAGCATCCACCGCTCGATGCGCACGAGCAACGCAGAGCAGCTGCTTGAGCGTCTGTGTTGCCATGACAACGGCAACCTCCTTCCTTTGTTTATGCCGCGCGTCACTTCCTGCCTAGGAAATAGCGCGATATTTGATCACGCGGCTGCGCAGTTTACACAGGGAGCTATGGAGAGAAGCTCCCAGAGCGCACTGCATGGAGCAGGAAGCGACGCAATGCCCGGAGAATTCCCGCAGTGAGCCAGACCGGAAGGCAGTCTACTGTACAGGTACTGTACAGATTTACTTTAAAAATACATCCGTTTTGATAATGTCATACAGCGGCAGTGTAATTAAAGAAATGTTAGAATTAGGGTGGAGATCCGCTTTAAGACACCCTTTCATTTTGAAACACTGGGGAGGACAGTCAGTCCACAATACCTGAACAAAAACCAACCCTGCCCCAAGTCTGGCTAATAGAGAAAAGCACAATGGATGGCAGTCCCTGCCCAAAAAAATAAATAAACAGGCATTCACAAAGCCCTCTAAATGCCTGACCGTTATTCCTGCACTGCCTTGTAAAAAGCGATCCACTGTGGATCACTGTTCACAGAACAACACAAGGACTGTGAGATTAGATTGTGTTAAGTTGTGTTTGTGGAAAGCAGTGAGGAGAATGGTAAGTCATATACAATGCCTCAGTTCCATGGCCGTAGCTTAGGGTTGCCACCTGTCCAGGATTCACCCTGGACAGTTCGGATTTTACATCATCTTTCCGGGTTTCAGACAGCCACACACCCGGACACGTCATTCTGACAGCATACTCGCCAGTAAGAGTGAGGCGTCCCCAGTGCCTGCCACCAATGTGTCTTCCCCTCATCTCTATCCCCAGTCCAGACTCCAGAGACTAAAAACTGCCCACACTTCCCCTGCTTACAGCTGCTAGCCTCTGCCCCCTCACTGATGTTCAGAGTTTACACATCAAAGGACAGACACCTCTCAGGACAGCCCACCAGCAGCTAAAGGACCCCTCTTTTCCCTGTGTGTCTCCTAGGCTGTATACCTTTCTGTCCACCGGACTACTGACCCCAGGGCATCCCGCTACCCTCCAGTCCACCCCACTGTCCACCAGACTACTGACCCCAGGGCATCCTGCTACCCTCCAGTCCACCCCACTGTCCACCGGACTACTGACCCCAGGGCATGGCGCTACCCTCAAGTCCACCCCACTGCCCCATCCACCTTGCTGTCCCCCTGCCCACCCTGCTGCCTCCCAATCCACTCCGCTGTCCCCCAGTCCACCCCACCCCGCTGCCCCCTGTCCATCCCACTACCCCATGTACTCTGCTTTCCCTGTCCATTCCACTACCCCCCAGCTCCCCCCAGTCCACCCTGCTGCCCCTCATCCATCCCGCTGCCTCCCTTTCCACCCCGCTGCCTCCCAGTCCCCCCCTGACTCCCTTCCACCCTGTTGTCCCCCAGTCCAATCCACTACGCTCCTATTCCACCTTGCTGCCCCCCCCCCCCCCCATCGACTCCACTACCCCCTTGTGAGAGGGACCTGCAACCCATACACTGGTCCAAGCTGTATGGATAATTGCCATACTTAGAACTCATACACTGGTCTAAGCTGTATGAAAAATTGCCATACCTAGAACTCATACACTGGTCCAAGCTGTATGGAAAATTGCCATACCTGGAACTCATACACTGGTCCAAGCTGTATGAAAAATTGCCATAACTAGAACTCATACACAGGTCCAAGCTGTATGGAAAATTGTCATACCTGGAACTCATACACTGGTCCAAGCTGTATGAAAAATTGCCATACCTAGAACTCATACACAGGTCCAAGCTGTATGGAAAATTGTCATACCTGGAACTCATACACAGGTCCAAGCTGTATGGATAATTGCCATACCTGGAACTCATACACTGGTCCAAGCTGTATGGATAAGTGCCATACCTGGAACTCATACACTGGTCTAAGCTGTATGAAAAATTGCCATACCTAGAACTCATACACTGGTCCAAGCTGTATAGAAAATTGCCATACCTGGAACTCAATAAAGGAGGACAGAAGCTGCGCTTAGGATAGCCTAATTCAGGGTAATAGGACGAATGTGTGTGACTGCAGCCCCCCCTAAATATGACTCCCCGAAGGGGGTATATAAAAAGGAATAAAGAGGTGGTGGGGGTGATGGCGCTGTCACTAATATGTTGTTAACTGACCCAGTGGTTTGATAGGTAAGTTCTAATGGGGAAACATTCCCTAAAGTGATATAATAAAAAAGGGGATAACATTTAGGGCCAGATTCAGGTAGATCAGAGCATCTTTGCTCTGGAGTAACGCATCTCATTTGCGTTACGCTGCAGAAATTTTAGGAGCAAGTGCTGTTATTCAGGAAGCACTTGCTCCTAAAGTTGCGGCAGCGTATCGAAAATGAGCCAGCGGAATTCAAATTGGGCGGGTACGGGGCGTGTAGTATTCTAACTATGCGCGATCCCGCGGCGAACGTACTGCGCATGCGTCGAGGGTCAATGCATCCCAGTGCGCATGCTCTAAGTTCTGTCAGTGAACGTCAATGACGTCACGTCCCCATTCATGAATGTTTTACGCAAACGACGCGTTTTGTTTTTGATGACGACGCCTATACCTAACATAGGATACTCCACTAGGGGGCTGCTTTATCTATACGCCACGTATCGCTTCCGGAAACGTCGTAAAGTCACTGCGTCGTGCCCGAAAAAGATCGTGAATTGCCGATTCCCGCTCATTAACATATTTTTTGAGCGTAAATCGGCGGGAACGCCCCCGGCGCCATTTTTAAGTTGAAGTAACGATGCGATGGCGAAATTCAATTACGCCGATCGCATCGGAACTCCAACCCGGCGTTTCTTGTTTTCTGGTTACAGAAAACAAAAACGCCGGCTTAAAGTGACAGTTAGGCTGGCGGATCCATTGATCCGCCAGCCTAACTCTACCTGAATCTGGCCCATAGTGAGTAACAGTGGTGGTGCTTCTAAGTGCTACCAATGGTGTTGGTGTCACCAATAAGGAAAAGATTTGAAAATGGGTGTGTTCTTGCAGTGGCAGAACCACGCCGTACTATAGTACAATTAGCAAACTAATTAACAATTAGCAGAAGCTTATTTTCAAATCTGAATAAGTGCACAACAGTGACCAAATTACGCAATGAGTTGATTAACATAAAGTTAAATGCAAAAACAGTGATCAAATTAAACACAGAGTTGATTCACATAAAATAGTCCATAAATTATAAAGCAGGTGAATGTAGGTGATGTGACAGTCAGGGTGCACCTATATGAATAGGTGGTACATCAAGTGAATATTGCAGTGGGTCCGGTGCTCCCCCTTATGGGTCCCCACTCACCAGAGGCAATCACCCCTGCAGGGGTAGAATGCGTGTCAGTCAGACGAGTGCTCCGCCGTATCGTGGCTCCTTCTCCTGGATTCCGAATGAATCACCTGGATTCCTGATGTATGTCCTTGATATAAGTAGTTAATGGTATGGGATTCAATAAATTCCTCCAAAGCAAAAAAGAAGAAAGGCTTCCATAGTGTGGTACGTTAACGGTATAAAAAGAATTTTATTGGCACTGCCAAGAATTAACATAGGCACAAGTGCAAAAATACAAAAAGTTTAAAATAAATAAAAATCATGACACCAGGCTGGGACAGGATTCCAGCACAATCAGCAGTCAAAATGGCATAAAGCACAAAAAATTAATAAAAAGAAAGGATAAAAACAAATTAACAGTAACCTATGTTCTAATCGCGCATAGGCACTGCAGATACACAAGCACTAAAAAATGTCCGATTAGCTGATCACACCAGTGTGGGAACGGCGTGCGTTCCATACACAATTCGCTGGTAATCCCGGAAGTGCATGTAGGTGTGCGTGTGGCCGCTTTACTCACGTTTCTTATTCGTTACGTCTTCGGAAGCGGTTACACGCATACCGTAGCTGGCTGTATAAATAGAGGGCGTCACCATGGCAATTTGCAGACGCTCAATGGCTTTGTCCAATCTAATGTGGAGTGACAGATTCGATGTCCAATCGAATGTTTAGGATATCGCCGACTAGGGGCGTGTATGCAGCTGCTATTGCCCAATCAGGCAGGAAGCAGCGGATTCGATGTCCTATCGTAAGACGAAGCTTTACTTTTAATGGATACGTATATGCCATTACCATTGGCTAATACAGCATTGGGTTTCTGGCCTAAGACCAGTTTATAGTAGTTGCCATGTTAACGACCCTGTGAGACACAATCATAACAGGAAGTGCGATAGATCACTGAGATTATTCAAAAAAATTATTCAAAAAACTATTATTCTTATGACATTAGGATTTCAACATTATATCAGATCTGCTGCAGATAAGATAGTGACAAGTGTAATAAGCAATAGCGGATTCAATATTCTGTCATATGATGAATCTTTACGTCTACTGAAGACGTGTCTATAACTGCTATTAGTCAATCCAACATAGAGTGACTAAGTTATAAAACGATCATATAAGGTCAAAATAACCCCAATAGCTGTACTAGTAATCATATTGGTGTTTCACAGGAAGTATGATCGATTGTTGAAACTATTGAAAGAGATTATATATAGGAAACTAACTGTTCTGTATAATACACATACTCTTGACATTATGACATGTCTACTAATAATACAAATGTATAAACATAAAAGGTCATAAAGAACGTAGTGTAATATGATAATTGTGAGGGTGAAGCAGTAGTGAATAATGTAATTCATGCCTGAACACAAGTGCGTAGGTAATGGATTTAATATAGAAAAATGTCCTCTTACGAGGACTGATCTATAAGTAGTGTGACAGAAGTGAAATAAAAATGCTCTATCTCAGCATACCCTATGTTGGCATGTCTGTGCCAATGATGTATGTAGACATCTTCCCAATATTAAAGCTAGTAAAAATCATTAACTAAACTAATTGAGAAGAACAAAGAAAGGTGTCCCCATAGCAAAATGGGTATTTCAAGTAGGTCGTGGTTACCTGGAACTCATACACAGGTCCAAGCTGTATGGATAATTGCCATACCTGGAACTCATACACAGGTCCAAGCTGTATGAAAAATTGCCATACCTGGAACTCATACACAGGTCCAAGCTGTATGGATAATTGCCATACCTGGAACTCATACACTGGTCCAAGCTGTATGAAAAATTGCCATGCCTAGAACTCATACACAGGTCCAAGCTGTATGGAAAATTGCCATACCTAGAACTCATACACTGGTCCAAGCTGTATGGAAAATTGCCATACCTAGAACTCATACACTGGTCCAAGCTGTATGGATAATTGTCATATATGGAACTCGTACACAGGTCCAAGCTGTATGGATAATTGCCATACCTAGAACTCATACACTGGTCCAAGCTGTATGGAAAATTGCCATACCTAGAACTCATACACAGGTCCAAGCTGTATGGAAAATTGCTATACCTGGAACTCATACACTGGTCCAAGCTGTATGGAAAATTGTCATATATGGAACTCGTACACTGGTCCAAGCTGTATGGAAAATTGCCATACCTGGAACTCATACACTGGTCCAAGCTGTATGAAAAATTGCCATACCTAGAACTCATACACAGGTCCAAGCTGTATGGAAAATTGCCATACCAGGAACTCATACACTGGTCCAAGCTGTATGGAAAATTGTCATATATGGAACTCATACACTGGTCCAAGCTGTATGGAAAATTGCCATACCTGGAACTCATACACTGGTCCAAGCTGTATGGATAATTGCCATACCTAGAACTCATACACAGGTCCAAGCTGTATGGAAAATTGCCATACCAGGAACTCATACACTGGTCCAAGCCATATGGAAAATTGTCATATATGGAACTCATACACTGGTCCAAGCTGTATGGAAAATTGCCATACCTGGAACTCATAGGCCCCATACACACGAGCAGACAGATTTGTTCAAATCTGTCTGCTGGGGACGTATTGGTTTGATCGTGTACACACGATCAAACCAAAATCCCCGCCGGCAGACGGCGCGCTGACGTGGCGGTGGCGTTGACGCCGCCACGTCACTGCACCAGGAAGTAAAACACTTCCACGCATGCGTCGAAACCATTCGACGCGTGTGCGAGAAGACATGTCTGCTGCTTAGCGTACTAACCAGCAGACATGTCGGGCGGACGGGTTCCCAGCCGACAGATTTGAAAGCATGCTTTCAAATCTGTCGGCCGGCCAAATCCGTCGGCTCGCCCGTACACACGATTGAACCTGTCTGCTGGGACGGTCGGGCCGACCGTTTCCAGCAAATAGATTTGATCGTGTGGACGCGGCCATACACTGGTCCAAGCTGAATGGAAAATTGTCATACCTAGAACTCATACACTGGTCCAAGCTGTATGGAAAATTGCCATACTTAGAACTTGTAACGGTAACCATCGCTTACGACCTTCCATCCAACCACGACAAGCTTATCTGACACACTGCGACAATCTTGCATACACGATCCATATCCATTCCCATAAACAAGACGAGACTCAAGCTCTGCACTTGCTTTCAAAGATATCACAATTTATTGGTATTTTCTCAGCTTCTTATACAGTCTCAAGCATAATGTAGTTAATCACAGGACAATGTAGTCCCCACCCCCCTATTCACTCACTGAGGATAATTCTTTAATTGGTAGCTAGACATGACGGCACCGCATCATCAATAGTGTTTAATTAACCTTGAATAATACACAGACATCTAGTTGAATAAGTTATCTAGACAGCTTTATCACACAATGGCAGAGTCTTGTGAGAGTGGGTGCAATCAACACCTTCAACGGAATGTCTTTACAGTGAATAGCCAACACCTTAAGCTATTTCAATAGCCTATTATACAAAGGTATGACTCACTGTCTGGTTGACCTGGTCATGTCATCATGAACTCCTTGTGATATCTCAGTCCTAAAATGAAGTATTAATAATGTCCCATCTGTAATATATGAATTATGATTCTTTGTCACCCTATGGCCCTAGTGGACATAAGGTGACCCTAGACATAGGAATATCTCAGTCTGTCATGGTGCATTCCGTTACAGAACTCATACACTGGTCCAAGCTGTATGGATAATTGCCATACCTAGAACTCATACACTGGTCCAAGCTGTATGGAAAATTGCCATACCTGGAACTCATACACTGGTCCAAGCTGTATGGAAAATTGTCATACCTGGAACTCATACACTGGTCCAAGCTGTATGAAAAATTGCCATACCTAGAACTCATACACTGGTCCAAGCTGTATGGAAAATTGCCATACCTAGAACTCATACACTGGTCCAAGCGGTGTGGAAAATTGCCATACCTAGAACTCATACACTGGTCCAAGCTGTATGGATAATTGCCATACCTAGAAATCATACACTGGTCCTAACAGTTTGGAAAATTGCCATACCTTGAACTCATACACTCGTCCAAGCTATATGGAAAATTGTCATACCTAGAACTCATACACTGGTCTAAGCTGTATGGAAAATTGCCATACCTGGAACCCATACACTGGTCCAAGCTGTATGGAAAACTGCCATACCTAGAACTTATACACTGGTCCAAGCTGTATGGAAAATTGCCATACCTAGAACTCATACACTGGTCCAAGCTGTATGGAAAATTGCCATACCTAGAACTCATACACTGGTCCAAGCTGTATGGAAAATTGCCATACCTGGAACCCATACACCGGTCCAAGCTGTAGGGATAATTGCCATACCTGTAACTCATACACTGGTCCAAGCAATATGGAAAATTGCCATACCTAGAACTCATACACTGGTCCAAGCGGTATGGAAAATTGCCATACCTGGAACTCATACACTGGTCCAAGCTGTATGGATAAGTGCCATACCTGGAACTCATACACTGGTCTAAGCTGTATGAAAAATTGCCATTCCTAGAACTCATACACTGGTCCAAGCTGTATGGAAAATTGTCATACCTGGAACTCATACACAGGTCCAAGCTGTATGGATAATTGCCATACCTGGAACTCATACACTGGTCTAAGCTGTATGAAAAATTGCCATACCTGGAACTCATACACTGGTCCAAGCTGTATGGAAAATTGCCATACCTAGAACTCATACACTGGTCCAAGCTGTATGGAAAATTGCCATACCTAGAACTCATACACTGGTCCAAGCTGTATGGAAAATTGCCATACCTAGAACTCATACACTGGTCCAAGCTGTATGGAAAATTGCCATACCTAGAACTCATACACTGGTCCAAGCTGTATGGAAAATTGCCATACCTAGAACTCATACACTGGTCCAAGCTGTATGGAAAATTGCCATACCTGGAACCCATACACCGGTCCAAGCTGTAGGGATAATTGCCATACCTGTAACTCATACACTGTTCCAAGCAATATGGAAAATTGCCATACCTAGAACTCATACACTGGTCCAAGCTGTATGGAAAATTGCCATACCTGGAACTCATACACTGTTCCAAGCTGTATGGGAAACTGCCATACAGCCACAAGATGACCCCAGTAGCCTCTACATGTGAAGGTATTTAGTAAGCAGGCAGAGGGCAAGGGCTGAAAGCAGACAGGGGCTCCTTGTGATGCCACCATCGGTTGCCTGTCTTATTCAATCTGCAGTCACCTTGAGTATATTAAGAGTAAATAATTTTTGCATGGAGAGGCCTGTACAATATTGGTGGAAGAATCTTCCCCCAGAACTGTCACTTCCTGACCATGTGGTTGGCTAACTAATGTTTTCTTTAATTAATGCAACAACTCAGCACACAGGAATTAGGGAGTGGAATCCATGGAAGAATTCTGATACAAAACATCAGGAGGTAGCGATGAGGTTTACAAAGATCACTGCAGTACAGGTTCCCAACCAGCAGAGGGCTGATTTCATTCCATTCATAACTCCAAAGTGGAGGTATACTTTACATGTATGTTTAAAGCTAGTATAAAGCCTCGTACAATCGATCGGATTTCCATCGGACAAATCCGTGGAATTTTGTGCAAAGGGCGTTGGCCGCGAACTTGTTCTGCATACAGACAGCAGAACTTTTTCAGCCAACATACACAAAACTACGTGTTTTTTCAGCTCTTTACATCCACCCTTTGGCCAAATTCTGCTAACGTTGTGCTCTGGTTAGCATTGGTTCGGAGCATGCGTGTTTGTACTTTGTTTTTTTGTTTTTTTTACGGACTTGTGTACACACGATCGGATAATCTGGCGTCACACATTTGTGGTTTTAGCATGCTATAAAACATTTGTTGTCTGAAAATCCAACAACAATTGTCTGATGGAGCGTACAAAACCCTTCCATCACACAATTGTTAAAAATCCGATTGTGTGTATGAGGCTTTAATAACTCTGTGGGCCAGATTCTCAAAAGAGATACGATGGTGTATCGCATGAAACACCGTCGTATCTCTGTTTTTTTTACTGGGTATCTATGTGTGTGATTCCAGTGAAGATCCGACAGGTGTAAAACACTTACACCGTCGGATCGTAGATGTAATTACTTTTCTGGCCGCTAGGTGGCCTTTACGTTTTCTCATTTGCCTATGCAAATGAGCCTAATACGCCGATTCCCGAACGTTTTTTCTGGAAGCGTAAACCTACCCCTGCTATATGAGGGGTAGGTTTACGAAGTGCTGTCGTTGCCATGTTAAGTATGGCGTCGGGTCAGCGTCGTCTTTTTCCTTCGGATATGCCGTTTTACTAAGTAGTTCGCGAATAGGGCATTGCGTAAGTGACGATCACGTCGTTTTGACATCAGTTTCAACTACGCTTTCCGATGTAAGCTGGAGCATGCGCACTGGGCTTTTTTCCCGGCCGACGCATGCGCAGTTCAATCGACACGGGGGCGCGCTTAATTTAAATACAAGCCGCCCCCTTTGAATTACGCGGGGATACGCAGGGCCATTTACACTACGCCGCCGCAAACTACGGAGCAAGTGCTTTGGGAATACGGCACTTGCTCCATTAAGTTGCGGCAGCGTAGTGTAAATGGCTTACGCTACACCGCCGCAGATTGTATGTGAATCTGGCCCAGTGTGTCCTTAAATTGGCTTCCCATCACTCCCTCCATGCCAGGACTGTCTGTCAGGAGAAAGCATGGGCCAGAATTAAAGGTGTGCACTCACTGGTCTAGCATGGCCACTTCCCTGTCCAATCAGTAGACTCTGAATGGGCCAATGACGGATCTCAACTGCTTAACTAAAATTGAGGTCACTGACCAGGCTGTGACATCTGACAGGAGTGCCCAGAACACAAGACTGGCTGATAAGAATGACAAATATTTTCCAGGTAACGCAGTCCCCATACATAACAGATTTTCATCGGGCCTTAGCTGCTTACCCAGAGTTTACATTTTAAACTGCTTAAGCTTACCATAAACTATACAATGTGATTGTACAATCTCCTTTAGACCTACCATCGGCTATGAAGGACAAAGACCTGCCTGGTTGGATACAAATTGACTCGCTACATTAGGTAGGTCCTCATATGATAAGTGGGGTTAGGTTATAAAAAATACCTTAAGCTTTGAACATCTCACGGAGCTCTGTTCAATTCATCATCTGAAAATGGAAAGTTATGGCACAACTGCAAACCTACCAAGACATGGCCGTCCACCTAAACTGACAGGCCAGGCAAGGAGAATATTCATCAGAGAAGCAGCCAAGAGGCCCATGGTAACTCTGGAGAAGCTGCAGAGATCCACATCTCAGGTGGGAGAATCTGTCCTCAGGACAACTACAGTATTAGTCGTGCTCTCCACAAATCTGGCCTTTATGGAAGAGTGGCAAGAAGAGTCATTGTTGAAAGAAAGTCATAAGAAGTCCTGTTTGCAGTCTGTGAGAAGCAATGTGGGGGGCACAGCAAACATGTGGAAGAAGGTGCTCTGGTCAGATGAGACCAAAATTGAACTTTTTGGCCTAAAATCAAAGCGTTATGTGTGGCAGAAAACGAACACTGCACATCACCCTGAACACACCATCCCCACCGTGAAACATGGTGGTGGCAGCATCGTGTTGTGGGGATGCTTTTCTTCAACGGGGACAGGGAAGCTGCTCAGAATTGATGGGAAGATGGATGGAGCCAAATACAGGGCAATCTTAGAAGAAAACATGTTTGAGTCTGAAAAAGACTTGAGTCTGGGGCGGAGGTTCAACTTCCAGCAGGACAACAACCCCAAACATACAGCCAGAGCTACAATGGAATGGTTTAGATCAGGCATGTCCAAAGTCAGGCCCGCGGGCCAATTGCGGCCCACATTCTGGTTTAATGTGGCCCCCCTGGTAATTTGGATATATATATATATATATATATCTTTTGTGGCCCCTAGGGCCACAAAAGATATGTACTGTATTTATCAGTGCTGCCTCGGAAGAGACAGGGAGGGGGCGGGACGTGCGCTGTCAGATTACATACTGGAGTATCTCCTGTTTACTGGGCGGCATCTGTGAGGCTGCATTCATGGCAATAATGAGGCAGCATTTATGGCAATGGCAAGGCAGCATTCATGGCAATGGCGAGGCAGCACTCATGGCAATGGCGAGGCAGCAATCATGGCAATGGCGAGGCCGCATTCATGGCAATTGTGAGGCCGCATTCATGCCAATGGTGAGGCCGCATTCATGCCAATGGTGAGGCCGCATTCATGCCAATGGTGAGGCCACATTAAAGCGGATAGCCCCTTAAAAAAAAATATTAAAAGCCAGCAGCTACAAATACTGCAGCTGCTGACTTTTAATATTAGGACACTTACCTGTCCTAGAGTCCAGCGGCGTCTGCAGCAGAGGACGAGCGATCGCTCGTCACTCTGCTGCTCCCCCCTCCATCCACGGTGAGGGAACCAGGAAGTGAAGCGCTCCGGCTTCACTGCCCGGTTCCCTACGGCGCATGCGCGAGTCGCGCTGCGCCCGCCGATTGGCTCCCGCTGTGTGCTGGGAGCCGAGTGTTCCCAGCACACAACGGGAAAAACCTGTCTTTTGCCCGAGACTGTGGGCCGGAAGTGGGTGCAGATACCTGTCTTTTGACAGGTATCTGCACCCCCCTCCTCCCTGAAAGGTGTCAAATGTGACACCGGAGGGGGGAGGGTTCCAATCAGCAGGTCTTCACTTTAGGGTGGAGATCCGCTTTAATGCCAATGGTGAGGCCGCATTCTTGCCAATGGTGAGGCCGCGTTCATGCCAATGGTGAGGCTGCATTCATGGGCACTGATTAGGCTGCATTCATGGGCACTGATTAGACTGCATTGATGGGCACTGACCCTTATTTTGCTTCACAGTTCTTTATTTAGTGAATTAAAGGTGTGTGTTATACGCTGATAAATACGGTGTATCCAAAAAACAGACCTGAGCCCATCTTTTCACCAAACACAGCCACCAATGCAAGAGAATTCTTGTTGGGCCGTGTATTGGTGTTCGGATGAACACACTTAGACCAAATTTTAATGGTTAAAAGAATGGGTCGGCCCTCATGCATGTTCACTTAATCAAATCTGGCCCTCTCTGAAAAAAAGTTTGAATACCCCTGGTTTAGATCAAAGAATATTCATGTATTAGAATGGCCCAGTCAAAGTCCAGACCTAAATCCAATTGAGAATCTGTGGCAAGACTTGAAAATGGCTGTTCACAGACACTCTCCCTTCATTCTGACAGAGCTTGAGATATTTTGCAAAGAAGAATGGGCAAAAATTCTCTAGAAATCTGGTAGAGACATCCCCAAAAAGACTTGCGGCTGTAATTGCAGTAAAAAGGAGGTTCTACAAAGTATTGACTCAGGGGGGCTGAATACAAATGCACACCACACTTCACATATTTAGTTGTGCCCTGGTTCACATTGGTGCGATTTGGCATGCGATTTGCCAAATCGTCTTATTTCCACCGATTATCACCGATTTCCAGAAGTAGTGTCTGTACCACTTTTGGCGATTTTAGGATGCGATTTCCATTGACATCTGTGAAGAAACCAGTACAGATGTCTCTGAAATCGCCCCCCGAAATCGGGACCGACATGCGGTAATTAAATTGTGCGAGATCAGCTGAACTCATGATTTTATTCCCGTAGTCAGTGTGAACCAAGGCTCAAAAACATTTAGAAAACCATATTTTTTTTTTCCTTTTTTTCCACTTCACAATTATGTGTGACTTTGTGTTGTTCTATCACATAAAATCCCAATAAAATACATTTGTTTTTGGTTGTAGCATGACAAAACGTGGAAAATTTCAAGGAGTATGAATACTTTTTCAAGGCACTGTGTGTGTGTATTTTTTGCAGGCACACTAAGCGTGCCGTTAATGAATGGGACCGTGCCATCACTGACAGCTCGGTCGTTCTTATAGGCGGTGGGAGGGGACATCCCCCCCTCCCGCCGCCATCCGGTGCTTCTCCGGGCTCTCCCGTGCCATCAGGGGCCCGGAGAGATGATCGCCGTGTGCCGGATGGGAGGCATAGAGATGACTGGTGACCACATGGTCACCAGTCATCTCTATGACCGTCGGAGGCCCAGGCGCGATGTGATGACGTCACGCCCGAGTACCCGTAAGTACACAAACCGCAATTACAGCTAGTAAGAATGAGATCTGTGAATTCTTTTTCACTCTCATATTCTTTCCAGCCTGGAGGACAGATGTGGGGTCTTATAGACCCCGCATCTCTCCTTAAAGAGGACCTGTGACACACTATTCCTATTACAAGGGATGTTTACATTCCTTGTAATAGGAATAAAAGTGATCAAAAAAAGAAAAATTTAACAAAAGTGTAAAAAATAAATTAAAAAATTAAAAATTAAAACGCCCCTTTCCCTGGTAGCTTGTGCTCAGAAGCGAACGCACACGTAAGTCCCGCCCACATATGTAAACGTCGTTCAAACCACACATGTGAGGTGTCACCGCGAGCGTTAGAGCGTGTGCAACAATTCTAGCCCTAGACCTCCTCTGAAACTCTAAACTGGTAACCTGTAAAAAAAATTAAAGCGTTGCCTATGGAGATTTTTAAGTAACGTAGTTTGGCGACATTGCATGAGTGTGCGCAATTTTAAAGCGTGACATGTTAGGTATCTATTTACTCGGTGTAACATCATCTTTCATATTTTACCAAAAATTGGGCTAACTTTACTGTTTTGTTATTTTTAAATTCATGAAACCATTTTTTTTACAAAAAAAAGGCGTTTGAAAAATGATTGCACAAATACCGTGCAAGATAAAAAGTTGCAATGACCGCCATAACATTTTTTAATTTTCTAGCAATAGAATGATGATTTGTACATGTAGGAGAGAAGTGCCAGAATAGGCCCGGTATGGAGGTGTGTATAAAAGCCCGGTATTGAAGTGGTTAAGGTTTGACCTCATATTATATGGTTTTGATAAATCTGAAGACAAAAATCTGCAAAAAATCTAATAGTGTGTATGGGGTCTAAGAGTCTCAATTCTCCAGCTGCAGCCTAAGCAGTGAGTGGGCTGACCCTTTAAGGCAGAGGTGGCAAACACAAGGCCCGCGGGCCGAATGTGGCCCTCCAAGCCATTTCATGCGGCCCTCGCACCTCTCCAGTCATCCTCCAGACCCTATACTTTCTGCTTTCAAGCAATGCATCCAACTTCTTCCCAGCAGCAGCATAAGGAAAGGGGGGTGCACTGTGATGTAAGGGAGAGTGGGGGCCTCAACTTCTGACAGTGAGGTGGCTCTTGACTGGATCTAATGTAAGGGGAAGGGATGCGCTGGACATCTAATCTTACAGATACAACCGGCCCTTTTGAGGGCACAATCATAATGCTGATGCGCCCACGATGAAATTGAGTTTGACACCCTTGCTTTAAGGTTTGATGAAGTCCAGGTTGGACCGCCGAAATAAATCGTGGCTTGTGATTGGCCGGTACTTGGGATCACAATGACAGCTCTTCAACAACACCCTCCCCTCTGCCCCTCCTATGTCCTCCATACATGATACAACTGCTTTATCCATTCCTTACAATGCTGATCAATCAATGTAAACACATCGTTCAATCCCCCCACACATGGCACATCGTTTAATCCCCCCACACATGGCACATCGTTCAATCCCCCCACACATGGCACATCGTTTAATCCCCCCACACATGGCACATCGTTCAATCCCCCCACACATGGCACATCGTTTAATCCCCCCACACATGGCACATCGTTTAATCCCCCCACACATGGCACATCGTTTAATCCCCCCACACATGGCACATCGTTTAATCCCCCCACACATGGCACATCGTTTAATCCCCCCCACACATGGCACATCGTTTAATCCCCCCACACATGGCACATCGTTTAATCCCCCCACACATGGCACATCGTTTAATCCCCCCACACATGGCACACCGTTCAATCCCCCCACACATGGCACACCGTTCAATCCCCCCACACATGGCACACCGTTCAATCCCCCCACACATGGAGATGATTCATGAGAATTCCTAACCATCATACAATCCAGCCATCCCTGTAATGATCAGATTGTACGTCTTCTCCCCACCAGATCACTGTTCGGTCTGATCGTTCATACCGCCTGCTACACGGGGAGCAGATCCAAATCTCCCAATCAGCTTGCATGTTAGGCGCTATCGCTGATTGTACGCCTCATTTATCACATTTTATACATCCCAAGTCATCAAACACGTGGACTATAGAAAGTCCCAAGAGAACCCTCCAGGCTGGACAGGTGAGATGGGTGGTGAGCCCGGAGTCCCAGCGCTGGTCATTTCCCAATAGCAGGCCCCGGTGTGGTCCCCCAGCATGACACCTACCGGCAGTGTCACCTACACTGAGAGGAGCAGGCCGATCAACGAGGAGAGGAGATGATTGCACAGAGGAGGAGGATGGATTCCGTCTTCTACAGAGAAATATCATCCGTCATCCGCCTGCTCACCACGTCCCGTCCCTGGTAACACTGACACTGCGGAGGGGATCCCTGGAGGACGGCGACGGCAACACACACACGGAAAGACGGAGAGCTATTTAAAGAGGCAGAAGAATGGATGCTCTGTGCAGACGCCGGGGCCTTCCTCCAGATTTAAAGGAGAACTCTGTCCTTCCCACAGGGATACCGGAGCCTCTCCAGGACTGAAATCACTAAGGATCATTCACACTTGTGCGACTTGTCATGCGACTTTAGTCTATTCTTTTCACCCGTTCAGATCGACTGTGACTTAAAGTCACAGCAACTTTTGTTCTACTCACTCTTGTGCGACTTGTCATGCGACTTTATACAAGATGGTCACGTGACAAGTCGTACCCCATGTTTTTCAATGACAACCGTTCAACTATGTATGGCTTAAAGGCGCAGCAACTTTAAAAAGGTTCCTGCTCTACTTTGGTCTGATTTTCATGCGACTTGCGAGCCATAGACTGCAATGTAAACCTTCAAAAGTCACCCCTGAATGTTATACATGTGACAGTTGTGCAACAGTTGTCCATTATCATTGGTCAAAGCCAAAGTCGCAACCCATCCAAAGTTGCTTTAGACTTCGTTCACATTGATGCTACTTGAAGTAGCGTGATTTCAAAGTAAAATATTTCAAAGTAGCAGGTCAGCACGATTTCAGGTGCTACTTGAGGCTAGGTTTCCACTTGGGATGACAAAGTGGCATGACAAGTTGTACCCCATGATTTCCAATGAGTACCATTCATATCTGTGCGACTTCAAAGTAGTCGCTGCACTACTTTGGTCCCACTTTGATGCGACTTGGGGTGCAAATACCTCAAGAACACACAGGCATTCCTTCAAGTCGCAAAAAAATGCTGCAAAATCGTGTGCCTTTTAGGTCGCAATAGTGGAACCCTAGGCTGCAGCCTCATGCACTAATGTCTATTAAAGTGGCAACAGTAGTACAGGAACTACTTTTTCAAATCGGTGCATCACTGCAAAGTTGGATTTGCACCGATCAGAAAGGTGTCATTGCCGGCAATAGGCTGCAACTTGTCATGCGATTTGATCTGTCAAATGGCATGACAAATCGCTCCAATGTGAACAAGGGCTTAAAGTTGCGTCAAAGTTGCACTCCAAAGTTGCACAACTTACTAAGTCGCATCAAAAGTACATCAAAGTAGTGCAGGCACCTTTTTAAAGGCTTTATTCGCGCTTGTACAATTCCAAAGTCGTGGGACTTTGGAGTGCAAATTTGGTGCAACTTTGAGGCTCCATTCAAACTTGTGCGACTTGTCATGCAACTTTGGACATAAAAGTTGCATGACAAGTCCTTCCCCATGTTTTCCAATGATAACCATTCATATTGGCGCGAATTAAAGTTGCAGCAACTTCAGAGTAGTTCATGCACTACTTTGATTCTGACTTTCATGCAACTTATATACCATAGACTTTAATGTTAACCCTCAGAAGTTGCATGAATCTCGTACCTGAAGTCGGCACAACTTTTGGTGTGAATGAAGCCTAAGGCCCCTCTCACACTTGTGTGACCTGAAAGTCGCGCAATTTTGCCGCGATTTTGATGTGACTTGAAGAAATGTCTGTGTAATGTTGAGGTCTATGGACCTCAAGTCGGACCAAAGTAGTGCAGGGACTACTTTGAAGTCGTACAGATATGAATGGTACTCATTGGAAATCATGGGGTACGACTTGTCATCCGACTTTGCAGTCCCAAGTCACAGGACAAGACGCACAAGTGTGAAAGGGGCCTTACGCAACTTTGGAAGGGTGCGACTTGAAGGCGATATTGGCTTTGACAAATGATAATGGACAACTGTTGCACAACTGTGGCATGTATAATTATGAGGGTTTACATTGCAGTCTCTTGCACTCAAGTCACATAAAGGTAGGGCTGGGGAAAAATCGATTTGAATCGTGAATCGAGTTGCGAGGTCAAATCGATTCAGATTTTGACCAAATCGATTTTTTTTTCCATAGGACTGGCACTCCGCGGACTAGGACTAGGCTGAAAAACACCTGACCGTACGTAGCTCCTTAGGACCGGCGCGGTGTCCATCAGAAAAAACAACTATTTTCAAATCATGAATTGAATTTTTTTTTTTTTAAATCGCTGATTTTTTGGGGGGCCAAAATCGCCCAGCTCTACATAAAGGTCGAACCAAATTAGTGCAAGAACCTTTTTAAAGTTGCTGTGACTTTAAGTCAACCATATTTGAGTGGTTGTCATTGAAAAACATGGGGTGCGACTTTCTTGTCCAAAGTCACATGACAAGTCACATACATGTGAATGGAGCATAAAGTCGGATCAAAGTCGCATAAAAGCCACACTCCAAAGTCGCACTGGAAATCGTACAACTTTTGAGTGATGTGAATGAAGCCCTACTCTGATATCATTGCACACTGTGAACTTTAGGAGCTGCAGCAAGTCCGAGTCTGCCTCATTTCCTGTCTATCCCTCTGGATATCAGTTCTTGGGATCATGGAAGCTCAGCACCACATGGGGGCGTTACCTCTGTGTGCAAACACACCCACTCCTACAGATTGACAAGTCATTTTAATATTTGCATAACTCCTCCCAAGAGTCAGCCCACTGCTTACATCAGAGCTGAGGGTAGTTGAGATTGGTACTGAGGCAGGGTGCTGGGATGACTTCAGGAAGATCATGATGACCCCTCCCACCAGCCATGATCATAGACACATAGAGAAGCATAGAGACCCAGTGATGACAGGAAAAGACAAAACATAAGCAGATCATGCTTCAGCTTTAAGATGGACTGACCCTTGAAATGCTGCACTGTGTATGGCTGACGTGGGCTGTGTAGCTAGGCTCCCTCCAGCACTCCCCCCTGGGGGCTTTGTGTTTACCGTACAGTAAGGCGACCAGATTTTTAAAATGAAATCCGGGGACATATTTTTTCTTTACTAGTAATGGCAACAATCAGCGACTCTCTGCCCGTCGCTTCCCACCTCACAGCCTCTCAAGTCTTATGCCGCGTACATTCGATCATTTTTTATCATGAAAAATAAACTTCGTTTTTCAGCATGTCCAAAAAACAAAGTTTTTCCAACTTCATCATTAAAAACGGCGTTGCTCACACACCGTCGTTTAAAAAAAATGCTCTATCAAAGCGCAGTGGCGTACAACACGTACAACGGCACTCTAAAGGGGAAGTTCTATTCGCCTTTGGGCTGCTTTTAGCTGATTCCTTGTTAGTGAAAGACGATTCGCGCTTTTCTGTCTGTTACAGCGTGATGAATGTGCTATCTCCATTACGAACGATAGTTTTACCAGAACAAGCGCTCCCGTCTCAAAACTTGCTTCTGAGCATGCGCGGGTTTAAAACGTTGTTTTAGCCCACACACGATAATTTTTTTCAACCCGAAAAACATTGTTTAAAACTACGTTAAAAAATGCAGCATGTTCGGAGAGTTGATACACCCCCACCCTGCCGCATCCTGGTCAATGCACATTGCTACAGATGTGTATTAAATGTGATGTATTGATGTATGTTGTACGCACCTGAGTACTGTATGTCTTTTGTTGTTGATTTGTTTTTTTCTCTTGTATGTTGTGAAATACCTCAATAAAAATAACTTAAAAAAAAAAAAAAAAATGCAGCATGTTCGAATTTTTTTTTTGTCGTTTTTCAGAACCTGAAAAATGATGTGTAGCCCACACATGATCATTTTAAATGACGTTTTTCAAAAACAACGTTTTTTTCATGCCGAAAAATGATCGTGTGTACGCAGGGCCGTCTTAATAGCATCATGGGCCCCTGGGCAAAGTAATTCTCTGGGGCCCCTACAATGATGACAGTGCAGGTAAACAGACATCAAGTAGGTAGGAGGCAGACTGCCTCCCCTGTGTATCTATCACTCTCAGTGCCATCATGGGGCCCCCAATTTCGGGGCAGCGTGGGTTCAAGGAGCAGCTGCTTTGGGGAATGTGCAGGGCCCCCCATGCAGCTAGGGCCCCTGGGCAGTGCCCAGGTGTGCCCTTTCATTAAGACAGCCCTGTGTGTACGCGGCTTTACTCTTCGGCCCCGGCTACTACTGGATGGGGAGCGGAGGAATATCACTCCACCAGGGAAGGCAAGGAGATAGGCAGGTGGCTGGAAAGGATTTGAGCCAAAGCAGAAAATGCGAGCGAAGCTGAAGAAATATTCCCTCCGCTCCGACCAGCACATGGTCATCAGAAAGGGGCACAGATACTGGGAAAAATACAACCCCCCTATGCTAGTAGGCACGACGGAGCAGGGGGAGGGGGGGTGTAATTCTATTTTTTTTATTTTAATTCTGCATTGACTGTCTTTAAAATTGCCCCTGCCCCCTATTAAATCCAATCTGGGGACAAAACCACGGACAGACTTGGTCCGGGGACAGTGTCCTCAATCAGGGGATTGTCCCCTGAAACTGGGGATGTCTGGTCACTCTACCGTACAGAGAAGACACGTCTTTCCCTCTTTGCGGCGTCACTACAAACAAGACGCGCTGTGTTACCCAATGTTTACATAAGAAGGATCCTGGCCCAGGTACCAAACCACACAATCACACAGCGTGTCAAATACACACAACGCATGCATGGTAACCGGGCCGGACACACACCTCCAGCACTCCGTCCAATCCATGCCTTCCTATAAGAGTGGCTGCACCAAGAGTTCAGGAATAAACACTATACACAGTGTATGGAGCACCGAGTACAAATCTCACCACTACATAGAATGTTTCTCCATTTCACCCTCTTCCGTCTGTGCAAAATGATCATTGGCAGCTGAGCTTCTGTCACCAACTGTTAACCACTTGCGGACCGCCCACCATACATATGCTTCAGCAGGACAGCTGTTCCATGCCAGATCACGTACCTAGTACGTGATTGGATACTTCCGAGCCTGGGGCGCGCATGCACAGTTCCAAAGCCGGACAGGCTCGGTCACCATTCTAAAAAGTGCTCCTTTACATAAATATTCCCCTATGCATTAAAGTAAGCCTTTACAGCTTTGTGGCATGTGATGTAAAGGGGAACTCTGATGTAAGGGTGAACTTTGCAGACTGTGATGTAAAGGGGAACTCTGTGGATTCTGATGTAAGGGAGAACTTTGTGGATTGTGATACAAAGGTGAACTCTGGAATCTGATGTAAGGGAGAACTTTGCAGACTGTGATATAATTGGGAACTCTCGTGTAAGGGAGAACTTTGCAGACAGTGATATAATTGGGAACTCTCGTGTAAGGGAGAACTTTGCAGACAGTGATATAATTGGGAACTCTCGTGTAAGGGAGAACTTTGCAGACTGTGATATAATTGGGAACTCTCGTGTAAGGGAGAACTTTGCAGACGGTGATATAATTGGGAACTCTCGTGTAAGGGAGATCTTTGATGCAAAGGGGAACTCTGGAGTCTGATGTTAGGAGGAACCCTGCAGACTCTGATGTAAATGGAACTCTGGTGTAAGGGAGAACTTTGCAGACCATGATGTAAAGGCGAACTCTGTGGACTCTGATGTAAGGGAGAACTTATTGGACTGTTATAAAAGGGGAAGTCTGTGGACTCTGATGTAAGGCAGAACTTGGTGGACTGTTATTCAAAGGGGAACTCTGGAGTCTGATGTAAAGGAGAACCCTGCAGAGTGATGTAAAGGGAACTCTGATGTAAGGGAGAACTTTGCAGACTGTATTGTAAAGGGGATCCTCAGAACTCTGATGTAAGGGGGGAACTATGTGGACTGTGATGTACAGGGGAGCTCTGTGGACTCTTATGTAAGGACCAGAGACCAGAGAGTTTCCTTTTGCACCAGAGTCTGCAGCATCCCCCCTTACATAAGACTTCACAGATTTCTTCTTTACATCACAATCCACAGTGTGTCCTTTTACATTGTGGTCTGCAGAGTTCCCCCTTGCACAGTAAAGGGGAACCCTACAGACTCTGATGTAAGGGGGAACTCTTTGCTGGGTTATGTTACCCTGACCTTTATGTAAAAGGAGAAACAATTTTTTTGCTTTTTTGTTATACCTTAACCACTTCCCGCCGATATGCCGCTCCTAGCAATGGCGGGTGACCGAAAAAATGTGTCTCTGTCAGTAAATTTCATGTGTTTTAGAGTGCCCCTGTCCCCGTGTGCTCGCAGAAGTGAACGCATACATAAGTCCTGCCCACATATGAAAACGGTGCAAAACCATACATGTGAGGTGTTGCCGTGAACGTTAGAGCGAGAGCAATAATTTTGGCACTAGACCTCTGTAACTCAAAAGATGTAACCAGTAAAAAAAAATGAAAGCGGGCATTTTTAACCACTTGACCACTGGGCACTTAACCTCCCTGGCGTTATGATTCTGTCTGGAATTTTGTACCAAAATCGTTGCAATTGTTTTGCAAGGAAATGTGGTGTTATGTATTATAGGCCTGCAATTCTTAGTAAGTACTTACTTAAATCTATCTAAACAAGAGTCTAATAGGCATCCCGGGTATGATTTTTTTTTTATTAAAAATTATAATATAATAAATAATTATAAAAAATTATAATAAATAATAATATAATTATAGTAAAAATTATTCAATAATGTAATCAAATCAAAATCACTGAAATTTGCTCAGTTGCAGAATTTTTGCTGTCATTATTTTTTTTTATGACGAATTTCCCCACAAATCGCTATCGCTAAATTCTGCAAGTGATTATAATTTATTATCGCTGTTTTTTAGCTGCTCTAAAACAATTTTTGCCATAAAGGGACACTTTTGGTTGCTATGGGCAATCTACAGTTTGCAGGGAGAAAGAAAAGTTTTTATTATATAAAAGAACATGTAGGGCACTGGGCAGACCACTAGGGACATGGGGGGGGGTGTATTTTTTACATACAGTACTGTAATCTATAAGATTACATTGTACTGTATGTATAGTGTTTGTTTACATTTTTGAATTTGGCGCCGTTCTCCGTCCCCGTGCGTCGTAACGTCGCAGGGAACGGAGCTCGGCGGCACACGGGGACGCTGTGTGAATCGAGCGAGCACCCGCTCGCTCACACAGCGGGGATGCATCGCTGGATCCACGGAGAAGGTAAGTAAACTCTCTCTGGATTCTGCGAGGCGAGCCCGTGTCTGACACGGGATCAACAATAGTAGCAGCAAATTTTTACCCCGTGTCAGACACGGGAAAAACGCCAGGGAGGTTAAACCCCCTTCCTAACCAGACCAATTTTCAGCTTTCGGTGCTCTCACAATTTGAATGACAATTACTCAGTCATACAACATTCTACCCATCTGAAATTTGTGTCCTTTTTTTCACACAAATAGAGCTTTCTTTTGGTGGTATTTGATCACTTCTGGGTTTTTTATTTTTTGCGCTATAAAAGAAAAACGACTGAAAATTCTGTAAAAAAAAATAAAAAAATCTTGTTTCTGTCATATTAGCGGGTTATTTCTGACACACAGCATATGCATACCACAAATTAAACCCCAAAACACATTCTGCTATTCCTCCCGAGTATGGCGATACCCCATGTGTGAGACTTTTACACAGCGTGACCACATACAGAGGCCCAACATGCAGGGAGCACCATCAGGCGTTCTGGAGCACCCAGACCAATTCTGATGCCGCGTACACACGGTCGTTTTTTGCGATGAAAAAAAAACGACGTTTTTTAAAACGTCATTTAAATTGATCGTGTGTGGGCAAAACGTCGTTTTTTGTCTTAAAAAAAACGACCAAAAAAAAATTCCAACATGCTTGAATTTTTTGTGTCGTTTTTCAAAACGTCGTTTTTTGTTTCACAAAAATTTACTGTGTATTGCGCAGGGTATTGCAAAGTATTGGGGTATTGCAGAGTATCGTGCAGGGTATTGGGGTATTGGAGAGTATTGGGGTATTGCAGAGTATCGTGCAGTGTATTGGGGTACTGCAGGGTATCGCGCAGGGTATTGGGGTATTGCAGAGTATTGCGCAGGGTATTGCTCAGTATTGGGGTACTGCACAGTATTGGGGTATTGCAGAGTATTGGGGTATTGCAGAGTATTGGGGTATTGCAGAGTATTTGGGTACTGCAGGGTACTGGGGTATTGCAGGGTACTGGGGTACTGCAGGGTACTGAGGTACTGCAGGGTACTGGGGTACTGCAGAGTATTGGGGTATTGCAGGGTACTGGGGTATTGCAGGGTACTGGGGTATTGCAGGGTACTGGGGTATTGCAGAGTATTGGGGTATTGCAGAGTATTGGGGTACTGCAGGGTACTGGGGTATTGCAGAGTACTGGGGTATTGCAGAGTATTGGGGTATTGCAGGGTACTGGGGTACTGGGGTATTGCGGGGTACTGGGGTATTGCAGAGTATTGGGGTACTGCAGGATACTGGGGTATTGCAGAGTACTGGGGTATTGCAGAGTACTGGGGTATTGCAGAGTATTGGGGTATTGCAGAGTATTGGGGTATTGCAGAGTACTGGGGTATTGCAGGGTACTGTGGTACTGTAGGGTACTGGGGTATTGCAGGGTACTGGGGTATTGCAGGGTACTGGGGCATGGATTGCAGAGCTGGGATGGATGGAGGGATGGCTGGATCATTGACTGCATTTGTCACAGATCCAGCCACAGCACAGCTGCTGACACCCTGCTCCCCCCCCCCCCTCTCCTCGCACACTGTAACGAACGGTACAGAGAGGAGACGTAGGAGAGGGAGGAACCGGCATCATCAAATGACGCCGGTTTGTTTACAAGTGATCGCGCCGTTATTGGTAAACGGCCCGCTATCAGCGGCAATTTACCGTGATCCGTGATGCGCCGGGTCTTCTAGACCCGGCGAGCACGGAAACTTCCACGAGCGCGTCCCAGGGGATGCGCAATCGCGGAAGTGAAGGACGACGTCCCAGGGATGTCGTCCCAAAATAACTCCGCCGCGCTGTAGCAGTATTTTTGCTATAGCGCGGTCGGAAAGAGTTTAAGTACAGAAGTTTGGCGCCATTCCACGACCGTGTGCAATTTTAAAGCGTGACATGTTAGGTATCTGTTTACTCGGCGTAACTTCATCTTTCACATTATGCAAAAACATCGGGCTAACCTTTACTGTTTTTTTAACCACTTCAATACCACACGCCATCATATGACGTCCACAAAGGGGATCTCTTATCCTGGGTGGACGTCATATGACGTCCTGGACTTTGTGCTGTGATATCTGAATGATGTCTGCACCTGGAGGCATCATTCAGATATCATTGTGTTCCAGCGGCGATCCTGCGCACCATAAGAACGATCATAGCGGCAGTTCCACTGCTTGATCGTTCTTATAGGCGAGGGAGGGGACATCCCCTCCCTCCTGCCGCCATCCGGTGCTTCTCCGGGCTCCCCCGTGCCCCGAGAAAGGATCGCCCTGCGTCGGATAGGAAGCATAGAGATGACCATCTAGTCACCAGTCGTCTCTATGACCATCGGAGGCCCGGGGCGCGATGTGATGACATCATGCCCGGGTACCCGTAAGTAAACAAAGCCGCAATTGCGGCTAGTAAGCAAGAGATCTGTGAATTTTTTTTCACAATCTCATGCTTTCCAGCCTGGAGGAGAGATGCGGGGTCTTATTGACCCCGCATCTCTCCTTAAAGAGGACCTGTCACACACTATTCCTATTACAAGGGATGTTTACATTCCTTGTAATAGGAAGAAAAGCGATAAAAAATAAATAAAAGAATATGTAAAAAAAAGTGTAAAATAAATAAATAAATAAAAGTAAAAAAAAAAATTTAAAAGCCCCTGTCTCCGGTAGCTCGCGCCCAGAAGCGAACGCACACGTGAGTCCCGCCTACGTATTTAAAAGTAGTTCAAACCACACATGTGCGGTATCGCCACGTGCGTTAGCGTGTGCAACAATTCTACAACTAGATCTCCTCTGTAACTCTAAGGCCCCTTTCACATTTATACGGCCTTGTCTCAAGATTTTGTACAGCAAAATCGTATGACAAGTCATTCTCCATGATTTTCAATGAACACCATTCATACTGGCACAACTTTAAGTAGTGCCGACTTCAAAGTAGTCCCTGCACTACTTTGGTCCGATTTTGATGCCACTTACACAGGCATTCATTGAAATCGCGGCCGCGAATCGCGGCAAAATCGCGGTAAGATCGCGCGACTTAGAAGTCGTACAAGTGTGAAAGGGACCTAAACTGGTAACCTGGTTAGATTGAGATTTTTAAGTAACGAAGTTTGGCGCCATTCCATGAGTGTGCGCAATTTTAAAGCATGACATGTTAGGTATCTATTTACTCAGGGTAACATCATCTTTCATATTTTACAAAAAAAATGGGCTAACTTTACTGTTTTGTTATTTTTTAATTCATGAAACCATTTTTTTCCAAAAAAAGGCGTTTGAAAAATGATTGAGCAAATACTGTTGCAAGATAAAAAGATGCAATGACCACCATTTTATTCCCTAGGGCAGGGCCGGAGTGGGACTAATTTTCAGCCCTGGAGTTTCATGCATTAGACCAGCCCACTTTAGTTCACGACCATAAAAATTGCATGGTTATTATAAGAGAGAGAGATTAAAGCAGCCTCTCCCCCCCCCCACCACCACATATAAACGCAGCCTCTCCCCCCCCCCACCACCACATATAGACGCAGCCTCTTCCCCCCCACCACCACATATAGACGCAGCCTATTCCCCCCCACCACCACATATAGACGCAGCCTCTTCCCCCCACCACCACATATAGACACAGCCTCTGCCCCCCCCCCCTACTACCACATATAGACGCAGCCTCTGCCCCCCCCTACCACCACATATAGACGCAGCCTCTGCCCCCCCCCTACCACCACATATAGACGCAGCCTCTGCCCCCCCCCCCCTACCACCACATATAGACGCAGCCTCTGCCCCCCCCCCCTACCACCACATATAGACGCAGCCTCTGCCCCCCCCCCCCCACAGAGAGACACAGCCTTTTTCCCCCCACATCAAAAGAGCCTCAGACTGCAGTGCCCAGCAAACAGACTGATATCCCCTTCTGGCTCAGGAAAGACAAGATATGGGCACATATGAAAATGACTGACTCTGACAGCACTTCAGCAGTGCAACACAGATGACCTCCATTAAAGTTACAGTCTCAAGGCAGGCTTGGTCCCCAGCAGCCCACTCTTTCTGGCTCAGGGACAAGAGGGAAACAATGATCAAACAATAAAACTGAATGTAACTTGCAGCAGGCAGCACAGATGATAAATAGCTCACCTGATACAGACAGTGACAGTCTCTCTCCACCTCAGCCCAGGGCTTTGTTTTGCGCTGTGTCTTCACTCTTCAGCTGCGAGTCTGCAGATGGTCCGACAGTCTCAATCCGTCCCACTCCAGCAGACAGCATAATAGTCTGCCAGCCACTTACTGTCTCCACCATGAAGTCCCCTCCGCTCTACCCAGTGCACTTGGCTGATGGTGCAGGTAGGGGCACAGTGTTGTGGGGGTGGGAATCCCTGACTCCTCACATGAGCAATAGTGTGGCAGGTTTCCGTCTCCTGCCCACAGCCCGCTCCACTGATGACTGCCGAGACGCGCCACCGTCCATTCAAAAATGGCGCCAGAAGGCGACATGACGTTACTGCGCATGCGCCGCCTAGCCGAGCTTGTACGATCTTTGCCGAGTCCTGCAGGCTTCGGAACGGCGCATGCGCTGTTGCATAGCCGGCCCGAATCCATCTTGTTTACTGGCACCGGCTGCCCATACCAGACTTGGGGTGAAATCAACGGAAATTAAGTTGGCAACACAGCGGCCCGCAACCCGACCAGCCCAACGGGAATTATCCCGGTTCTCTCGATTGGCCACTCCGGGCCTGCCCTAGGGTGTCTGCTAAAAAAAACATATATAATGTTTGGGGGTTCTGAGTAATTTTCTAGCAAAAGAATGATGATTTGTACATGTAGGAGAGAAGTGGCAGAATAGGGCCGGTTTGGAGGTGGGATTAAAAGCCCGGTATTGAAGTGGTTAAAGCACAAAACATTTTATTTCCCAAAAAAAAACGCATTCGAAAAATTGCTGCGCAAATACTGTGAGATAATAAGTTGCAAAGACCGCCACTGTATTCTCTAGGGTCTCTGCTAAAAAAAAAAAACATATATAATGTTTGGGGGATCAATGTAATTTTCTAGCAAAAAAATGATGATTTTTACACGTAGGAGAGAAGCGTCAGAATTGGTCTGGGTGGCAAGTGGTTAAGGCCCCTTTCACACGAACGGATAGAATGGTGCTGTAATGGTCACCACCGCTTACGATCTTCCATCCAACCACGACAAGCTTATCTGACACACTCCGACAATATTGCATACACGATCCATATCTTTCCCAGAATAAGACGAGACAGAGCTCCGTTCTTGCTTCCAAAGATATATGAATGAATTTATTGGTTTCCTTAGCTTGCTTATATCCAGTACAGCATAATACAGTTAATCACAGGACAATGCAATCTCCACCCCCCTTCACACCATGGGGGGCTTCAATCACACTCTAAAAGGCATTCAGTTAAGCTAACCATGTAGACCGTTTGGCACCGCATCTTCAATAGTGTTCAATTAACCTTTAATAATAACACAGACATCTAATTGAATAAGTTTATCTAGGCAGCTTTATCACACAATGGCAGAGTCTTGTGAGAGTGGGTGCAATCCACACCTTCAACGAAATGTCTTTCACATGAATAGCCAACACCTTAAGATATTTCAATAGCATATTATACAAAGGTATGACTCACTCTGGTCTTGTAGACCTGAATTAACACCTTTCCAAATCATGTGTGCCCAGATTGAATAGCTAACCGCTTTTGGTATTTGAAGACATCCTGCAAACATGAATTATTATTAATGTCCCTTATTAATGTCTTCTGTAACATATGAATTATGATTCTTTGTCACCCTATGGCCCTAGTGGACATAAGGTGACCCTAGACATAGGAATATCTCAGTCTGTCACGGTGCATTCCGTTACAGGTGCTTTTAGCTGTGGATTTTCTAGTTTTCCAGCGGCGATCCTGCGCACCATAAGAACGATCATAGCGGCAGTTCCGCTGCTTGATCGTTTTTATAGGCGTGGGGAGGGGACATCCCCTCCCTCCTGCCACCATCCGGTGCTTCTCCAGGCTCCCCCGTGCCCGGAGAAAGAATCGCCCTGCGTCAGATAGGAAGCATAGAGATGACCATCTAGTCACCAGTGGTGTCTATGACCATCGGAGGCCCGGGGCGCTATGTGATGACGTCATGCCCGGGTACCCGTAAGTAAACAAAGCCGCAATTGCGGCTAGTAAGCAAGAGATCTGTGAATTTTTTTTTCACAATCTCATGCTTTCCAGCCTGGAGGAGAGATGTGGGGTCTTATTGAGCCAGCATCTCTCCTTAAAGAGGACCTGTCACACACTATTCCTATTACAAGGGATGTTTACATTCCTTGCAATAGGAAGAAAAACGATAAAAAATAAATAAAAATATGTAAAAAAAGTGTAAAAAAAAAAAGTAAAAAAAAAATGTAAACGCCCCTGTCTCCGGTACCTCGCGCCCAGAAGCGAACGCACACGTGAGTCCTGCCCACGTATTTAAACAAAGTTCAAACCACACATGTGCGGTATCGTCGCGTGCGTTAGCGTGGGCAACAATTCTACAACTAGATCTCCTCTGTAACTCTAAGGCCCCTTTCACATTTATACGACTTGTCTCAAGATTTTGTACAGCAAAATCGTATGACAAGTCATTCTCCATGATTTTCAATGAACACCATTCATACTGGCATAACTTTAAGTAGTGCCGACTTCAAAGTAGTCCCTGCACTACTTTGGTCTGATTTTGATGCCACTTACACAGGCATTCATTGAAATTGCGGGCGCGAATCGCGGCAAAATCGTGGTAAAATCGCGGCCGCGAATCGCGGCAAAATCGCACGACTTAGAAGTCGTACAAGTGTAAAAGGGACCTAAACTGGTAACCTGGTTAGATTGAGATTTTTAAGTAACGAAGTTTGGCGCCATTCCATTAGTGTGCGCAATTTTAAAGCATGACATGTTAGGTATCTATTTACTCAGGGTAACATCATCTTTCATATTTTCCAAAAAAATTGGGCTAACTTTACTGTTTTGTTATTTTTTAATTCATGAAACCATTTTTTTTCCAAAAAAAGGCATTTGAAAAATGATTGCGCAAATACTGTTGCAAGATAAAAAGATGCAATGACCGCCATTTTATTCCCTAGGGTGTCTGCTAAAAAAAACATATATAATGTTTGGGGGTTCTGAGTAATTCTCTAGCAAAAGAATGATGATTTGTACATGTAGGAGAGAAGTGGCAGAATAGGCCCAGTTTGGAGGTGGGATTAAAAGCCCGGTATTGAAGTGGTTAAAGCACAAAACATTTTATTTCCCAAAAAAAACGCATTCGAAAAATTGTTGCGCAAATACTGTGTGAGATAATAAGTTGCAACGACCGCCACTGTATTGTCTAGGGTCTCTGCTAAAAAAAAACATATATAATGTTTGGGGGATCTATGTAATTTTCTAGCAAAAAAATTATGATTTTTACACGTAGGAGAGAAGCGTCAGAATTGGTCTGGGTGGCAAGTGGTTAAGGCCCCTTTCACACGGATGGATAGAATGGTGCTTTTAGCTGTGGATTTTCTAGTTTTCTACCGCAGCTAAAAGCACACAATGCTTTCCTATGGCCCCATTCACACACATTGTTTACCTGCGATTTTGTTACATCCGGTTTGGTGCGAATAGAAAAAAAAAATGGATGCGTCCAGGTGTGATTAAGCGCAGCTATATGCACATAACCGCAGGTAATCTCATAACCGCACATAACCGCAGGTAGTCTTTTGTGTCAACTGCGGATAGCAACGTGAGAAAAAAAAAGAACAGGAAGCACATCATAATCAAAAATAAATAAAAAGGGTTGCTATGGGAATGACCACTGCAGCTAAACGTGGCCGCATGTAACTGCACGTAATCGCAATGTACAAATGCAGCTAATCGCAGTGCCTGGAGCCTTACATTTCACAGAACATTTACATGCTTTTAGCCTCGGCAAAACAGCCGTCCGCGTGAAAGACGCCTAAAGGGATGCATTTTTCTTGAGATTTTCTTGCGCTTAAAGGGGTTGTAAAGGTAAAAGGTTTACCTTAGTGCAGTCCTCCTTCACTTACACCATCCTTACATTTTGCTTTTAAATGTCCTTATTTCTTCTAAGAAATCCTTACTTCCTGTTCTTCTGTCTGTAACTCCACACAGTAATGCAAGGCTTTCTCCCTGGTGTGGAGAAAGCCTCTTGAGGGGGTAGGGGGGAGCAGGAGAGTCAGGACGCCCACTAACACACAGCTCCTTTCTCTATCTGCAAAGTAGAGGGTGCCCTGACACTCCTGCTTGCCCCCTCAAGAGGCTTTCTCCACACCAGGGAGAAAGCCTTGCATTACTGTGTGGAGTTACAGACAGAAGAACAAGAAGTGAGGATTTCTCAGAAGAAATAAGGACATTTAAAAGCAAAATGGAAGGATGAGGTAAGTGAAGGAGGACTGCACTAAAGTAAAGCAAGCTATTTAGGGAACACATTTTTTTACCTTTACAACCCCTTTAAGGTGCCAATAATAGCCAACAATAATTCATATTCATTTAAATTCATAGTATTATTTAAAATGTTAAATATAATACAAATATATCTAATATATATATATATATATATATATATATATATATATATATATATATATATATATATATATTTGTTTTCCCTTAAAACTATTATTTTCAGTTTCAGTTAAGTGCATCCTACATTTTTTATTTTAGTTTTGACTAGAGGTCGACCGATATATCGGCCAATATTTGGCCGTTTTGAAAAAATCGACATCGGACGATTTTTATCCAAATCGGGCCGATATTTTACAATTCCCGCTAGTGATGCTATGGCTCCAGAGCTATGCCGGAGCCGTGGCCTTTCCTAAAGCTGTGACCGCAGCAGCAATCCGCGGATTCATGGATTGCCGCCGCGGTCACAGCATCAGGAAAGACCGCGGCTTCGGCCTAGCTCCGGAGCCGCGGCCATCTTGGTACACCCAGCGCGGCGTCCCTCCTCTGTTTACGCCCACAGAGGAGGAGGGGCCCGTGCTCGTGGGACACACACCGCTCTGGTGTCTGTACTACGGGGGGGGGGGGGGGGTGTGTATACTGGAGGGAGAGGGGGTCTGTACTGAGGGGGGATGACACAATTTTTTTGCACCAGTGCCAATTAGTGCCACTTACCATCCAGTGCCATCTGCCAGTAACAATACCAGTGCCAATTAGTGCCACCTTCCATCCAGTGCCATCCGCCAATGCCACCTGCCAGTGCCAATACCAGTGCCACCATCCAGTGCCAATTAGTGCCACCTTCTATCCAGTGCCATCCGCCAATGCCACCTGCCAGTGCCAATACCAATGCCACCATCCAGTGCCAATTAGTGCCACCTTCCATCCAGTGCCATCCGCCAATGCCACCTGCCAGTGCCAATACCAGTGGCACCATCCAGTGCCAGTAAGTGGCACCTTTATCCAGTGCCACCTGCCAGTGCCTTTTGCTGCTCAAGGATTTCAACCTCTGGGCCAACTCCCCACAAGAGCCAGTTGCCGACGCCTGTATCGACCACCTGGAAGGATTAGGGCTACAACTAGTATGTGGGCCCACACATGCTTCAGGGCACACACTCGATCTTATTTTCAGACAAGCGCTTGAAATAAAAATCCTGGAAAATGAACCATTGCCATGGACAGATCACCATGCATATAAATTCATTATTTCCGACTTCCCTCCCTTAACAAAAACATCTAATCCAGTGACAACACACTGGGCCAGATGTCAGAAGAAGCTCCACTCGGAACACTTCAAAGCCACATTAAGGAAAAAAATAAAAACAATTCAACCGCATCAAACGGCTGAAGAAACACTGGTTGCCATAAACACAGCCCTATTAGTCAGCTGACTTAATAGCGCCGAACCGTAAAACCCATATCCGGAAACACAACGCAGGCTGGTTTAACAACCAGCTGTCGTCACTGAAGCAAGAGCGTAGAAGGGTGGAAGCCGCATGGAAAAGAAGCTCTTCAGATGAGAACCTCACCATCTACAAGGCAACAACTAGAAAATACCACAAAGAAATTTTCAAGGCCAAGAAAAACTATTTTTCTGAGGCTATCAACAGTGCCCTAAATCGCCCCCAGTGAACTCTTCAAGTTGGTCACTCAGACCATGAATCCAGGATGTCTTGAAGCCCCCAATTCGGATTCACAAGAATTTTGCAATCAATTATCGGATTACTTCATTAATAAAATTGAGGGCATCCGGCAAAGCATTCCGCAAAACAATTTCATCCCTACCCCTCCAAGCAATGATTTACACCACACTCGCAGCAACTCACCACAACCAGGTGAGTTCACACTGGAACCCATCTCTATCCAAGCCACTAAAAATATCATCGGTGCTCTGCGTAACAGCACTGCGCCAAATGATATCATCCCCACTAAACTGCTGAAGGAATGCGCCGACATCCTGGCACCTCCTATCACGCAGCTGATTAACCAATCCTTTAGGGAAGGCATAGTGCCCTCCCAGCTAAAAGAGGGCATAATCCGACCCATCCTGAAGAAACCCTCCCTGGATCCCAAGAATCCACTACATTGCCGTCCCATAACAGGCCTAAATGTACTCTCCAAGGTAATGGAAGTAGTAGTAGTAGTGGTACAACAGTTGCAACAGCATCTAGATACCCACAATCTACTTGATCCATTTCAATCAGGTTTCCGGCTCGGACACGGGACTGAAACAGCATTGCTCAAGATATGGGACGACGCTCTCGAGGCCGCAGACGAGGGAGAATCTTGTCTTCTGGTTCTGTTGGACCTAAGCGCCGCCTTCGACACAGTAGACCATAAGCTCCTATTGACTCGGCTAGCCGAAGTAGCCAAAGTCGCAGAAGGCGATTTATCTTGGTTCTCCTCTTTTTTGGAAAACCAATTGCAAATAGTGAAGTTAGGACCCTTCACTTCTGAAAGACGCACGGTGTCATGCGGAGTCCCTCAAGGGTCCCCGCTGTCGCCTGTGTTATTCAACATTTATCTTCGTCCTCTTTTTGAAATCATTAGCAGTCAGAAACTGCTCTATCATTCATATTCTGAAGATAAGCAACTGTATTTCTGCATTTGCAATAAGAAGGATCATCACCTCAATCTAGAGACATGCCTCTCTTTGATAGAGGACTGGATGACAAAGAGTTATCTTAAACTCAACGGAGCGAAAACAGAACTTCTTCTGTTTCGCGCCAATCGTAGGAATCAACCTGCAACAACTTGGACCCCCCCGCCCATTCTGGGCAAAATCATCACCCCCAGCGCCAAAGTCAAAAGTCTCGGGGTCATCTTCGACTCCTACAATGGACGCACAAATAGGGGCAGTAGTCAGCAGTTATAATCTGCTGCGCCTACTACGCAGACTTATTCCTTTTATCCCCAAGGAAGACATAGCGGTCGTGGTGGGAGCAATTGTAAACTCAAGATTGGACTATGCAAATGCCCTTTACCTCGGACTCCCCAAGTACCAAATCGCTCGTCTTCAAGTCGTTCAAAACACGGCCGCCAGACTTGTGACTGGGAAAAAACCTTGGGAATCAATCTCACCTTCACTGAGATCCCTTCACTGGTTACCAGTAAAAGACAGAATCACTTTTAAAGCATTCTGTCTAACGCATAGATGTATCAATGGGAATGCTCCCCATTATCTATGCGAAAAATAAAAGCTCATAATCCCAATCGCATTCTGCGATCCACCAATCAAAATCTGCTACAGATATCGAAAGCCAGTTACAAGTCCAAGGGAGAAAGAAGATTCGCGGTCCAAGGTCCAAGACTATGGAACGCTTTACCAACCAACATTCGGTTGGAGGAGAACCACTTAGCATTCAGGAGAAAGATCAAGACTCATCTCTTTTGATACCAAAGGAGACAGGAACAACAAGCGCCCAGAGGCGATTCAGTTCGCATGTGCCGCGCTATATAAGTTTTCATTCATTCATTCAGTGCGATCCAGTGCCACCTACCAGTGCCAACTAAAGCCATCAGTGCCACCTGCCAATGCCAACCAGTGCTAACTATTGCCACCCAGTGCCACCTGCCAGTGCCACTTGCCAGTGTCACCTGCCATTGCCACCTGCCAGTGCCACCTGCTAGTACCATCTTTCAGTGCCATCCAGTGCAACCTGCCAGTGCCAATAAGTGCCTTCTGCTAGTGCCATCTTCCTTCCAGTGCCAATTAGTGCCACCAATAAAAAATAAAAATCGACCTAAAATATCGGCCACAAAAATCGGCATCATATATCGCCCATCGGCCGCCCAGAATTCTAAATATCGGCATCGGCCAGAGAAAAACCCATATCAGTCGACCTCTAGTTTTGACACCAACATTTACATTCGGTGTACTTCTAGTACACAATTTCTTAAAACTGACAGCTCCGGTCGGAGCCACTGTACTGACAGTCCGATGTTAGTACAGTTATCTCCCCCACTAAGTTGCTGTGTCCTAACAGGGAAACGCCCCCCCGCCAGGACACTCTGGTCAGTGCTCTTAACCATTGGCTGAAAGCGCTGATCGGGAGACGGTCAGCTGCTGGTTCTCCAGCATTCTCGTCCGACAGAAGCCGGCCAAACAGGACCGCTTTTATTGAACTGGCCGAAGTCTCCCAACATTCGTCCCGTGTGCAGTAGGCAATATTCACACTTCCTCCAGCGCAGCTACTGAAAGCCTGACACTGCATCCGTTAATCACTGATCTGCAGGCTCTTAGGGAGGGATAAAATCATAAAAAATGCAAAAAAAAATTCCCTGCAAAAATATGTGCAATGATATTTTTTCTCCTAAAGGTGAACTTATCCAAACAAGCATTGTAGAAAAATCCTACTTACACAGGAAGTCAGCCCGGCCTCGTGTAGCACGGTGTGAGCCGTGGTGGTGACCCCTCTGTGTACTGTTACTATGTGACCCAGGAATGTGCTCTGCCTTCTTCTGCCACTGACAGCAAACTCATCTGTCACTGTGCTAAGGAATGACCATACACCCAGGAGACTGATTACACTGACTCCAAACTCTGCATCACCTGCTAGGGAGGATTCTGGGATAGACACAAGGCGTGCTGGCTTCAGGTCATACATGGAAAGGTAAAGCAATGTGTAATATTTAAACCTGTCAGAAGAAAGGCTTGTAGGCTGCCAATATGGAAGACTCTTTTTCCATAATGACCAACCAAAACCTCCTCATACTCAGATATAATACTCACTTTCCAAAAAGTTTCACCATTGGTACTGAAAAAAACGTATTAATAAGAGAATTGGCGTTAAATAGTGGAGTCCTGGATTTCTGATCTTCTAATCTCATCTTTCCGACACGGTAAATGCCATTTAAATAAAGGCAGCAGAGCATGAAACACAACCTTGGTCCACATAGAGGAGCGAGTGAAGAAGAGCAAGGAACACAGCCATGGTCCACATGGAGAAGAGAGAGTGAAGGAGCAGAGCAAGAAACACAGCAATGGTCCACATGGAGAAGAGAGAGTGAAGGACCAGAGCAAGGAACACAACCTTGGTCCACATGGAGAAGAGAGAGTGAAGGAGCAGAGCAAGGAACACAGCCATGGTCCACATGGAGAAAAGAGAGTGAAGGAGCAGAGCAAGGAACACAACCTTGGTCCACATAGAGGAGCGAGTGAAGGAGAAGAGCAATGAACACAGCCTGGTCCACATGGAGAAGAGAGAGTAGAGGAGCAGAGCAGAGAACACAGCCATAGACTACATGGAGGAGGAAGAGTAAATGAAACAGAGCAGGGAACGCAGCCATGGCCCGCATTGAGGAGAGAGTGAAAGAGCAGAGCAAGGAACACAGCCATGGTCCACATGGAGGAGAGAGTGAAGGAGCAGGGCAAGGAACACAGCCATGGTCTGCATGGAGGAGATAGTGAAGAAGCAGAGCAGGGAACACAGCCATGGTCCGCATGGAGGAGAGAGTGAAGGAGCAGAGCAGGGAACACAGCCATGGTCCGCATGGAGGAGAGAGTGAAGGAGCAGAGCAAGGAACACAGCCATGGTCCGCATGGAGGAGAGAGTGAAGGAGAAGAGCAGGGAACACAGCCATGGTCCACATGGAGGAGAGAGTGAAGGAGCAGAGCAAGGAACACAGCCATGGTCTGCATGGAGGAGAGAGTGAAGGAGCAGGGCAAGGAACACAGCCATGGTCCACATGGAGAAGAGAGAGTGAAGGAGCAGGGCAAGGAACACAGCCATGGTCCACATGGAGAAGAGAGAGTGAAGGAGCAGGGCAAGGAACACAGCCATGGTCCACATGGAGGAGAGAGTGAAGAGCAAAACAAAGGTACACAGCCATGGTCCGCATGGAGGAGAGAGTGAAGGAGCAGAGCAAGGAACACAGCCATGGTCCACATGGAGGAGAGAGTGAAGGAGCAGAGCAAGGAACACAGCCATGGTCCACATGGAGAAGAGAGTGAAGGAGAAGAGCAAGGAACACAGCCATGGTCCACATGGAGAAGAGAGAATAGAGGAGCAGAGCAGAGAACACAGCCATAGACTACATGAAGGAGGAAGGGTAAATGAAACATAGCAGAGAACACAGCCATGGTCCGCATGGAGGAGAGAGTGAAGGAGAAGAGCAGGGAACACAGCCATGGTCCACATGGAGGAGAGAGTGATGGAGCAGAGCAAGGAACACAGCCATGGTCCACATGGAGGAGAGAGTGACGGAGCAGGGCAAGGAACACAGCCATGGTCGGCATGGAGGAGAGAGTGAAGGAGCAGAGCAAGGAACACAGCCATGGTCTGCATGGAGGAGAGAATGAAGGAGCAGAGCAAGGAACACAGCCATGGTCCGCATGGAGGAGAGAGTGAAGGAGCAGAGCAGGGAACACAGCCATGGTCCGCATGGAGAAGAGAGTGAAGGAGCAGAGCAGGGAACACAGCCATGGTCCGCATGGAGGAAAGTGTGAAGGAGAAGAGCAGGGAACACAGCCATGGTCCGCATGGAGGAGAGAGTGACGAAGCAGAGCAAGGAACACAGCCATGGTCCACATGGAGGAGAGAGTGACGGAGCAGGGCAAGGAACACAGCCATGGTCTGCATGGAGGAGAGAGTGAAGGAGCAGAGCAAGGAACACAGCCATGGTCTGCATGGAGGAGAGAGTGAAGGAGCAGAGCAGGGAACACAGCCATGGTCCGCATGGAGGAGAGAGTGAAGGAGCAGAGCAGGGAACACAGCCATGGTCCGCATGGAGGAGAGTGTGAAGGAGAAGAGCAGGGAACACAGCCATGGTCCGCATGGAGGAGAGAGTGAAGGAGCAGAGCAAGGAACACAGCCATGGTCTGCATGGAGGAGAGAGTGAAGGAGCAGAGCAAGGAACACAGCCATGGTCTGCATGGAGGAGAGAGTGAAGGAGCAGAGCAAGGAACACAGCCATGGTCTGCATGGAGGAGAGAGTGAAGGAGCAGGGCAAGGAACACAGCCATGGTCTGCATGGAGGAGAGAGTGAAGGAGCAGGGCAAGGAACACAGCCATGGTCCGCATGGAGGAGAGAGTGAAGGAGCAGAGCAGGGAACACAGCCATGGTCCGCATGGAGGAGAAAGTGAAGGAGCAGAGCAGGGAACACAGCCATGGTCCGCATGGAGGAGAGTGTGAAGGAGAAGAGCAGGGAACACAGCCATGGTCCGCATGGAGGAGAGAGTGAAGGAGCAGAGCAAGGAATACAGTCATGGTCTGCATGGAGGAGAGAGTGAAGGAGCAGAGCAAGGAACACAGTCATGGTCTGCATGGAGGAGAGAGTGAAGGAGCAGAGCAAGGAACACAGCCATGGTCTGCATGGAGGAGAGAGTGAAGGAGCAGAGCAAGGAACACAGCCATGGTCCGCATGGAGGAGAGAGTGAAGGAGCAGAGCAAGGAACACAGCCATGGTCCGCATGGAGGAGAGAGAGTAAAGGAGCAGAGCAAGGAACACAGCCATGGTCCACGTGGAGGAGAGAGTTAAGCAGCAGAGCAAAGAACACAGCCATGGTCCGCATTGAGGAGAGAGAGTGAAGGAGCAGAGCAAGGAACACAGTCATGGTCCACATGGAGGAGAGAGTAAAGGAGAAGAGCAAGGAACACAGCCATGGTCCACATGGAGGAGAGAGTGAAGGAGCAGGGCAAGAAACACAGTCATGGTCCACATGGAGGAGAAAGAGTAAAAGGAGAAGAACAAGTAACACAGCCATGGTCCGCATGGAACAGAGTGAAGGAGCAGAGCAAGGAACACAACCATGATCCGCATGGAGGAGAGAGTGAAGGAGAAGAGCAGGGAAAGCAGCCATAGCCCACATGGAGGAGAGAGAGTGAAGGAGAAGAGCACGGAACACAGCCACGATCCGCATGGAGAGAGGGTGAAGGAGAAGAGCAAGAAACACAACCATGGTCCGCATGGAGGAAAGAGTGTAAAGGAGAAGAGCAAGGAACACAGCCATGGTCCACATGGAGAAGAGAGAGTAAAGGAGCAGAGCAAGGAACACAACCTTGGTCCACATGGAGAAGAGAGAGTAGAGGAGCAGAGCAGAGAACACAGCCATAGACTACATGGAGGAGGAAGAGTAAATGAAACAGAGCAGGGAACGCAGCCATGGCCCGCATTGAGGAGAGAGTGAAAGAGCAGAGCAAGGAACACAGCCATGGTCCACATGGAGGAGAGAGTGAAGGAGCAGGGCAAGGAACACAGCCATGGTCTGCATGGAGGAGATAGTGAAGAAGCAGAGCAGGGAACACAGCCATGGTCCGCATGGAGGAGAGAGTGAAGGAGCAGAGCAGGGAACACAGCCATGGTCCGCATGGAGGAGAGAGTGAAGGAGCAGAGCAAGGAACACAGCCATGGTCCGCATGGAGGAGAGAGTGAAGGAGAAGAGCAGGGAACACAGCCATGGTCCACATGGAGGAGAGAGTGAAGGAGCAGAGCAAGGAACACAGCCATGGTCTGCATGGAGGAGAGAGTGAAGGAGCAGGGCAAGGAACACAGCCATGGTCCACATGGAGAAGAGAGAGTGAAGGAGCAGGGCAAGGAACACAGCCATGGTCCACATGGAGAAGAGAGAGTGAAGGAGCAGGGCAAGGAACACAGCCATGGTCCACATGGAGGAGAGAGTGAAGAGCAAAACAAAGGTACACAGCCATGGTCCGCATGGAGGAGAGAGTGAAGGAGCAGAGCAAGGAACACAGCCATGGTCCACATGGAGGAGAGAGTGAAGAAGCAGAGCAAGGAACACAGCCATGGTCCACATGGAGAAGAGAGTGAAGGAGAAGAGCAAGGAACACAGCCATGGTCCACATGGAGAAGAGAGAGTAGAGGAGCAGAGCAGAGAACACAGCCATAGACTACATGAAGGAGGAAGGGTAAATGAAACATAGCAGAGAACACAGCCATGGTCCGCATGGAGGAGAGAGTGAAGGAGAAGAGCAGGGAACACAGCCATGGTCCACATGGAGGAGAGAGTGATGGAGCAGAGCAAGGAACACAGCCATGGTCCACATGGAGGAGAGAGTGACGGAGCAGGGCAAGGAACACAGCCATGGTCTGCATGGAGGAGAGAGTGAAGGAGCAGAGCAAGGAACACAGCCATGGTCTGCATGGAGGAGAGAATGAAGGAGCAGAGCAAGGAACACAGCCATGGTCCGCATGGAGGAGAGAGTGAAGGAGCAGAGCAGGGAACACAGCCATGGTCCGCATGGAGGAGAGAGTGAAGGAGCAGAGCAGGGAACACAGCCATGGTCCGCATGGAGGAGAGAGTGAAGGAGCAGAGCAGGGAACACAGCCATGGTCCGCATGGAGGAGAGTGTGAAGGAGAAGAGCAGGGAACACAGCCATGGTCCGCATGGAGGAGAGAGTGAAGGAGCAGAGCAAGGAACACAGCCATGGTCTGCATGGAGGAGAGAGTGAAGGAGCAGAGCAAGGAACACAGCCATGGTCCGCATGGAGGAGAGAGTGAAGGAGCAGAGCAAGGAACACAGCCATGGTCTGCATGGAGGAGAGAGTGAAGGAGCAGGGCAAGGAACACAGCCATGGTCCGCATGGAGGAGAGAGTGAAGGAGCAGGGCAAGGAACACAGCCATGGTCCGCATGGAGGAGAGAGTGAAGGAGCAGAGCAGGGAACACAGCCATGGTCCGCATGGAGGAGAAAGTGAAGGAGCAGAGCAGGGAACACAGCCATGGTCCGCATGGAGGAGAGTGTGAAGGAGAAGAGCAGGGAACACAGCCATGGTCCCCATGGAGGAGAGAGTGAAGGAGCAGAGCAAGGAATACAGTCATGGTCTGCATGGAGGAGAGAGTGAAGGAGCAGAGCAAGGAACACAGTCATGGTCTGCATGGAGGAGAGAGTGAAGGAGCAGAGCAAGGAACACAGCCATGGTCTGCATGGAGGAGAGAGTGAAGGAGCAGAGCAAGGAACACAGCCATGGTCCGCATGGAGGAGAGAGAGTAAAGGAGCAGAGCAAGGAACACAGCCATGGTCCACGTGGAGGAGAGAGTTAAGCAGCAGAGCAAAGAACACAGCCATGGTCCGCATGGAGGAGAGAGAGTGAAGGAGCAGAGCAAGGAACACAGTCATGGTCCACATGGAGGAGAGAGTAAAGGAGAAGAGCAAGGAACACAGCCATGGTCCACATGGAGGAGAGAGTGAAGGAGCAGGGCAAGAAACACAGTCATGGTCCACATGGAGGAGAAAGAGTAAAAGGAGAAGAACAAGTAACACAGCCATGGTCCGCATGGAACAGAGTGAAGGAGCAGAGCAAGGAACACAACCATGATCCGCATGGAGGAGAGAGTGAAGGAGAAGAGCAGGGAAAGCAGCCATAGCCCACATGGAGGAGAGAGAGTGAAGGAGAAGAGCAGGGAACACAGCCACGATCCGCATGGAGAGAGGGTGAAGGAGAAGAGCAAGAAACACAACCATGGTCCGCATGGAGGAAAGAGTGTAAAGGAGAAGAGCAAGGAACACAGCTATGGTCCGCATGGAGTAGGGTGACCAGACATCCCCGGTTTCAGGGGACAGTCCCTGGATTGAGGACACTGTCCCCAGACCAAGTCTGTCCCTAGTTTTGTCCCCAGATTGTATTTGAACAGGGGCTGGGGCAATTTCAAAGACAGTCAGTGCAGAATAAAAAAAATAAAAAATCTGAATTACACCCCCCCCCCGCTCTGCCGCTCCTACTAGCTTGGGGGGGGGTATTTTTTCCATTATCTGTGCCCCTTTCTGATGATCATGTGCTGGTTGGAGCGGAGGAAATATTTCTTCAGTTTAGGGTTCATGCCCATTCAGCTCCGCTCACATGTTCCTCTGCCTGCTGCCAGCCTGCTTATCTCCTTGCCTTCCCTGGCGGAGTGATCTTCCTCCGCTCTACACCCAGTAGTAGCCGGGGCCCGAAGAGTAAGACTTGACAGGCTGTCCCTGGATTTTATTTAAAAATTTGGTCACCTTAGCATGGAGGAAAGAGTGTAAAGGAGAAGAGCAAGGAACACAGCTATGGTCCGCATGGAGGAGAAAGAGTAAAGGAGCAGAGCAGGGAACACAGCCATGGTCTACATGGAGGAGAGAGTGAAGGAGCAGAGCAGGGAACACAGCCATGGTCCACATGGAGGAGAGAGTGAAGGAGCAGAGCAGGGAACACAGCCATGGTCCACATGGAGGAGAGAGTGAAGGAGCAGAGCAGGGAACACAGCCATGGTCCACATGGAGGAGAGAGTAAAGGAGAAGAGCAAGGAACACAGCCATGGTCCACATGGAGGAGAGAGTGAAGAAGCAGAGCAGGGAACACAGCCATGGTCCGCATGGAGGAGAGAGTGACGGAGCACTGCAAGGAACACAGCCATGGTCCACATGGAGGAGAGAGTGAAGGAGCAGAGCAGGGAACACAGCCATGGTCAACATGGAGGAGAGAGTGAAGGAGCAGAGCAGGGAACACAGCCATGGTCCACATGGAGGAGAGAGTAAAGGAGAAGAGCAAGGAACACAGCCATGGTCCACATGGAGGAGAGAGTGAAGAAGCAGAGCAGGGAACACAGCCATGGTCCGCATGGAGGAGAGAGTGACGGAGCACTGCAAGGAACACAGCCATGGTCCACATGGAGGAGAGAGTGAAGGAGCAGAGCAGGGAACACAGCCATGGTCCACATGGAGGAGAGAGTGACGGAGCACTGCAAGGAACACAGCCATGGTCCACATGGAGGAGAGAGTGAAGGAGCAGAGCAGGGAACACAGCCATGGTCCACATGGAGGAGAGAGTGAAGGAGCAGAGCAGGGAACACAGCCATGGTCCGCATGGAGGAGAGAGTGACGGAGCAGTGCAAGGAACACAGCCATGGTCCACATGGAGGAGAGAGTGAAGGAGCAGAGCAGGGAACACAGCCATGGTCCACATGGAGGAGAGAGTGAAGGAGCAGAGCAGGGAACACAGCCATGGTCCACATGAAGGAGAGAGTAAATAAGCACTTCTCTTCTCACACTCTTTCTGATTCCAGTTTGGCTACACACAAGGCGATGAGGGGAAGTGTCAGACTATACCACCAGGTAGGTGCATCCAGCAGCCTGCCCCTCTCAGAGAACTACAAGTGCCAGATGTGACTTTGCTGATACACTGTCCAGGGTGACCGAGACAGGAGACGTAAAATGCTGACTACGAAGATCGCCATGAGATCAATAACCAGCACAGCAGAAAAAATCCTAATCGGCATGTTCAGCACCTCTATGCTACTAAGCCCCTGTATCCCAACACTGCAGAGGAGCTTGCAATCACAAAGGAGGCAAAGCTGAAGAGACTGACAAGAATATATAGTAACGCTATGTATAAAAGTTATAATAATATAGTCACTAAACCCTCAAATATTTGACAATGTATGCACAACTGTCACTGTATATGTATATCTAGCCTAGATTGTAATTTCATCTCCATGTCTTTGAAAGGTTTCACCTGACTTCCTGTTGTGTCTTCAGGACAGACAGCAATCAGCAAAATAAAAGGATCTGCGGAACTACAATTTTCCTTTTACTTCCTGTGGGGGTCACAGGGACAGGAAATTATGAATCTCCCCTAAAAGGACACATGCAACTTCAAAGCGATTCCAAGCCTTACTTCTAGATTTCTGCTTAAATGACACCCATGACAGGTCCTTATAATTATTCTATTTAAATGCACCTGCTGCCTGCTCAATACAGATCCATTCATGTCAGCTACAATGTAGGGGGCGGGTGGTGGAGCGGTGTAGTGTACTGGTTACCGAACAATGCTCAGGAGATGGGAATTAATTAGTGTCACCTCATCAATAATGGATATAACAGCAAAAAGGTAAGAAAAGATACTCGCTGTTGCCTGACACCTCCGGGTCCCCCTGTGCCCTTTCTTCCCCTTCACTGGGCCAAATTGATTTATTAATGCCAAGTGATCCTTCCGCAGAGGATCACTTTCACTGCCACACTAACCAGACACTATGGAGGCAGGAATCAAACATGAGGGACTTACGCCTGTAGAGAGGAGCACAAGAATAATCCAGCGTGCGGAAAGATTTATAGGGCTCGGCAGGAAGTTTGGAAGAATATTGTGTGAACATAAAAAGGATCATCTTCTCTTGTGCTGTAAGCAAAATGTGAGACCCAAGCCATTGAAATAGTGGTGATACTGCCATGAAGTTCCGGCACTTCCTGTTTCAGGCTTCATGAAATCAGGACGTTTGAAAACCTCTTTGGAACGCTGGAAACTTTACAGCCAGTAACCAACAATTAAAAAAATCTGCTTTGCCACTTTTATATACAACAGGGGTTCCCAACCAGTGGCCCAGGGGCCACATGTGGCCTGCGAAGCCCTCAGATGTGGCCTGCGACCTCCTGCTCTGGGATAGAATAGAACACTGTTATTAAAGAAATGTTCATTACTAAAATCACAGTGTGTATATGGGCATATCTGTTCTGCATTGGTTACTGGGCTGCTTTCAAACTGATCCGCAGGTGCAGAGCAGTGCACATACATGTTACCTGCATTGAGCCATAGGCCCCTTTGACACGGTCAGTTTGACCCAATTGGACCCTCCATTCACCTCTAAGGAGTAGCAAACACCTACCTCCAATCCGATCCGTGAAAAAAAAAAAGAAGTAGAGTGGGCTCTATAGATTAGAGTGAGCTGCCATCCACCTGCTGCGCTCATTGTGGCCCGCGACCGGTTACCAAGTCGCTTAGGTGGCAATCGCTCTTCAAAAGGTTAGGCACCCCCGATATATAGCGTTTATATGCATTTAGCGGCGTTTGTGTTTGAAGCATTTAAAAAAAAAAATAACCTCAGGAGACCCTCCCAAATGACCACAATGCATGAAAAACAAGTGTTGTTAACGATTTTAGCCATTCTGGGAGAGAAGAGAGAGCACTGTGCTATAACTATGGATCCTCTCTCTCCCTCTCCCCCCCATCTCTCTCCCCTCCCCCCTTTCTCACTCACTTTCTCCCTCTCCCCCCTCTCTCACTTCCTCTTTCTCTCTTCCTCCCTCCCTCTCTCCCTTCTTTCCCACCTCTCCCTCTCTCTCTTCCTAACACTTTCTCCCTTCCTCTCTCCATGTCTCTCTCCCTTCTCCTCCTCCTCTCTCTCTCCCTCTCCCCTCTCTCTCTCTACACTTTCTCTTGCCCTCTATCCCCTCCCTCTCCCCCTCTTCCTCCCTCCCTCTCCCCTCTCTCTCTCTCACTACCTCTCTCTTTCCCATCTCTCCCCCCTCTGTCTTCCTCCCTCTTCGTCCTCTCTTTCTCCCCTCTCCCTCCCTCCTTATCTCTTCCTTCCTCTGTCTCTCCCTCCTCTCTCTCTATCCCCCTCTCTCTCTCTCAGTACCTCTATCTTTCCCAACCCTCTCTTCCTCCCTCTCCATCCTCTCTTTCTCCCCTCTCCTTCTCTCTTCCTTCCTCTCTCTCTCCCTCCTCCTCTCTCTCAGTACCTTTATCTTTCCCACCTCTCTCTTCCCCACCCTTTCTCCCTCCATCTCTCTCTGTCTACCCCTCTCCCTTTCCCATCTTTCTCTCCCCCCTCTCTCTCTCCCTACCTCTCTCTTTCAAATCTCTGTCTCTCCCCTTCTCTCTCCCTCACTCTTTCTCCCTCCATCTCCCTTTATCCCATCCTTCCCTCTCTCTCTGTCTCCCCCTCTCTTTCTCTCTCTCTCCCCCTCCCTCTCTCTCTCCCTCTCTCCTTCCCCTCTCTCTCCTTCTATCCCTCTCCTTCTTTTCCCTCCCCCTCCCTCTGTCCCTCCCTCTCTCCCCCTTTCTCTCTATCCCTGCCCCCCCCTCTTTCTCTCTATCCCTGCCCCCCCTCTTTCTCTCTCCCCCCTCTCTCTCCCTTTCTCCTTGTTTGCAGGCAACAGCATGTGGTAAAAATTGTGTTTTTTCCACATATCAGATGTTCCTCTTAAAAAAGCTTATAAACGCGTATACACACGTTTGAAAGCATTTGCCGTTTATAGTGCCGGTAAACCGAATGCAATTGTTATGCTTCCAAAAAAACGTCAGTTAACCCAACTGCCTCTAATCTCCTATAAACAACAGAGTGTACATGTACACATAAGATACCATAGAGGAGAGCTCAGGGGCTGCTAAAAAAACTCAACTGCTCCTAAATGTAAGTTTAGCAGCTGTGGTGTACATGAGGCCTTAGCGTGACAACACTCTGTCCCTATTTCCCAATTGTGCTTCTGTGTTGTCACCCTGTCCCATGGGCTTTTGTCACCCTCAGGAAACCCGCCCTGAGAAATATCATACAGCCATTGCAGGAGATCAGCAGCACTTTCATGTACCAAAGAAAGAAAAAAAAAGGTCAAAACAGGATTTTCTTAAGAAACGTCAGTTACGTATATCACAGAGACCAGTGGTTCTCAACCCAGTCTCAGTACCCCCAACGGGCCATGTTTTGGGAACTTCCCTTATATAAAATAGCTTTTATCAATACCAAATACCATGTCATTGATATTGATTTAAAGCAGCGGTGCAAAGTAAAGGAAAACCTGAAAACATGGCCTGTTGGGGGGACTTGAGGACTGAGATTGAGAACACATAGGGCCAGATTCAGGTCACTTTAAGCCGGCGTTTCTGTTTTCTGTAACCAGAAAACAAGAACCGCCGGGTTGGTGTTCCGATGCGATCGGCGCAATTGAATTTCGCCATCGCATCACAAATTTAATTTAAAAATGGCGCCGGGGGCGTTCCCGCTGATTAACGCTGAAAAAATATGTTAATCAGCGGGAATCGGAAATTCACGATCGTTTTCGGGCGCGACGCAGTGACTTTCCGACGTTTCCGGAAGCGATACGCGACGTAAAGATAAAGCAGCCCCCTAGTGGAGTATCCTATGTTAAGTATAGCCGTCGTCATCGCGTCGGAAAAAATTTGCGTCGCTTGCGTAAAACGTTCATGAATGGGGATGTGACGTCATTGACGTTCACTGACAGAATTTGAAGCATGCGCACTGGGATGCATTGACACTCGACGCATGCGCAGTACGTTCGCCGCGGGATCGCGCTTAGTTTAAATAATACACGCCCCGTACCCGCCCAATTTGAATTCCGCCGGCTCATTTGCGATGCGCTGCCGCAACTTTAGGAGCAAGTGCTTCATGAATAACAGCACTTGCTCCTAAAATTTCGGCAGAGTAACGTAAATGAGAAGTGTTACTCCAGAGCAAAGATGCTCCCATCTACCTGAATCTGGCCCATAGAGGACACAGAAAACTAAAATAATCAGTTCACATCCATGTTAACAATCCACTGACTGGCATCATTATTATCTCTAAATATAATCACACACGCATATCCAGGCTCCAGAGGGCCACACCAATTTAGGCGGGGGCCCCCAGAGTGTCTGTGTCCTGAGAGTTACATTGTAAACACAATTGTGGAGGACAATGCGGTCCCTGCCTTGTTTACTGACCTCCAAACCGTCCCCCTAGTGTGAGAACCGCCGCGTCCAGGGAGAGCAAAACAAAAACACCGGGACATGGTGCCAACTCATCACATTCCCGGGGGAGAGGAGGGAGCCGCGCCAGGAAAACCTGCACACGTTAATTAAAGCAAAAATAATGAAGGCAGCCCACGACTATCCGCTGACCCACAGCGTTTCAGCACGACCTTGTTTCCACTGCCGTTGGATGTGTCCACTACCCCTAGAAGTGCTCTTCATCATCTAATGCAGAGGATACAAAACCAAGACTGCGCCAAGAAATGTCACTAAGGGCCAGTTCACACCAGAGAAACACAATCCGGATATGTTCCAGATGCTTTTCTGCATGTGCGTTTTTCATGCAGTCCAGTGCATTCTTCCCCTCTCTTTCCATAACTCCAAATAAAAACCTGTGTTTTTTATGTGTTTTACAGCGTTCCAGTGCAGGAAAAATGCAGCATGTTCTACTTTTTTTTCTGGAACTGAAACTGCAAGCACTGGTGTGAACTATGCCATTAAAAACCATATATCCTACTTTCAATGCATTTTTGATGCACTGGACTGCATGTTGTGTGAACTAGCCTTTAACCACTTCCTGTCTGGTCAATAACATATTGACGTCCGGGAAGTGGTCCTGTTTTTCTGACTGGGCATCATATGACGTCCAGCAGGACAACATTCCGCCAAGTGCCCCTGGGGGCATGCAGCGCGGCGTCAGTCTGACACGCCGCATCTCAGATCGTGATAAGGAGCCTCTGTCAGAGGAATCACAGCTGATCATTGCGACCAATCATAGCTGATCATCGCATGAACCAGGAAGTGCTGGTAAACGATGAACGGCTCTCCCTGTCAGAGGAGGGGGTCTGTGCTGATAATCAGCACATTGATTATCAGCACAGCCCCTTAGATGTGCCAATCACCTGTCAATAAGTGCCCAGCAATGTCCCCATAATGAAAGACTGCCAGTGCCCGCCACAGTGTCAATCAGTGCCCACCACAGTGCCAATTAGAGCCCACCACAGTGCCAATCAGTGCTCATTACAGTGCCAATCCGTGCCCAGCAGTAACACATGTCAGTAACACATCAGTACCTCACAATCAGTGCCGCCTATCAGTGCCCATCAGTGCTGCATATCAGTTCCGCCTATCAGTGCCCATCAATTCTACATATCAGTGCCACCTTATCATTGGTTGGTCTGCGAGCTGGTCGGTAAGTAGGCTGTTTTTTTCCCTGGGCATTCCGCAGGTTTTGTTGTTATCTGCTTTAGCCTTTCAATGCTACTTACTGCCATGGCCAGCTATAGATGGGGCGGTGGACATGTTTATGTTTCACTTGTGGTGCTTGTATTGGTCCAGCAACGCACCAACACCTTTGCAGCCATTGTGCTATATGCTGGGTGTTTGGTGTGCTCCTGCACCTTTAAGGAGGGGTGGCTCCCCTTCAGTCCACCTGCCCTTATCTATCCATCAAGAATGCATGCGCCTCCATTGTGGGGACACTCATTGTTTAGTGTCAGATTACAGGGTGCCTTGGCACGGCTCTGTTTGCAAATTGGTTGGTCTGCAAGCTGGTCAGTAAGTAGGCTTGGTTTTTCCCTGGGCATTCCCTAGGTTTTGTTGTTACCACCTTAACAGTGCCCATCAGTGCCGCCTCATTAGTGCCCGTCAGTGAAGGGGAAAACAACATTTTATGACAAACTTTTTTCCAAAATGTTGGTATTTTTTAGTTTGTTTAGCAAAAAATAAAAACACCAGAGGTGCTTAAATACCACCAAAAGAAATCTTTATTTGTGGGAATAAAACTATAAAAAAAAATTGGGTACAGTGTTGCATGACCACGCAATCGTCATTCAAAGTGCGACAGCGCTGAAAGCTGAAAATTGGCCTGGGCAGGATGGAGTTCAAAGGGTCTGTACACCTGCTATGCCCATTATGAGGGGTTTACATCATACCTGTGCTGAGTTCTTGGCTATGTACACCTGCTGTGCCCATTATGAGGGGCTTCCATCATCCCTGTGTTGACTTTCTGGGTCTGTACACCTGCTGTGCCAATTATGAGGTTTTCCCACCATCCCTGTGCTGAGTTCCTGGGTATGTACACCTGTGGTGCCTATTATGAGGTGCTTCCCCATTCTTGTGCTGGGTTCTTAGGTCTGTACAACTGCTGTGCCATTATAATGGGTTCCTGCCATCCCTGTGCGGAGTTCCTGGGTCTGCCCCATTCAAACATTTGCTCTAATGCTTCTGATTATGTCTGATTTTTTTATACCATTTGCAGCCACATGAGTATGTCACCAGTTTACATATATGGTAATTATTGCTTTGTGGAGTTCTCCTTCAAATAGTTATATTTCATCAACAAGATTCACCTTCCTAATGGGCACAGACGGTGGCGCATTGCACAGCCCAGGCGTGTCAGAGGCGTCAGTGTACATTGTGTCACCATGCTGGCTGTGTGTGGCTCAGCACTGCCCAGGGCTGTACACATCACCTGGCACAATATTTAACGATGATCATATAGAATACTAAGTGCCAGGAACCGCCCACAGAACGCAGATTTATCGCCATGCGACACCCTCTAATTATCAACTAATTGTTACAATGTTGTGGCTGGGAACCTGAAACACCAGGACTGTCGTCTGCTCTACCTTCTACTACGGGCAAACCTGCCAAGTGCTACTGATATGTAAGACGTGCAAGACTGAAGGAAGGCTGAAGTTCATATTTAATGTGTATGTAAAGCTAAAATGTTATCAGCGGTGAACGAAGTCCCCTCTATTTTATCTAGATACGGACAGGGGAGCTGTTTGAAGTCCAGCCTCGGGTGACAACGCTGCTCCTCCATTGATAGCACGCTGAGTGAGCGTTGTCACCCTAAAGCCTCATACACACGATCTGATTTCCATCGGACAAAGTGTAGGACTTTTGTTCGAAGGGCGCTGGCCTTGAACTTGTTTTGCATACAGATGGCAAAACTTTGTCAGCCAACAGATACGAAACTACGTCTTTTTTCAGCTCTTTAGCGCCACCCTTTGGGCAACTTCTGCTAATGTTGTGCTATGGTGAGCATTGCTTCTGAGCATGCGTGTTTGTATTTTGGATTATTTTCCGATGGACTTGCGTACACACAATTGTATAATAATACATTTTTTGTCGGAAAATGTTCTTTTACAAAGGTTTTTTTGTCATATTAACCAACATTACAGGTTCACAACAGTGTTATAGCATACAATGTACAAAGCAAATCCGGACCCGAGAGCCTACAGCATACAGGAATCAAGATCTTATACTATACTCTATTGAAGTTGTCTGAAAATTTTAAAGCATGCTATGCAACATTTGTTGTCGGAAAATCCGACAATTGTTCGATGGAGCGTACAAACGGTCGGATTTTCTGACAAAACCCTTCCATCACATAATTCCCGTCAGAAAATCTGATCTTGTGTACCGGTCTTAGGCGGCGTACACACGACCGAGGTTCTCGCTGGAAACCAGCGAGAACCTCGCTGGAAGCTGCATTCCAGCGAGGACCTCGGCCGTGTGTACGCTCTCGGCGAGCTTCCCGTCGGGAAGCCCGTCGAGCAGAAATAGAGAGCACGCTCTCTATTTGCTCGACGGCCCGCCTGGAAGAATGGCTGGTTGCCATTCCCGACGGGCGGGTCGCCGATTTCGACGGCCGGCAGGAAACCTCGACGGGCGGAACGATGTGTTCTGCCCGTCGAGGTTCTCTGCCGTGTGTGCACGGCCTTACACAATTGGAAACTCCAACAAGAAAAACTTGGATTTTTTTCCGACAGAATGTTGGCTCAAACTTGTGTTGCACACACACGGTCACACAAAATTCCGACCGTCAAGAATGCGGTGACGTAGAAGTCGTAGTCAGTTTGGCTCTTCTGCTTGATTCTGAGCATGCATGTTTTTTTGTAAATCGGAAATGCATACAGAAGAACTTTTCTTGTTGAAAAATTTGAGAACCAGCTCTCAAAATTTTGTTGTCGGAGATTCCAACAGAAAAAGTGCGATGGGGCCTACACACGGTCAGAATTTCCGACCAAAAGCTCACATCGAACTTTTCTTGTCGGAAATTCCGACTGTGTGTATGGGACATAAGGCAGGAAGAGTGCTACTGGAGGATCACCAGGTGACAGTGGAAACAAAGCCTGGGAAGAGGAAACTAATGCAGCCACCACATGTAAAGACAGGTAATCTGTAATATATAGAATGTTTGGTTTATTGGTATAAAAATATGAGAGTTTAGAGAATAGTTCATCTCTGGTACAAGAGTCATTTTACATGTCTGAACAAAAACACATCAAACCTGCTTCTAGAGAACTACAAATCCCAGCATGCTCTACAACTAGAAGATTGGTGTTCCTCTCTGTATTGGCAGTCTCTGCCCTGTCATCATTATTAGCTCTGAATCCCTGATCCCTCTAATCCCAGCACAGTGCAGGGAAAGGCTGGACACAATGCAGAGGATTCGAAGTGTATGGGGCAGGGATCAGCATAGAGGATTCCCGAATGTTCATGCGTGTGGTACTTTCTTCTGCGTTTGTCCACAGAGATCCCCGATTGTATAGGAAAATGGGGGGGGGGGGGGCATAACCCACCAGCTGTTAGGTAGATCATAGATAGATACAGATAGATAGATAGATAGATAGATAGATAGATAGATAGATAGATGAATGGGCAGATAGATAGATAGATAGAGTAGGTAGCAATATATGTAGAATATATATAGATATCAAGATGATAAGATGAAAGAAAGAAGCCATCAGCTCTTTAATGATAGGCACATAGATATATAGATAAAATGTAGAAAGGGAGAATGTATTGTAGCAGAGCGTCCCAGAGAGAGCCTGCGAAAGTCCAGTTCGGGGTTTATACCTCACCCAGGCTCCTCTCTAAGGCCCCTTTCACATGAGCGGACGAACGGTCCGCTAATTACAAGTCCGTTTACGGACTTGTAATGTGTCCCTATGGGAGCGGATCCGTTAGCGGATGATGCATCCGCTAACGTCCGCCTACTATCCGCGTCCGCCTGGATCCGTTTTGCGGACGGAAGAAAACCCTATTTTTCTTCCGTCCGGTGGATCGGATGCAAATGGACAGACGGTCCGTTTCCATCCGATTCCCCATAGGGGATAGCGGAGGAGAGACAGGGCGGTCCCTGCACAGTGTGCGGGGACCGCCCTGTCCGCCGACAGCTGAGCGGGACCCCCCGCTGAGCCGACGGACACACACGGAGCGGACCGAAAAACGGACCGCTCCGTGTGAAAGAGGCCTTACACATTCAGGGATCGCTGATCCCTGATCCAGGTCAGGTGTTGGCCCTCTCCCCCAGGCCAAATTAAGCTCACCTGAGCAGACAGACTGGGCTCTGTCCTGGGAAACAGATAGTGTGGATCAGTGAGAGCAAGGAGGCTGCTGAAAAACTGGTGAGAAGTTTGTGTTTGAGCTAACAAGCAGTAGGCTTGTTTAGCTTGGTAGTTTGGGCCTGCATATATCGTGTAGTTGGAGCCGAGACACGGCTAGGTGTTTGTTTAACTATTTTTGTTCACTTTGTTTTCTGCACACTGTACAGCACCTGTAAAAAATAAAGAGAACGTACGTAGAAAGATAGATACATAGATAGAAAAAGTAGATAATGAGAGATATATATATATATATATATATATATATATATATATATATATAATGAAAGAAAGAAACCACCAGCTCTTCAATAGATAAACACACAGATAAATATAACGTGCAGCGCTAAAAGTGAATAACTCAGATAATATCACTTAAAGCAGAGTTCCACCCAAAAATGGAACTTCCACTTATTCCACTCCTCACCCCCTTACATGCCACATTTGGCATGTCATTTTTTGGGGGGGGCGAGTGGGGGCTTCAGGAGGAGTGGGACTTCCTCTTTCCGCCGAGGGGCTGGTTAGGCGATTAAGCTTAATCGCCTACAGCAGCCCCTCCCTGTAGGCGATCGCATGGGACACATGACAGGTCCCATGCGATCGCCTGTCCAATCAGCGGCAGGCTGCGCCGCTCACGCATGCGCAGTTAGGGTTGCCACCTCATCCCTTTAAAACCGAACACACATTAATTACACAGGTTCTGTGGCTGATTAAGGTGGTAATTACACTCACTAGGTACCTTTATCTGCATTAAAGTATCCTCAGAACCTGTGTAATTCATATGTGTTACAAAGGGATGAGGTGGCAACCCTATGCGCAGTGCCGCTTGCGCATGCGCAGTGGGTGCACGGTCGTGAAGCCGAAGTTGCGATGAGGATTCCCGGCCGGCGCGTCGCTGAAACACTGGAGCAGGTAAGTGATTGTTTATTAAAAGCCAGCAGCTACACTTTTTGTAGCTGCTGACTTTTAATAAACACAAATATTGGCTGGAACACCCCTTTAAATTAGCAAAGTTACAAATAAAATATAAAAGATATAAAGAAAGTCCCAATTTTTTTTTTTTCCATGTGCAGTGATCCCACAGCAGTGTTGAATAGTAGGAACCCTATAGACACCACACACTCTCTCAGATTCTGCTTACCAGAAAGCCAGTAACCCCCTTTTTAGGCTTGGTTCACATATGAGCCACATCCGTCGCACAGCAGGGGTCCGGTGCGCGCTGGTTCACTGTTTCAGGTCCGATTTCAACCTAAAATCTGAAATGGACCAAAAAAGACATGTTTTCCTGCAAAACGCACCGAACCGGCTGTGGAGATATGTGAACCGACTCCATAGAGAGCCATTTACATTCTCCTGCTATGCAAATTGGATGCGGGGGAACCCATATCCAATTTGCATAATTGTGAACCCCGCCTGAAAACCTGACAACAATTGTCCGATGGAGCACACACGATCGGGAATTGTGTGATGGCAGGCTGTTGTCGGATTATCCGACCGTTTATACGTTCCATTGGACAATTGTTGTCGGATCTTCCGACAACAAATGTTGGATAGCATGCATTAAAATTTTCGGATAACAAATGCGTGTTGTTGGATTATCCGATTGTGTGAACAGAAGTCCTTCGGAAAAAATAAAGTACAAAGATGCATGCTCAGAAGCAATGCTAACCATAACACAACATTAGCAAAAAGGTGGTGATAAAGAGCTTTTGTGTTGGACGACAATTCTTTGCCGTTTGTATGCAAGACAAATTCATGTCCAATAGGGGTGCAACGAATCAAAAAACTCACGGTTCGGATCGCGGATCGTCACGATCCGTTGCACCTCTAATGGCCAACGCCCTTCGGACAAAAGTCCTACGCTTTGTTCGCAGAAAATCTGATCGAGTGTACCAGGCTTTAGATTGGTCAATCTGTGCCTGTGGAAGGAAAAAGGGTGTAGAAATATAGGTAGGGATGAAGCAATGAAGGAAGTAGTGTTGGAAAGGAAGGAAAGGGGAGGAAAGAAAAAAGGAATGAAGAAAAAGTAGGAAAGAAGGAAGAAAAAGGATGGAAGAAAGGAAGATAGAAATGAGGGAGTGAAGGGAAGGCTGGGAGAAAGAAAGAAGAAAATAAAGGAAACATGGAAACGGCGGGAAAGAATAGCTAACTGACATACAGGAAAAAAGAAAGAAAGAAGATGAAAAAAGAGGGAAGAAGGAAAGAAAGAAGGATGAATGAATGAGGAAGAAAGTAAAAAAGAAGGAAAGAGAGAGGAAAAATGCAGGAAGGAAGAGAGAAGCAATGAGAAAGGAAGAAGAAAGGAAATAAATAAGCAAGGGGGAGAGAAGACAGAAGAAAGTATGGAAAGAAAGGGGAGAGGGGGGAGAAGAAGAAAAGAAACAAAAAGGAAAGGAAAGCCATGAGGTGGCTCTTAGGCCCCCCCACTAGAGGTGTGCATCTTCACTGGTCTCACAATTATCTGGTCAACGATTCAATTCAAATTGATTCCGCAATGCATCAGGATTACTTACAAGCTCTCACTTCCGCTTGGGCCGCCTAGGCGACCCTTCCTCTCTGCAATTTTCTGAGACACATCACAGGTCCCAGAAGACTGCCCAGCTATGCCGGTATAACAGCCAATTCTCCGGTATAACAGCCAATCGGCTTTTAGCCATATCCGTTGTTATCCCTGGAAAGCCGACCGCTCTAATAAACGGTACCGGGATGATACCTGCAGTTGCTCGGCGCCAAGAGGTTAACGGCTATACGCTCGGACCACTCTCCCGGGAGGGGCAGGGCAAATCAGGATGACGTCACCCGGAAATCGATTTTTCAGGTCGCATGCATCAATGACGCATCGTGGACACCATGCAGCCCCACCCCCCACTCACACAGTAAAAAAAAATATATATATAGTTGCCAAAAAGATAGATAAATAGTACCAAGATAGGTGATAAACTGTAAGCTCTTAGGGCTCCCTCAGGCATGTGTCATCCTTGGATCTCAGCAAGGCCTCATTCACACAGTGGCACTCCTGTATCTGGAGATGTCATCTGAAAAATATATCAAACTTTCAGGGCTCATTCACACATTTACCACACTGGATAAATGCCAGTCACCACTGGGCATATAAAAAAAGTCTTCTATGTGCCCAGTTCATACTGCATGCAGCCCAGAGGTGTGGTGCAGTGATCTGCAGAAAAACACACACTCATTTTACCACATCGCACAAAGGTAAGCATCGCATGTCACCGCACAGCAGCACAATGCACTGCATGGCTGAGACATAAATATGATGTTACTTTATGCACTTCAAAGTAAGTTAAAAAAAGTAAAGATTGTGATGCGCCTACTGCAGCTCAAAACTGACAGCTGCCTGCATGCTACACCGGAGAGTTTAGCAGATGGGCAGTGTAAATGAGTCCTTATGTTTCCCAGATCACTTCTACCTAAGTGTAGATACTTTAGTCACATTTACATTTGTTTAGCCAAATTTAAATTGTTTAATCGTAATGAACAGAATTCTATTTTCTCCAAACACAGCTAAGCTGACCGCACAAAACACTGGTAAACACACAGAGTGAATGGCATTTAGGCCTGGTGTACACGAGGTGTATGCGTCTTGCCCCGTGTGAGGCCGACTGGATGTACAGGTGAGGCCTGTATTGTGAGGAACACTAAATGCACAGGTGTTCCATGCATCCCCAAGTGAGGTCTGTATTTACCCTCACTGGATGTACAGGTGTTCCATGTGTAGCGCCTGGTTACTTTTCAGAACCGGTGCTATTGAAATTTAGAGGGGGTCAGAGAGTTAAGTGACTCTGAGCATGTTAATTAGTTCAAATTTGGAGCTTCTGTCCCAGCTTGGCTGTGCTGTGGGCTCACTCTGTTGTTCCTGGGTTGCAGTTCCACCCTAGGTCGGCAGGTGGCAGCAGTGGAGTCAAGGACTGAATACTTTTCCTCAGCAGCCAGGAGGAGGCTTTCTCGCTGTTCATGCTGGGGAGGGGTATTAATGGGGCAGACGCCATCTTCCTGGGTCTTCTCCTGTGTCGCCCACCTTCAGGGTAGCCACTCCAAGGCGCCCCGGCAAATGGCCTTCCGGGCCGGGGTGCACGTGCTATGCAGAGATCCTGGCTTTGGGACCACGTTGGCCCGGAACATTTGATCTGCCGCTTGGGACTCGGTAATCGACTGGGTCCCCACCTAAAGAGGTCTTGGGCTGTCCGTCCTGTTGGAGAAAGCTGTTCGGTGGAGAGTCTGCCCGAGGAGTGCCAAGAGAGGCTCGTGTTCTAATAAGGGCCTGACCATCCATCGGGGACCAGGGGAACCGGACACTGAGAGGCTGGATGTTGGTCGCCTATCAGTCGGTAACCTAATCTAAAGGCGATCCAGGTGTTAAGTCCATTCAAGAGGGCTTTGGACCACTATTTCCTGCAACCATTGGGAGGGTCTGTGGCAGAGACTTAACACCAATTTCGAGTGTCATTCTGGCTGCCAGGCTTGTGGCAGAGGCCTGTCCAGCTGCGCTATACCCATGGGACTGCAGACGGAAAAAAAAATACCCTTAAAGCTTTAAAACTAAACAAATAAAATAGATAAATAAAAACACAGCAGACATCTGTTGGAAGTTAAAGGCCGCGGCTGTTTAATATTGGTTTCAAAAATTGTGATAAATACTATCAACAAAATACAAGAATAAATAGGCATTAAAATAAGCATTAAAGCTAGCCTAACCACCACGGCTCAGGCTGTCAACACAACTACCCAGCTGAAATACTTGAGACCAACTAATGATCTCATTTATATCACCAATAATAAAATGAAATATATATTAGACATAAAGCTAGTCCCCCTTTGCTTTTTTTTTTTTATTATTAAACAGGCAAAGGTGACACTACCACATAGAAAACAACCGCGACAGGTAAATAATAAATATGGGGGGGGGGGGGTTGGGAGGGGAAGAACACCACAGCTCCTAAGTCTTCTGAGGCGAATGAGCCTGGGCTAACGGGACCTGCCTTAAATAGCCCAGAATGAGCTACAAACTAGCCGGTTCTGACCAGTTTGAACTGACCTTTCCCGGGCTTTCTGTCCAGACCCCAGGAAAGGTCATCCAGAGGCCAAGAAGCCTGCCAAAATGCCCACAGAAAAGGACACCTGGAGGCCAGGAGAACCAGTTTGAACTGGTCTTTCCCGGGCTTTCTCTCCATGCCCCAGGAAAGGTCACCCAAAGGCCAAGTGCCTAAAACTGTCCCCCGTCGCTCTCCCATGAGGAAAAGGGGGGCTACACTGCCCCCTTTTCCTGTCATTCCGGCTGGAGTGGCAAAGTGAAAGTTTGTCGTTGGAAGCAGGACTGTTTCCCTTTTGCATACACCTGAATCTGTGTTCTCCATCTCTGCAATTCTACTCTTCACCAAGTTCAACTGTTTTACCTTGTTGGGTAAATAAAAGCACAAGAAAAGGACACTTGCTGTGTGGACATTGCATTACTACGGCTCTCATCAACTACCCTAGACGGCGGAGTCACAGAGGTAACATGCTACCCAAAACAAACCATGCATTCCCAGGTGAGGCCTGTATTGTGAGGAACACTGAAAGCACAAGTGTTCCAAGCATCCCCATGTGAGGCCTGTATTTAACCTCACTGTATGCACAGGTGTTCCATGCATCCCAATGTGAGGCCTGTGTTGTGAGGAACACTGGATGCACAGGTGTTCCATGCATCCCAATGTGAGGCTGGTGTTGTGAGGAACACTGGATGCACAGGTGTTCCATGCATCCCAATGTGAGGCCTGTGTTGTGAGGAACACTGGATGAACAGGTGTTCCATGCATCCCAACGTGAGGCCTGTGTTGTGAGGAACACTGGATGAACAGGTATTCCATGCATCCCAACGTGAGGCCTGTGTTGTGAGGAACACTGGATGAACAGGTGTTCCATGCATCCCAATGTGAGGCTGGTGTTGTGAGGAACACTGGATGAACAGGTATTCCATGCATCCCAACGTGAGGCCTGTGTTGTGAGGAACACTGGATGCACAGGTGTTCCATGCATCCCAATGTGAGGCCTGTGTTGTGAGAAACACTGGATGCACAGGTGTTCCATGCATCCCAATGTGAGGCCTGTGTTGTGAGGAACACTGGATGCACAGGTGTTCCATGCATCCCAATGTGAGGCCTGTGTTGTGAGGAACACTGGATGCACAGGTGTTCCATGCATCCCAATGTGAGGCCTGTGTTGTGAGGAACACTGGATGCACAGGTGTTCCATGCATCCCAATGTGAGGCTGGTGTTGTAAGGAACACTGTATAAACGGGTATTCCATGCATCCCAATGTGAGGCCTGTGTTGTGAGGAACACTGGATGCACAGGTGTTCCATGCATCCCAATGTGAGGCCTGTGTTGTGAGGAACACTGGATGCACAGGTGTTCCATGCATGCCCATGCAAGCAGTCCTATTGCTGTCATTTGGGACACAGTAGCTGCACCTCAAACGGCCATGTACCTGCATGAATGTGAAGGAGCCGGAGGCCTTAATCATTATTTGCATTTATATGCAGTAAGAAATGTCCTCTAAATCTAAACACAGGTTTGATAGTTCATTCAGAAGACCTAAAGGGATGAGATCTGAGATCTGGCACAGCGCTGGTCGTCCTTTCTATTTTGGTTCCTATTTTTGTCTGTGACCCCATTTGGGAGATTTCCTCTGTGGTTGTCGCAGGACAGGAAGGCATCAAGATAAAATAATAACAAAGTCGGACTTTATAACGCTTTTACACTCTACTAAAATTTGTTTTTGACGCCTTGAAGAGATTTCCCATCACTTCCTGTCCTGACAGGAAATTAAAACTTCCACACACAGTGTTATTAACGTTTTGCCTGGAGTTCAGCTTTAATGTATAACAAAGGCAACTTTCTTTTTTTTGTTTGGGATAGAATGGAGAGGGATTAGAACCCCTGTCAGGATTTTATTACTGTCTGTGTCCCCGTTCTCTATTTGTCCTTTTTACTGTTATCAACAAAAGTGGAAGTGAAAGAAAATCACAAATTTTGGGTGGTCCCCAGAACAGAAATAGAGGGGAAATCTTCCAATACGGACACTAGTTCTGGTGATTCCCTTACTTTGGATTGATTTCCAGTCACTTCCATTCACTTCCTGTTTTGGGTATGGGACAGGAAGTGAAGGGGAAATCTCCCCAATGGGACGCAGATGGCAAAAATAAAACTTACGAGGGTTAAAACCCTCCCCGACTTTATCCATAATCAAAAAAAATTGCCTTTCGTTCTACTTTAACCCTTTTACTGCCTCTGGTCTACTGCAGGAGCTTGTTGACATTCTCTAAGCCAACTTTCTGCCTTCTTATGGAAGTGATTTGAGAGGAATACATGCTCCCCCTGGCGCACGCAGTGATACCTCCCACTGCCTCATATCTCCTGTATTAAAGTAGGGAGAAACCACTGCATGGAGGGGGGTGCAGGTATTCACAATAATAAAATATTCTGGTCGCTGGAATGGAATAAATGATTGCCCAAAAGCTTGACATGCCTAAATGCGTCTAAATGTATTTTCAGAAAACGCCTTTAACCACCTAAGCCCCGGACCATTTGGCTGCCAAATGACCGGACCACTTTCCGCGATTTGGGAAATGCGGCGCTTTAACTGACAATTGCGCGGTCGTACAACGTGGCTCCCAACAAAACTGACGTCCTATTTTTCCCACAAATAGAGCTCTCTTTTAGTGGTATTTGATCTCCAATATATATTTTTGGTAAAAGAAAACGCAATAAGTGTATATTCATTGGTTAATGAAAGTTAAAGCGTCTACAAAATAGGGGATAGTTTTATGGCATTTTTATTATTATTAGGGTTGTCCCGATACAACTTTTTTAGGACCGAGTACAAGTACCAATACTTTTTTTCAAGTACTCGCCGATACCGAATACCGATACTCTTTTTAAATGTGTCCCCAAATGCAGCCATGCCCCCCCAGCCATGTCCCCCACATATGCAGCCATGTCCCCGCAGCCATGTCCCCCACATATGCAGCCATGTCCCCGCAGCCATGTCCCCCACATATGCAGCCATGTCCCCCACATATGCAGCCATTTCCCCCGCAGCCATGTCCCCCACATATGCAGCCATGTCCCTCCAGCCATGTCCCTCCAGCCATGTCACCCATACCTAGCCGCCGAAGGCCGCCGCACGGGGAACATCACAGCTTTCATTTGAATCACAGCGTATAGACACTCCCCCTTGTTCGGGATTGGACAGATCATGATCACCCATCCAATCCCGAGCAAGGGGGAGTGTCTATACACGGCGGGAACACTACAGCTATTCAAATGAAAGCTGTGATGTTCCCGCACGCTGTTTAACCCATGCGGTGGCGGCTTTCATTCGATGCGGTGGCAGCTTTCATTCGATGCGGGGGGGGGGGCGGGACAAGTATTCTATTCAGCCATCGGGGGTATTTGCGGGAGTACAAGTACTCTATTACTGTAAAAATTACACTGGCAGTGAATGGGTTAACCGCTAGGTGGTGCTGAAGGTGTTAAGTGTGTCCTAGGGAGTGAATCTAGCTGTTAGGGGGAGGGGCTACTAGTGACACGTCACCGATCACTAGGCAGAACAGGGAAATACCTTGTTTACAAAGGCATCCCCCTGTTCTGCCTTTGCCGACCACAATCGTGGGCTGCCCGGGAACATCGAGTTCCCAGGACACACGAGGCACGTGGCGGGCGTGGGCAAGCGTGCTCGCCGGTCTGCAAATTTAAAGGGACGTACAGGTACGCCCATTTGCCTGCCCGTGCCATTCTGCCAACGTATATCGGTGTGTGGGAGGTCAGCAAGCGGTTAAACTGCTTTCTTCCTGCCAGGAGCAAAGGTGTCCAGAGGAGGGAAAAAACATTCTGTGCGCAAAAGGCCTTCCAGGGCATCTGAGCATTGCCACAGGTATGACCGTCAAACTTACCAACTATCAACCAGTCTAGGCTTCATGCACACTAGCAGCTTCTAAACTTGCATTTAGGAGCTTTTGGCGTTTTTTTTTTGCCAAAGCCGCTCAACTCCATTAAAGCCTATGGCCCAGATTCAGGTACATCTGCGCATTATTGGACCGGCGTAGCGCACCGCCTTTACGTTAGACTTGCGCAATTTTGCCGCGTAATCACCCTATTCTCGTAGCTTTTGTGCAGAAAATTGCGCATGCGTAACGTTTTTTCAGAGGCGTAAGGCGGAGTAATACAAATTGGGAAGGACGTGGGCGTGTTACATTGAAATGAGCCGTGACCCCATGCAAATGAAGGGCCGGCCGTCTCGCGCATGCGCGCTTGAAGGAGACCATGGTCAGCTCCGCTGTGCGCATGCTCACAACTCGGGAGCGGCGCAATCAGTGAAATTGGAAATGGACTAGGGCAACGTTGTGAACTACGCAAACAGCATAAATAGACAGACACAAACGCACTTGCATTGCAAAAGTACATCCCTTTGTCCCTTCCCATTTAACCAAGTGCTTTTGTCCTGTTGTTCGTTGCGGTGTGTTTTGTAGTTGTCAGATTAGTGTTCGTGTGAACAAGTGTTTGTTAGTAGATCTTTGAAAGTGTTTTTTGATACGTGTTTGAGAGACTGTTTGTTTGATATATTTCTGTTCGTTTGTTTTCTTGCTGTTTTTTTGCTGTTTGTTTTTGTGACTGTTTCTTGCTGAGTGCTAGTGTGATTTTTTGGGTGTTGGTTTTCTCTTTGTGTGTGTTCTTGCTTGATTGGTTGTGCTTGTTTTTGTGAGTGATTTTTGTTGACTGGGAGTATGTTTTTTTGGAAGTATGATAGAGAGAAAGCGAAAGCTCAATTTTACTGTGGGGGGAAAAAATAATTCTTGCCTGGGCCATTAGCGATTATGGGCGTTTCCTCCACTGCCTGGACAGTGCCAACACCAACCCGGCCAGGAGGAGGGAGATTTTGGATATGATCACTGAGCAGGTCAATTCAGCGGGGGAGGGGGAGACACGGACCCGGTCTGGGATTGACAAAAAAATCAATGACCTCCGGCGTCTGGTCAAACAGAAGCTGGCCAGAATGCATGCCCATGCCAGGGGCACAGGAGGGGGCCCACCATGCCGTATTAGGCTGACAGCGGAGGAGCGTGCGGTGGCCCTGACCTTTCATCGGCATGAAGTTGAGGGCCTGCCCGGCTTTGACTCAAGTCCGGAGCCCGTGGTGCCAGGTAAGTATTTTTTTTAATATCAGGTGTGTAGCATGTGTGGGGGAGGGGGTGAAAGGGAATATGTGGCAAGTGTGTGGATCCTCCAACCTGTGAATGTTTTGTGTCATCCACAGATGTGCAGGAGGGTGCAGGGCCATCTGGCCTGACCGCACCATCCCTAGGACAGCAGCCTAATGAGGCCCCCCCAACAAGGCCGGAGTCCGCGGAGGAGGTTCATGAGGAGGAGGAGGTTCATGAGGAGGAGGAGGTTCATGAGGAGGAGGAGGAGGTTCATGAGGAGGAGGAGTCCATGTCAGGCACTGGACGTTTGGTTTTTGAGGACTCTTCCCCTCTGGCTGGCAGCAGGCAGCCCTCCCTAAGGGGGAGCCCCCCCTCCTCCCCCAACATGGCTCCCCTCCCAAGGGCCTCCTCTTCTCCCCGGCCACAAGCATCAGCTGGAGGCAGGATTTCATCCCAGAACACCAGGGGGTTGGCCGATCTCCTGCCCGCCACTCTGAGAAGGGACCAGGCCCTTCAGACCCGCCATCTGGGACAGGTCAGCCAGACATTGGTGCGGATGGAGGAGAGCCTGTCCTCCATCAAGGATACGCTGGGGAACCTGGACTCCCACTCCCGGGCTTTCACAACCTGCCTAAACGACCTGCAGACTACATCAGCAGGCATTGGGCAGGATGTGAGGGCCCTTACCCAGGCCAACACGGCAACACTTGGTGCTGCCCTGGACAGAATAGCCGTGGCCTTGGAGGGCAGGCCGCCAGGTGGGCAGAGATCAGTGGCTGCTCCTTCTTCCCCGGTTTTACCCCTCCCCCATGAGTCTCCCCTGAGGAGCCGGGGTCGTGGCCGGGGGCGCCCCAGGTGTGGCTCACGTAAAGGGCAATAATAATTTTTTTCCCCTTTTTTTTTTTTTTTTTTTCTGTAAAATTTTTGATTTTGCATGTAATTTTTTTTTTTTTTTGGTCGTGAATGCTGTTTGAATGTGGGGGTGACATTCCTGCTGGAAAAGGGGTGTCACCCTCAATTTTGGTGGAGAAGGGTTCCCCAGGACCAGGGAGAAGTGATCCCCAGGTCCGTGTGAATGGTGTATGAATGTACAGTGACATAATTGGAGCCTTGGCGTGGCGTTGCTGCTCACAAGTCCTGCATGGTGGACTGGTGCCAATCCAATTTGATGTGGATGTGGGGTGTGTGTGCTAGGGACCACAGTGGTGTGCATGCATGCATTCTCATTGTGCAATGATTAATGTGTGTGTTTAACGTGCAAAGATGCCCAATGTGAGCTGTCTCCTGGCTGCTCTTCCCTCAGAAGACGGGGTAGCCTCGGTTAGGGGGGGGATTGTCTGGTTCAGGGGTCAGGTCATCACGTAGGTCAATCTGCAGGCCCTTTCTTTCTGCGAAGTTGTGCAGCATGCAACATGCACCGATGATCTGGCACACGAAGTTTGGGGAATACAAGAGGGTACCCCCAGACTTATCCAGGCATCGGAAACGTGACTTTAGGAGGCCAAAGGTGCGCTCCACCACTGCTCGTGTTTGGGCATGTGCTTGATTGTATCTTTCCTCTCCTGGGGTTTGGGGGTTCCGGATAGGAGTCATGAGATGGGGTCCCAGTGGATATGCAGAGTCACCTGTAAGGGAAAAGACAGGAGGATGTTAGTCATGCATGTGCCCCTTGTGATGTGTGCATCATGGGAGGGGATAGTCATGCCTGACTCCCATGTCACTCACCAACCAGCCAGGTGTCCCCATACACGTTCTGATCGAATTCCATTCGGATGTGGCATTGATTGTATATGTAGCTGTCATGGCTGGACCCTGGGTGTTTGGCACGGACGTGCCATATGAGGCCTTGGGCATCGGCTATCACCTGTACGTTGATGGAATGCCAATGCTTCCGATTGCGGTACATGTGCTCTGTCTCATGGGGGGGCTGGAGTGCCACATGTGTGCAATCAATGGCCCCCACAGTGCGTGGTTATCTGGCAATTCTGTAGAAATCTGTCATTGCCTTCAGCCGCAGCTCCTCAGTGGTGGGTTTGATGATTTGGTTGGCCATGCGTCTGAGAATTGCAGGGACAACCTGGTGCACACATCTGCTCATGGAGGATTGTGATATCCCAGCCACCACTCCACTTGTACGCTGAAAAGAGCCACTGGCAAGGACATGGAGTGTTGCCATGACCTTGACCAGTGGCTGCACTGCATGTGAGCGGTGTGTTGGGCTGGTGATGTCCTCCTGCAGGGTTGTGGTTAATTCCAGGATGACATGAGGGGTGAATCTGAAGATGCGATACACCTCAGAATCACTCATGCCAAACGGGTCTATGCGGGTGCGGTATATCTTCTCCCGTGCCATCCTCCGTGCCCTCATCCTTCTTTGTTCATCTAAAGTCAGTAGTATAGCTATGTGCGACGATGCCCCTGGCATGTTGGCATACAGATTGTTGTGCAACACGTGTGACTGCTGAGCTCCTCACTAACAGTGTTGCTTTATCTAACAAGTAGACTTTTTTTCTCTTTTTAGACCAGCTTTTATCAGCTCTAATTTTAGACAGGACATTTTGCTGTTGCGCACACTGCGTCGCCTGCGCTGCTCCAACGTTCTTTTGTGGATCCCCGTAAGTCCCTCATTAGCATATTTGACTAGCAAATCAATGGTCTGTCTAGCGCACTTTTGCGCGGACGGATGCGCCAGTCTAACGAAATTACGCGGGACAAAAAAAAGTAGATTTTTTGCGTATCTCGTTCTGGGGATGCCGTGCATCGAAACGCACGGGCACATTTAGACTTACGCAGGCGCATCTCCTGTTGCGCAGGCGTAATCGCTCTGTGAATCTGGGCCTATGTATCCATTTATGGATTGGCTTTAAGCAGAATTTAGGAACTGCTGCGATTAGGGGAGGTTCAACCTTCCTCTCCTGAACGTAGAAGAATCGCGTTCAGGATAGGAATGTTTTTGAGCTCCTGCCACAGGATAATGCAGCAAAACACTGGGCCAGATCCACATACAATTGCCCCGGCGCAGTGTATCAGAGATACACTACGCCGCCGTATCTTACCTGGTTCTAAGTCGAATCCTGGAAGATTTTGCGTCGTAAGTTACGGCAGCGTAGTGTATTTCTGGCGGAGGAATTCAAATCGGCGGGTAGGGGGCGTGAATCCTTTAAATGAAGAGCGTCCCAGCGGCGATGGAACTGCGCATGCTCCGTTCAGAAATTTCCCGCCGTGCATTGCCCGAATTTACGTCAAAACGTTGTGTTTTTTTTTACTGGCGTAAATTACGTACATTCCTATTCACGGACGACTTGCGCAAACATTTTAAAAAAATTTAAATTTAGACGCGGAAACGATGGCCATACTTAACATGGGAAGTCTAACTATAGACCGGATAATAGCAGCTTTAACTATATGCCGGAAAAAGCCGACTAGCGACGACATAAGAGAATGCGACGGCTGCTCGTACCTTTGTGGATCGCCGTAAAAAGCTCATTTGCATACCCGACACAGAAAACGACGCAAACTCCACCCAGCGGGCGCAGAAATAGTGCACCTACGATCCGAAGGCGTACGAAGACGTAAGCCTGTCGGATCAAAGCCCGAAGCCGTCGTATCATGGTTTGAGGATTCAAACTAATGATACGAGGCGGGTAATTTCAAAGTACACCGGTGTATCAGTAGATACACCGGCGTATTGGCTCTGTGGATCTGGCCCATTGTGTTTTGCAGTTTCTCGCGGCAAATAACGGTCAAATGTACATGAAGCCTAAAGCAACTGGAAATGGATCACTGTGCTGAGCAGGCTTCTAAACTAAAGAGCGTTGAGAGGTCTGTGCCTATATACAGTGGGTATAAAAAAAGAATCATTTGCAGCCTGAAATGAAGACACACTGTTTTGGTTTTATGCAATACTCAGACATGAGACCCCTGATGATGTCAGAGACGTTGTTGACGAAACGCATCGGGTCTGGTGATAAGCATCACGTCACTTCCGCCGCCCTTTGTAACGCAGGTGGAGCGCAAACGGTGTCCCTGCCATACTTCAATACACAATTTTATCTCCTATCTATGTAAGTGCAACCTGTATGTTCCTAATACGTTATTGTTAGTACTGCAACTATGAGGAGCTTCTGATAAATATGCCATTTCCATTCGATGATAACATTTCTGAACTGCCGGTCTCTGGATATCCATCCATCCGGTGAGTAGGACATCTACCTAGTGGTTGGTGGAAGGAAATGCACTTGAGGAATTAGTACTTCACAACCTTATCGTCATTTCTTTGATATTCTAAGATTTACCAGCATTTTGTGTGGGTTTATATCCTCAGAATCTTCAAGGTGCACTTTGGCAAAACTCAGTCGTGGCTGCATGTGGCCTTTTTTCTTGCAACCCTCCCATGCAAGACACATTTATAGAGAATTTGTGATATTGTTGTCACATGCACACAATGTCATAAATTGTCATAAATTCATTCAACTGCTTCAGAGTTGCTGTAGGCCTCTTGGTAGCCTCTCTGACCAGTTTCCTTCTGGCTCTTTCATTCAGTTGGGAGCGACGTCCTGATCCAGGGAGGTCTGTGCTGTTCCAAATTTCTTCCTCTTCTGAATAATAGACTTGACTGTGCTTCTAGGCATTGATAAAGCCTTTGACATTTTTTTGTATCCATCCACTGACTTGTGCCTGTCCACAACTTTATACCGGAGATCCCATGGACAGTGCCTTGCCACCCATAGTTGATTGTTTGCTTCAGTTGTACTTCTCAGGGACTGAAATGTTCCAGGAAAGCTCTTTTCATACTGAGCTAATCAAATTGACCACAGTTGATCACAGACCCCCTCCCCACACACACACAGACAACGCGCTTGCTGTAAATAGTGTGAACATGGCCTGGGTACACACCTGAACAAAGCCATACCTATCTTTAACACAGCCTTAAAAACCTGTATATAGCCTTACATACCTGAATATGGCCTTACATATCTGTAAACACCCTACATCCTGGAACATGGCTTTACATACCTGAACAAATCTTACATACCTGAACACAGCCTTACATACCTGAACACAGCCTTACATACCTGAACACAGCCTTACATACCTGAACACAGCCTTACATACCTGAACACAGCCTTACATACCTGAACACAGCCTTACATACCTGAACACAGCCTTACATACCTGAACACAGCCTTACATACCTGAACAAGGCCTTACATACCCCAAAAAGCTTACATACCTGAACATACCTAAATACAATCTTACATACCTGAACGCATCCCTACATACCTGAACGCATCCCTACATACCTGAACGCATCCCTACATACCTGAACGCATCCCTACATACCTGAACGCATCCCTACATACCTGAACGCATCCCTACATACCTGAACGCATCCCTACATACCTGAACGCATCCCTACATACCTGAACGCATCCCTACATACCTGAACGCATCCCTACATACCTGAACACATCCCTACATACCTGAACACATCCCTACATACCTGAACACATCCCTACATACCTGAACACATCCCTACATACCTGAACACAGCCCATCATACCTGAACTCATACCTGAACACAGCCCATCATACCTGAACTCATACCTGAACACAGCCCATCATACCTGAACTCATACCTGAACACAGCCCGTCATACCTGAACTCATACCTGAACACAGCCCGTCATACCTGAACACAGCCCGTCATACCTGAACATTGCCCATCATACCTGAACTCATACCTGAACATAGCCTTATGACCAGTACACAAGAAAAGAAAAATCAGACAAATATTGATCTGTTCATTACAGTAATATAGTGCTTTTGCCAACCAATTACGACTGTTCAGCTGAAAAAACAAAAACAAAGGTGCAAGCTAGAAAAATGTTATCGTAAGTTAACACAACGTCCGATTTTTCTTTCAATGTAAATAATCAAACGTATTTGGTGGACGTGGCTGCCATTTTCATTTTCACAGTAACCAGTGCATTTTATAGCACTGATCGCTGTAAAAATGACAATGGTCCCAAAAATGTGTCAAAAGTGTCCGATGTGTCCGCCATAATGTCGCTAAAAATCGCAGATCGCCGCCATTAGTAGTAAAAAAAAAATATTAATAAAAATTCCATAAAACTATCCCCTATTTTGTAGAAGCTAAATATATATATATATATAATTTTTTTTTTTTTTGGGGCATATTTATTATAGCAAAAAGTAAAAAATATTTAGATTTTTTTTTCAAAATTGGAGCTCAGTTTTGGTTTATAGCGCAAAAAATAAAAATCGCAGAGGTGATCAAATACTACCAAAGAAAGCTCTATTTGTGAGAATAAAGGACGCCAATTTTGTTTGGAAGCCACGTCGCATGACTGCGCAATTGTCAGTTAAAGCGACGCAGTGCCGAATCGCAAAAAGGGGGCTTGGCCCTTTAGCTGCATAATGGTGCGGGGCTTAAAGGGGTTGTAAAGGTTTGTTTTTTATTTTCTAAATAGGTTCCTTTAAGCTAGTGCATTGTTGGTTCACTTACCTTTTTCCTTTGATTTCCCTTCTAAATGTTTTTTTTTTCTTTGTCTGAATTACTTACTTCCTGTTCCTCCTCAGTAAGGTGTTCAGTAAGCTGTTCTGAATGACTTTCCACTGCTCGGATGATGATGGAAAGCTTACTGAGGCGAAACAGGAAGTGAGAAATTCAAACAAAGAAAAAAAACATTTAGAAGGGAAATGGAAGGAAAAGGTAAGTGAACCAACAATGCACTAGCTTAAAGGAACCTATATAGAAAATAAAAAACGAACCTTTACAACCCCTTTAAGTGGTTAAGCTAGTGCATTATTGGTTCACTTACCTTTTACTTAAATTTCCCTTCTAAATGTTTTTTTTTCTTTGTCTGAATCTCTCACTTCCTGTTTCTCCTCAGTAAGCTTGCCCCCATCATATGGCTGGAGGTTAGTCAGCTTACTGAGGAGGAACAGGAAGTGAGAAATTCAGACAAAGAAAAAACAATAATTAGAAGGGAAATTGAAAGAAAAGGTAAGTGAACCAACAATACTCTAGCTTAAAGGAACCTATTTAGAAAATAGGTCTGATCACCAAAGAGTTAATATTCTCTATTCTAGCGCAGAGCTCTGGAAACAATGTTACACTATGGGACCACACAGGACTGGTTCTGCACCATCCTATTCTTAAAGTTACAAAGTGTCTCTTCCAGGGCCCATCCTGGTGTCAGGGATTCGTCCCTGCGAATGTTACTCTGAACACAACAAAATCTTTCTTTCAATCATTTCTATTTTCTGTTATGCCGCGTACACACGATCGGAAATTCCATCAAGAAAACCGTGGATTTTTTTTTCCGACTGACTTTTGGCTCATGCATACACACGGTCACACAAAATTACAACCATCAAGAACGCGGTGACGTACAACACTACGACAAGACGAGAAACAATTAAGTTCAATGATTCCGAGCATGCGTGTTGTTTTGTGCATCAGAATTGCATACAGAAGATCGGGATTTCTGACAAGAACTTTTCTTGTCGGAAAAATTGAAAACCAGCTCTCAATTTTTTGCCGTCGGAAATTCCGACAGAAAAAGTCCGATGGAGCCTACGCACTGTCGGAATTTTCGACAACAAGCTCACATTGATCTTTTCTTGTTAGAAATTCCGACCGTGTGTACGCGGCATCACATTCACTCATTACAGAGATGACTCATCAACTATGAAATGGACAAGATGTCATTCAGATGTCTAGATAGATAATCAAGAAAACAATCAGAGGCTCTGAGGAGTTAATGCGATAAGTTTAATGACTGAGTGCAAAGTGCAATAATCTGTAGCAGCCAATCAGATGTTATCCTTCAAGGATCACCTGAACTGTAATATGTGTCACACCTCCCAGACACATTTTTTTTTTCTAAAGCAGTGGTCCCCAAACTGCGGCCCGGGGGCCAGATGTGGCTCTTTGCTGGCCTTTATCTGGCCCTTTCAGCACTATTCTGTCCACAGACACCAACGGCCGGACACTATTCTTCCCACTGACACCAACGGCCGGACACTATTCTTCCCACTGACACCAACGGCCGGACACTATTCTTCCCACTGACACCAACGGCCGGACACTATTCTTCCCACTGACACCAACGACCGGACACTATTCTTCCCACTGACACCAACGACAGGACACTATTCTTCCCACTGACACCAACGACAGGACACCATTCTTCCCACTGACACCAACGACAGGACACTATTCTTCCCACTGACACCAACGACAGGACACTATTCTTCCCACTGACACCAACGACAGGACACTATTCTTCCCACTGACACCAACGACAGGACACTATTCTTCCCACTGACACCAACGACAGGACACTATTCTTCCCACTGACACCAACGACAGGACACTATTCTTCCCACTGACACCAACGACAGGACACTATTCTTCCCACTGACACCAACGACAGGACACTATTCTTCCCACTGACACCAACGACAGGACACTATTCTTCCCACTGACACCAACGACAGGACACTATTCTTCCCACTGACACCAACGACAGGACACTATTCTTCCCACTGACACCAACGACAGGACACTATTCTTCCCACTGACACCAACGACAGGACACTATTCTTCCCACTGACACCAACGACAGGACACTATTCCTCCCACTGACACCAACGACAGGACACTATTCCTCCCACTGACACCAACGACAGGACACTATTCCTCCCACTGACACCAACGACAGGACACTATTTCTTCCCCTAATACCAAAAATGGGCAAATATTCCTCCCACTGACATCCAACGACAGGACACTATTCTTCCCACTGACTCCAATGATGTCAGACTCCCAACCCACCTTTACAATCCCTTTGTCAACATGCATGTTCTCCTGTGTATTTCTTACACTGAACTTCTGCTATGATCACTAACATCCAGTCAAAACACTGAAAAGTCACCACATGATTGGGGAACAGCCAATAATGGGAGAGCTGGAAAAGAAAGGAGGAGGGGATCTGAAGTACACAGAATGTCTCTCTCAGGCTGAGATATGTAAATCACCTGTCACTCACAGCAAGGGGGGGAAACTGACTCCTATTTCTCTGTGTGTCAGTTTTTATCTCACTGAAAAAAAAAAAGATGACTGCTCAAGACTGGATTAACTCTTTGTGGCAAGACTGGGCACAGATTACATGAAATCCTATACTGTACAAGGTGCCTTAAGTTAAAAAAATGGGGTTTACATCTACTTTGAACCAAAGAGAGGGGGGATGGGGACGTGGGCCAGCAATATGAATAGTATGATATTGTGTGACTATGGGCCAAGCTAGGATGATGTTTAGGAACTCTATACTATGGTGTATACAGTATGATGTACAGATCTATGGGGTATACAGTGAAATGTACAGATCTATGGGGTATACGGTATAAAGTACAGATCTATGGGGTATACGGTATAAAGTACAGATCTATGGGGTATACGGTATAAAGTACAGATCTATGGGGTATACGGTATAAAGTACAGATCTATGGGGTATACGGTATAAAGGACAGATCTATGGGGTATACGGTATAAAGTACAGATCTATGGGGTATACGGTATAATGTACAGATCTATGGGGTATACGGTATAATGTACAGATCTATGGGGTATACGGTATAATGTACAGATCTATGGGGTATACGGTATGATTTACAGATCTATGGGGTATACGGTATGATTTACAGATCTATGGGGTATACGGTATGATTTACAGATCTATGGGGTATACAGTATGATGTACAGATGTATGGGGTATACAGTATAATGTACAGATGTATGGGGTATACAGTATAATGTACAGATCTATGGGGTATACGGTGTGATTTACAGATCTATGGGGTATACTACAGTATTATGTACAGATCTATGGGGTATACAGTATGATGTACAGGTCTATGGGGTATACTACAGTATAATGTACAAATCTATGGGGTATACAGTATGATTTACAGATCTATGGGGTATACAGTATGATGTACAGATCTATGGGGTATACAATATGATGTACAGATCTATGGGGTATACTACAATATGATGTACAGATCTATGGGGTATACTACAGTATAATGTACAGATCTATGGGGTATACAGTAGGACGTACAGATCTATGGGGTATATAATGTACAGATCTATGGGGTATACGGTATGATTTACAGATCTATGGGGTATACAGTATGATGTACAGATCTATGGGGTATACAGTATGATGTACAGATCTATGGGGTATACTACAGTATAATGTACAGATCTATGGGGTATACAGTAGGACGTACAGATCTATGGGGTATATAATGTACAGATCTATGGGGTATACGGTATGATTTACAGATCTATGGGGTATACAGTATAGTGTACAGATCTATGGGGTATACTACAGTATAATGTACAGATCTATGGGGTATACAGTATGATGTACAGGTCTATGGGGTATACTACAGTGTAATGTACAAATCTATGGGGTATACGGTATGATTTACAGATCTATGGGGTATACAATATGATGTACAGATCTATGGGGTATACTACAGTATAATGTACAGATCTATGGGGTATACAGTAGGACGTACAGATCTATGGGGTATATAATGTACAGATCTATGGGGTATACGGTATGATTTACAGATCTATGGGGTATACAGTATGATGTACAGATCTATGGGGTATACAGTATGATGTACAGATCTATGGGGTATACAATATGATGTACAGATCTATGGGGTATACTACAGTATAATGTACAGATCTATGGGGTATACAGTAGGACGTACAGATCTATGGGGTATATAATTTACAGATCTATGGGGTATACGGTATGATGTACAGATCTATGGGGTATACAGTATGATGTACAGATCTATGGGGTATAAAATATGATGTACAGATCTATGGGGTATACTACAGTATAATGTACAGATCTATGGGGTATACAGTATGATGTACAGGTCTATGGGGTATACTACAGTGTAATGTACAGATCTATGGGGTATACAGTATGACGTACAGATTTATGGGGTATACGGTATGATTTACAGATCTATGGGGTATACAGTATAGTGTACAGATCTATGGGGTATACTACAGTATAATGTACAGATCTATGGGGTATACAGTATGATGTACAGGTCTATGGGGTATACTACAGTGTAATGTACAAATCTATGGGGTATACGGTATGATTTACAGATCTATGGGGTATACGGTATGATTTACAGATCTATGGGGTATACAATATGATGTACAGATCTATGGGGTATACAGTAGGACGTACAGATCTATGGGGTATATAATGTACAGATCTATGGGGTATACGGTATGATTTACAGATCTATGGGGTATACAGTATGATGTACAGATCTATGGGGTATACTACAATATGATGTACAGATCTATGGGGTATACTACAGTATAATGTACAGATCTATGGGGTATACAGTATGATGTACAGATCTATGGGGTATACGGTATGATTTACAGATCTATGGGGTATACAGTATAGTGTACAGATCTATGGGGTATACTACAGTATAATGTACAGATCTATGGGGTATACAGTATGACGTACAGATCTATGGGGACACATACATGTACTAGAGCAGCGATAATATCGTATATTATTGTTTTTTAAGAAACAGCTTCTGTGCTCAAGATACATTAAAGATAAATAGATTTTTATAACTTGGTGATTTAATAAGAAATAAAGTACACAAAAGTTGCAACGATTTCCCTGGACTGCGTTTTTTTTTGTTTCAATCATTTATTTATGTCACACACCCCTATAAAAAAGATTAGATATACCTCAGAGTGATATACAGGAAGAGAAATATCTGCCTGGGTAACATAGACAATCATATCAGACACATCATAACATATACATATTATAGACTACAGAGCCATATACAATGTATGACCGATATGAGACAAGAATTATACAAGTATAATAAGAATAATACAATTAGGACAATGTTATAGATATAGGTAAAAAGAAAGAGAGAGAGAGAGAGAGAGAGAGAGAGATAAAGAAAGAGATAAAGAAAGAAAGAGATAAAGCGAGAGAGAGAGATGAAGAGCGAGAAAGAAAGAAAGAAAGAAAGAGATAAAGAGAGAGAGAAAGAAAGAGATAAAGAGAGAGAGAGAGAAAGAAAGAGATAAAGAGAGAGATGAGAGAGAGAGAGAGATGAAGAGAGAGAGATGAGGAGAGAGAGAGAGATGAAGAGAGAGAGATAAAGAAAAAAGTGAGCGAAAGAAAGAAAGAAAGAGAAAGAGAAAAAAGTGAGCGAAAGAAAGAGAGATAAAGAAAGAGTACAAGAAAAAAGAGAGAGATAAACAAAGAGAGATAAAGAAAGAGAGAGAAAGAGAAAGAAAAACGTGAAAGAAAGAAATGCAGTAGAAGAATCAAGCAATGTTATAGATAACTGAGATATGGGTAAAAGAAGGAAAGAAGAAGGAATAATGAAGGAAGCAATAAGAAGGAACAAAAGGGGGGAAAAAAGGAATAAGTAGCAAAGAGGAAGGAAGAAAAAAGTAGAATGGAAGGGGTGGAAGGAGGAAGTGAAAGGAAGATGGGGTGAAAAGAAGAAGAAAAAAAGGAAATCTGGAAGAAGGAAAGAAGAAGGAAAGCGGGGAGAATGAAGGAAGAATAGAGCGATGCTACAAATAACTGAAATACAGGAAAAAGAAAGAAGATGAAACAGAGAAGGAAGAAACTATTAGGAAGGAAGGAAAGGGAGGGAGAGGAATAGAAGGGGAAAAACAAAGAATGAAGGAAGAGACAATTAGGAAGGAAGGATGGAGAGGAAAGGAAGAGGAAGAAAGAAGGAAGGAAGAAACAATTAGGAAGAAAAGAAGGAAGTAGAAATAAAGAGAGGACGGAAGGAAGGAATGAAATAAAGAAAGGAATGAAGGAAGTAAAGTAAGAAATAAAGAGAAGTAAGGGAAGAAGGAAGAAACAATTAGGAAGAAAAGAAGGAAGTAGAAATAAAGAGAGGACGGAAGGAAGGAATGAAATAAAGAAAGGAAGGAAGTAAAGTACGAAATAAAGAGAAGTAAGGGAAGAAGGAAGAAACAATTAGGAAGAAAGGAATGAAATACAGGAAGGAAGGGAGAAAATAAAGGAATGGAGGAAATGAACAAATAGAAAGGAAGGAAGAGAGGGAAGAAGGGAAGGAATGGTGGAAGAAACTATTGGGAAGGAAGGAATGAAATAAAGGAAGGAAGGGAAGGAAGGAGGGTAGAAAGGAATGAGAGGAAGGTGGGGAAGGAGGGAAGGAAGTTACAATTAGGAAGGTAGGAATGAAATGAAGAAATAAGGAGAGGAAGGAAGAAGGAATGATAGAAGAGGATATCCTACAAGGCTGGGCCGGGGACATCCCAGGATGATATGAGATGTATACATTGATCAGTGATACAGAGAAGAGATGTGGGGGGGCAGACAGAATGATGGGATAGATTTGAAGGAGATGGTCAGTACACTATGCAGTAATCAGGTAGGTAGGTGATAGTATGTAGGGGGCGGTAAGTACACCGATGTGTAGTGCGGGGATGATGCTGTGTCATGCAGTACGGATCGGTGTGTTGGGACGGTCGGACGGTGTGTGTACAGGGTCTAGCTGTGCTCTCGGTGTTCGTTACTCACCGTACAATGTGTGTCAGTCTCCCCCCATACACCGATCACCTCCTCCGTACACCCCGTACCGATCAGGCCGCCGCACTGTGCGGCTCCAGTATCACCGACACCGCACTGCGCATGTCCCGACACCGTCCGGGGGGGAGAGAGGGAGAGCGACACGGGGAGGGAGGGGAGCGGGAAGAGAGGTACGGAGAGCGGGGGGGGGGGGGGGGAAGAGAGACAATAGGTGATAGAATTATAGGGGGAGACAATATGCGAGGAAGAGATAGGGGGGAGAGAGTGAAAAGGTGAGAAAGAGTTGGGAGGGGGGGGGCGAAGAAGGGAAATAGAGATGTGGGGGGGGGGGGGGGAGAGATAAATTGGGGACGGAGACAAGAGGAGAGAAATAGAGATGAAGAATAGAAATTGTTTCAATTAACCACGTCACCTTCCGGAAGATGTACCCCCTTAATGACCAGGGCATTTTTTTACGGTAAGGCACTGTACCCCAATAAAATGTATGTACTTTTCCCCCCACAAATAGAGATTTATTTTGGTGGTATTTGATCACCTCTGCAGTTTTTATTTTTTGTGCTATAAACAAAGTAAGACCGGCAAGTTTGAAAAAAATACAATATTTTTTACTTTCAGCTATAAAACATATCCAATTAAATAAAAAAAATCGAATTTCTTCATCAATTTAGGCCAGTATGTATTCTGCTACATATTGTTGGTATAAAAACATCCAGATAAGCGTGTATTGATTGTAGATGCTATAACTTTTGTGCAACCCAAACTTTGGGGATATTTTTAATAATTTATTATTTAATTTTTGTACTAGTAATGGCAGCGATCAGCCACTTAGAGCGATACTGCAATGTTGTGGCAGACATTCTGACACTGACTGACACTTTGTGGGGACCAGTGACACTAATACAGTGTTCAATGCTAAAAATATGCACTGTCACTGTACTAATGACACTGGCTGGGAAGGAGTTAACATCAGGAGCGATCAAAAGGTTAACTGTGTGCAGCAGCGGCCCGTCCATAGGGGGCACACAGGCGCCACACCCCAAAGCTAGTCACAAAAGAAAAGATCCTTTAAAAAAAAGGTCCTTTGGGCACAGTGATGCTGCAATATGGGCACAGTGAGGCTGCATTTGACCGGCAACAGTGAGGCTGCATTCGACCGGCAACAGTGAGGCTGCATTTAATAGGCACAGTGAGGCTGCATTTGATGAGCACAGTAAGGCTGCATTTGATGGACAACGGTGAGGCTGCATTTGATGGGCACAGTGAGGCTGCAATTGACGGGCAATAGTGCTGCTGCATTTGATGGGCAAGGTGAGGCTAGATTTTACGGGCACAGTGAGGCTGCAATTGACAGGCACAGTGAGGCTGCAATTGACTGGCACAGTGAGGCTGCAATTGAAGGGCACAGTGAGGCTGCAATTGATGGGCACAGTGAGGCTGCAATATGGGCACAGTGAGGCTGCAATATGGGCACCGTGAAGCTGCATTTGACGGGCACAGTGAGGCTGCATTTGATGGGCACAGTGAGGCTACTTTTGACGGGCACAGTGAGGCTGCTTTTGCCGGGCACAGTGATGCTGCTTTTGACGGGCACAGTGAGGCTGCATTTGATGGGCACAGTGAGGCTACTTTTGACGGGCACAGTGAGGCTGCTTTTGCCGGGCACAGTGATGCTGCTTTTGACGGGCACAGTGAGGCTCTAATTGACAGACACAGTGAGGCTGCCTTTGACGGGCACAGTGAGACTGCAGTTAATGGGCACAGTGAGGCTGCAATTGACAGGCACAGCGAGGCTGCAATTGACAGGCACAGCGAGGCTGCAATTGACAGGCACAGCGAGGCTGCAATTGACGGGCACAGCGAGGCTGCAATTGATGGGCACAGCGAGGCTGCAATTGATGGGCACAGTGAGGCTGCAATTGATGGGCACAGTGAGGCTACAATTGATGGGCACAGATGTAAAGACCCAGTAACTCAGCACAGGGATGGTGGTTTTACTGAAGCTCATTGAGCGATAATTCACCAATCCAGCTTGGATTGCAGCATAGTTCTCTCTGCTAAAATTGTACTTGTTTTTTTACTGTCTGACACTTATACGATCCATTCCTCTGTGCTCCTGTAGCCTGTTCACATGGGCATTATGTGCACACCATTGGGTACAGAGATTATAGTGTTTACTAATGAATGTATGATTCTATAGGTGATTTTTATTTAGTTATTAATGACAACATTTTCAAGTGTAACCTTAAAATGACTCTCTAAATTTCCTTTCCTTATATTTCATTAGGTAAAGTTTTGTTGATTTAAACAATTCTGGTGTATTTCCTTCTTGCTGTCATTTGAAGGGAAAAGGAAAAAACATGTATGAACCCAGGGTGACAGAGGTGGCAGAGGACTCACAGGGTCAGGGCAACCAGGGGGCTTTGATTTATCTTGAGACCCCCAAGAGGGCATCACTACAAATACATTTACGTTATTGGTTGTAACATGACAAAATGAAAAAGAAATTCAAGGGGTATGAATACTTTTTCAAGGCACTGTATAAGTAAAAAGGATTGGGATATGAAGAGATATAATTGGGGAGAAGGGGATGGAAATAATAGGGTGATAGGAAAGAAGAATGGTGTATTGCAGAAAGAAAGAGCAAGTGAAACAGGAGAGAGTTGGACAAAAAGGATGAGAGAGGGAAAGGGCACGGTATTTGCACAATACATTTTTTAAATGCCTTTTTTGGGGAAAAAAACGGTTTCATGAATTAAAAAATTAAAAAACAGTAAAGTAAGCCCAATTTTTTTGTATAATGTGAAAGATGATGTTACGCCGAGTAAAAAGATACCTCACATGTCAGGCTTTAAAATTGCGAACACTCATGGAATGGCGCCAAAGTTCGGTACTTAAAAATCTCCATAGGCGACACTTTAAATTTTTTTACAGGTTACTATTTTCTAGTTACAGAGAAGGTCTAGTGCGAGAATTGTTGCACATGTGATACCTCACATGTGGGGTTTGAGCGGCGTTTACATATGTGGGCGGGACTTACATGCGTGTTCGCTTCTGAGCGCGAGCTACCGGGGACAGGGGCATTCAAAAAAAAATATTATTTTTTATTTTTATACTTTTTTTTTACCTTTTTCTTATCACTTTTATTCCTATTACAAGGAATGTAAACATCCCTTGTAATAGGAATCACTGTGACAGGTCCTCTTTGTGGAGAGATGTGAGGTCAATAAGACCCCACATCTCTCCTCCAGGCTTACAAGCATGAGATTGTGAAAAAAAAATCACCGATGTCATGCCGACAGCCGCGTTTGCGGCTTTGTTTACTTCGTCATAACGTCGCGCCCGGGTCTCCGACGGTCATAGAGATGACTGGTGACCATGTGGTCACCAGTCATCTCTATGCTTCCCAGATAGCACTGGCCAATTCGTTCTCTGGGCCCCCGATGGCACGGGAGAGCCCGGAGAAGCACCGGATGGCGACGGGAGGGAGGGGACGTCCCCTCCCGCTGCCTATAAGAACGATCAAGCATCGGAACTGCCGCTTTGATCATTCTTATTGTGCACAGAATCGTCGGCAGAAGACAGTGATATCTGATTGATGCCTGTAGCTGCAGGCATTATTCAGATATCCCGGCACAAAGTCAAGGAAGTCATAAGACGTCCTCGGGGGGCAAGTGGTTAATGTTTGTGAAATTTCCAGATTGGGCCCAATTAGCCATTTTCCCTCCTCTGTGTCATGTGACTTGTTAGTGTTACAATGTCTCAGTTCTGAATGGGAACAGGTGTGTTAAATTTGGTGTTATCGCTCTCACTCTCTCATACTGGTCACTGGAAGCTCAACATGGCACCTCATGGCAAACAACTCTCTGAGGATCTGAAAAAAAAGAATTGTCGCTCTACATAAAGATGGCCTAGGATATAAGAAGATTGCCAAGACCGGGTTCACACCTATGCGAATTGAATGCGCGTTTCCCTGCATTTAATTTGCATAGCAGGAGAATGTGACTGGCTCTCTATGCAACCGGTTCACATATCTCCGCAGCAGGTCCGATGAGGTGTGTCGGAAAAATGTCAGAGGGCAGCATGAAAACACTAATAGAGGGTCTAGCCTTTCCATGCCCTTATTTAAAACGGAGAAAAAAAAATAGTTTGAGTTATGCTAGTCATAGATGATACAATAGAAGATTATGGGGCCCCTGGGCTTACAGATGGCCATCACGCCAGGAGGCAGTGCAGAGGCGGGGCAGCTAAAATCTCAGGATTTTTACATCAAAAGCATGTCAGTTTAAAACATAGCAGGGATAGAAAAAACTGATTTTTACATACTGTCCCTGGTTTTATTGAGCCTGGCAACCCTGATGGGGCCCCCTAGTGGCATGGGGCCCTCGGGTAGTGCCCAAAAGTCCCAATGGTCAGACCACCCCTGGGCGTATCTTTTTTCTGTATTCATTGAGCTAAGATACGAGCGGCATAAGTGTATTACGCCGTCGTATCTTAGTTGCTTATTTACGCTGGCCTCTAGGTGGCACTTCCATCGATTTACGTGTCGAATATGTAAATTAGCTAGATACGCCGATTCACGAACGTACGCCCAGCCATCGCAGTAAGATACGCCGTTTACGTAAGGCCTTTTTCAGGTGTAAAGATGAACCACCAAAAACATGGCGCAGCCAATGTTTAGTATGGGCGTCGGAACAGCCGTCGAATTTCACGTCGTTTGAGTAAGCCGATTCAGAATGAGGCTGGGCGTAAGTTACGTTCACGTTGTTTTCATTGAGTATTTGCGACGTGATTTGGAGCATGCGCACTGGGATACGTCCACGGCCGGCGCATGCGCAGTTCGTTCGGCGCGTCATTTACGTGGGGTCACCGTTCATTTCAATACAACACGCCCCCTAATTTGAATTACACGCACTTACGCCGGCCAATTTACACTACGCCGCAGCAACTTACTTGCCTGTAAAAGTTGCGGAGGCGTAACTTAAATAGGATACGCTACGCCCGCACAAAGATACGCGCACCTTCGTCAATCTAGCCCATAGTGTTTATAAAGTTTATTTCATCGCAAAATATATGTACAGTTTATACTACAAAAAAAATGCTGTGTGCCGCCAAAGTGTTCGGCTTGAAAAAAAGATGGCAACCCAAGTTTCATTTTCATTCACTTTCATTTTGAATCTTCCTTGTTTAACTTCCTTAACACTCTGGCCTGAATATTCTGTAGGTCATTGTCCTCGCTCTTCCCCAGTTTAATCAACTGTGAAATCTGGTTCTTGTCATAAATTAAATTCCCCTAATATTAGGAGGGGGTGCTTTCTTTCAGCCATGTACTGACTTTTATTTTTTTATTCACTTCTGTACAGCGCAGGTTTTACCATTAGGCACATGCCTATAAATGGCATAGGAAAATAAGTGGCTTCTTTCTATAATTTTTTTGGCAGTGTACATTTTTTGATCAGCTGGAATAATCATCTCTTGTAAGGTTATTGCTTCTTCCTTCATTGAGACACACAAGAAGTCTTTAGCCTTAAATTGATACTAAAGATTTTTTTAATCACTTGCTTACAGGGCACTTAAACCCCCCTCCTGCCCAGACCAATGTTTAGCTTTCAGCGCTGACACAATTTGAATGACAATTGCGCGGTGTAACGGAATGAACCGTGACAGACTGAGATATTCCTATGTCTAGGGTCACCTTATGTCCACTAGGGCCATAGGGTGACAAAAAATCATAATTCATGTATTACAGATGGGACATTATTAATACTTCATTTTAGGACTGAGATATCTCAAGGAGTTCATGATGACATGACCAGGTCAACCATACAGTGAGTCATACCTTTGTATAATAGGCTATTGAAATATCTTAAGGTGTTGGCTATTCACTGTAAAGACATTCCGTTGAAAAGGTGTTGATTGCACCCACTCTCACAAGACTCTGCCATTGTGTGAAGCTCTCTGTTTACCCTATTGTGTTATTATTTAAGGTTAATTGAATTCTATTGATACCGGAATGTATTAATGCTCAGGTGTGATAGTATTTGGTTTTGATGTCATCCTCTCTGAGTTAACTCTATTGAAGATGCGGTGCCGACGTGTCTACATAATTAGCTTACCTGAATGCCTTTTAAGGTGATTGAAGCCCCCTATGGTGTGAAGGGGGGTGGAGACTACATTGTCCTGTGACTAACTGCATTATGCTTGAGACTGTATAAGAAGCTGAGAAAATACCAATAAAGTGTTTATATCTTTGAAGCAAGTGCAGAGCTTGAGTCTCATCTTGTTTATGGGAATGGATATGGATCGTGTATGCAATATTGTCGGAGTGTGTCAGATAAGCTTGTCGTGGGTGGATGTAAGATCGTAAGCCAGGGATTCTCAAACTATGGCCCTCCAGTTGTTGAACTACACATCCCATGAGGCATTGTAACACACTGACATTCACAGACATGACTAGGCATGATGGGAATTGTAGTTCCTGAACAACTGGAGGGCCGTAGTTTGAAGACCCATGTCGTAAGCGGTGGTGACCGTTACATTTGGTGGCAGCAGTGGGATGATTCCATCATCAGAAGGACGGCTACAAGGACACAGGACAATGGAGACGGTGTATGAACGGATGAAGCTCTCTTCCCTCATGGACTTACTGGAGAGCCGGGGCAGACCGGCCAGCAACCGTAAGAAAAGGGACATTATCGCAGAACTGGTCGAAATGGATAGAGCTAAAAGGCCCGCCGTAACAGACAAGACACCCGAAGAAGCAAGTTTTGATCGGGCTGTTAACATAAGACTGGCACATTATGGTCCTAACCCTACACCGGAGATCAGGGACCGAGTTATAGCGGCTCTGAATGCCACCTTGCTACAGCAAAGAAGTGTTGCAGCAGCTGAAGTCACAGCGGCACCAACTGAAGAGAGAGGAGAGGTGCAGATACCAGTCTCCATGGAAGAGGAATTCCAAAGAAGGTTACAAGAGATGCGAATACAGCATAGAGGACCAGTATCAGAGGAGGTCCTGTTGGGATGGGCGGATGTGATTCGGTGCCAACTCTGGAAGGAAGCACTAGCTCTGGAGCAGCAACACCAAGGAAAGGTCCTGCCCTCCATCTATGCAAGGTACAGGTCGCAGTATGACGTACGAATGCTGTTGTTGGGGAAACATCCGAAGCAGGAGTGGATAACGGAATTAAGCAGGCTGATCCGGGCAGAGATGCAGCTGGATGAAAGCTACAGAGCCCTCCGGTGGTATGTAGCCCAAGAGTGCCCGTGGTCAGCGGATGACAGCCCCACAGAAGGCTATGACTATGATGGCCTGGGATTTTTGTATTGGAGGATGTCCAGTGATCCCGACTTCGGGGATGATCGGGAGTGGCGCTTGGAGGACATAATGGAGCACAGAGAGGAGAAATTTAATATCTCGGGAGGCCACTGGTCACAGGAAGATTTGGAATTTCTGGCCATTCAAGAATGGGAGCTGGAGGTCGCTTACAAACAGCTGCTAGACTCGGCTCAGCAGCAGGGTGGGGCTCCCGTTGCCTGGGACTATGAGGAAAGTTCAGATGACAACTGTGAACTCCTGGCTGATGAATCGGCAGTGGAAAAAATGGAGATTGCCATCCCTAAAACCGAAGCGGATGGTGTGGAGTTCCAGAGAGCCGGGGCGGTTGGCCCCTTTCTCCAGCAACAAGCTGAGGTGGTAAAGCTTTTACCCCCAGCTGAATCACTGGCAACAGAGCAGGGTGCCCCAAACCTCTGCTCCCAACTAGCAGAAGAGGGGGACCCTGTGGTAGTGGATGGGACTGTGGTCTCCACTCACAGCAACCCAGCGGAAGAGCTGGCAACAGAGCAGAGTGCCCCAGGCCTCTGCTCCTCACTAACAGAAGAGGGGGTTCCTGGGGTAGTGGATGGGACTTCAGTCTCCACTGGCACAACCCCAGAAAATGGTACAGGACTGGGACAGGAGGATGTCGGCTTTGCTTTGCAAGCACCGGGGGGGTTTTCACCAAGCACCAGTGGATGGGACTTCAGTCTCCACTGGTATACCCCAGGAAGGGGGGGCAGTTGGCCCAGACCCCCAACAGCATAATGGACTGAGCCCAGCCACCCTGCCTTCTCCCCAGCGGCAGGCGTGTTCTCTGAGAGAGGCAGAGGTTGGCGGGGTGAGTAATGCTCAGTTTGGAGCCATTTATTTGGGGTACAGTATGGATACCAGCATTGGAGGACTGGAACTACTGACGGACTTCGGAGTCAACCCATTTGGGGTTACCACCTATGTCCGTCTCCCACCGAAAGGGGAGAGATGTAACGGTAAGGAACCGTGACAGACTGAGATATTCCTATGTCTAGGGTCACCTTATGTCCACTAGAGCCATAGGGTGACAAAGAATCATAATTCATGTATTACAGATGGGACATTATTAATACTTCATTTTAGGACTGAGATATCACAAGGAGTTCATGATGACATGACCAGGTCAACCAGACAGTGAGTCATACCTTTGTATAATAGGCTATTGAAATATCTTAAGGTGTTGGCTATTCACTGTAAAGACATTCCGTTGAAAAGGTGTTGATTGCACCCACTCTCACAAGACTCTGCCATTGTGTGAAGCTCTCTGTTTACCCTATTGTGTTATTATTTAAGGTTAATTGAGTTCTATTGATACCGGAATGTATTAATGCTCAGGTGTGATAGTATTTGGTTTTGATGTCATCCTCTGAGTTAACTCTATTGAAGATGCCGTGCCGATGTGTCTACATAATTAGCTTACCTGAATGCCTTTTAAGGTGATTGAAGCCCCCCATGGTGTGAAGAGGGGTGGAGACTACATTGTCCTGTGACTAACTGCATTATGCTTGAGACTGTATAAGAAGCTGAGAAAATACCAATAAAGTGTTCATATCTTTGAAGCAAGTGCAGAGCTTGAGTCTCGTCTTGTTTATGGGAATGGATATGGATCGTGTATGCAATATTGTCGGAGTGTGTCAGATAAGCTTGTCGTGGGTGGATGGAAGATCGTAAGCGGTGGTGACCTTTACACGCGGTCATGCAACACTGTACCCAAATTACATTTTTTTTCCCCCCACAAATAGAGCTTTCTTTTGGTGGTATTTGATCACCTCTGCGATTTTTTATTTTTTGGTAAAAAATAAATAAAAAAATACAGATTTAAAAATATATATATATATATATAATATATTTTATATTTTGTTATAACATTTTGCAAACTGGTAATTTTTCTCCTTCATTGATGTACGCTGATGAGGCTGCACTGATGGGCTGCACTGATGGACACCGATGAGATGCACTGATGAGCACCAATGGGCTGCACTGATGGGCGCCGATAAGGCAGCACTGGTGGGCACTGATAGGCGGCACTGGTGAGCACTGAGAGGTGGCACTCAAGGGCATTGATAGGTGTCACTGGTGGGCACTGAGAAGTGACACTAAAATGTGGTATTGATAGGTGGCAGTGATAGCTGGCAGTGATGGACACTGATGGGTGGCAGTAATGGGCACTGATAGGCAGCACTGCTAGGTGGCACTGATGAGGCATTGATAGGTGGTACTGTGGGCACTGGCAGTGGTTACTGGCAGCACAGAGGAAGCTGATGTGCCTCCTTCCTCTTCGGGACCGATGTCCCTTTCACATAAGCCGGTGATCTGCTTTTTTTTTTTCTCCTCGCACTGTCAGCATGAGGAGAAAAAAAAAAAGAAAAGATTACCGTCCTTTGTTTACATCACGTGATCAGCTGTCATTGGCTGACAGCTGATCACGTGGTAAGGGGCCAGGACGTCCTCCCGGCATTTGGGGTCCGCGCTGTGGCCATTATTCGACTATAGCGCGGGCGCCCAATGGTTAAATAACAAACTTGTCATACTTACCTCCACTGTGCAGTTTGTTTTGCACAGAGTGGCCCCGATCCACTTGTTCTGGGGTCCCTCGGTGGCACTCGCGGCTCCTCCCTGCATCAGAAAAAGCCCTAAGAATAAGCTTTTTCCTGGGGGGTTACCTAGCGGGCGCGCTCCCGTGTCTAGCATTCGTGACAATAGCCACCGAAGGCAGGCGGATGTTAAACCAGCTGAAGATGCTTACTTTTGACTGTCGACTAGGATTGGGGACCCAGTCGACTACTGGGCTCCCTGCAACAGCTCAAATGTTCCGGACCAACATGGTCCAGGAACCAGGAACACTGCATGGCACGCGCACCCTGGCCTGGAAGGCCATTACGCCGGGGCGCCGTGATGTGCAGTCACCCTAAAGGTGGGTGCCGCACTCCGAAGAAGAACCCAGACCAAATGGCGTTTGTCCCATAAATACCCTCCCCCAGCATGCACAGAGAGGAAACTCCCTCCTGATTGGCTGCTGGGGAAGAGCACCCAAACCTCGACTCCACTGCTGCCACCCATTGTCCTGGGGTGGGAATAGCACCCCAGAAGCAACAAAATGAGCCCACAGCACAGTCAAGATGAGACAGAGACCCAGATTTAAACATATTAAGTGGATCAGAGTCAGTTAACACTTTGATCCCCCTCTAAACAGGGAGCGGTTATGCCTGGGAGGGGACTTCCTATCCTTTTTTTGTTTGTCATAGTCCAATCACCTGAAGGTGACAGCATAACCTTATTCATAAGGATGCTCTGTGTCCTGTGTCCTGCTCTGTGTCCTGTGATGTACTCAATTCTTTACAAAGGCCAGTGGCATCGCTAGGGGGTGGCTATCGGGTTTATATCCCCGAATCTGGGGCCCATAGCCCAGAGTCTCTTGACACAGGGTCCCTGCCTAACCAGCGGGCTTCGGTGGGTGGATGGACTGCATGAGAGAGGCAAATGGGAGCAGAGAAGTCGAGCAGGCGGACAAGCAGAGATGATATTATCTCTCTCCGCCCGCTCAACAGCTGGGCCTCTTCAATGTGGGAGCAAGGTGCGGCGAGGAGCAGAGAGACGATATCTTATGTCACTGCCTGCCATACATCAGCGCTCTACTGCCCTCATAGCGTGGGCCTCTTCAAAAGAAAAAAAGTTTAACCGCTCAAAAGTCCCAGAGAACTAGATGGCTGGATCCAAACACTTGGGTGCCGGCGCTGCAATGATATGCAAAACTTGTAGAGAAGAACTAGGATGGCCGCACTCCAAAAAAATTGTTCCTTTTTAATAAAACTGGTCACAAAATTAACATGTCACAGCAAAGTTCTTCTCTACAAGTGGGCCTCTTCAATGTCGGAGGTGCGGCAGGGAGCAGCGAGATGACATCATCTCTCATTGCCCACCCCTGCCCTCACTAAATGAACCAGTGCTGCCACAATGCCACCAATGCAGCGACAATGCACATTTTGTGGCACTGGCTGGCATGACAAGTGACAATCCACATCAGTTGGCAAGTGACAACCCACATCTCATGGCAGGTGTTGTGGCAAGTGACTATCTGCATCAGGTGGCAAGTGAAGGTGCAAGTGACAATCTGCAAATGTTGGCAGTTGACAATCTGCAAATGGTGGCAGGTGACTTTTGCAAATGACAATCTGCAAATGGTGGCAGGTGACATGGCAAGTGACAACCCACATCAGGTGGCAGGTGATGTGGCAAGTGACAATCTGCAAATGGTGGCAGGTGATGTGACAATCCACATCAGGTTGCAAGTGATAATCCACATCTGGTGCCAGGTGACGATGGCAAGTAACAAGCTACATCAAGTGTCAGGTGACGGTTGCAAGTGACATGCTGTATCTTGTAAGAGAAAAAAAGAAACAGCCACACATCCAGAGATTACAATTGTCTTTTATTGTTCACAGTGATGACACCAAAGACACCAACATGAAGTCACATAGACACATTTCACACATACATCTTGTGCTTAAACTTTACCAATATCATGACATGGCAAGTGACACTCTGCATCTTGTGATAGGCGACAGTGGCAAGTGACACGCTGCATCTGGTGCCTGGAGATGTGGCATGTGAAATGCCCAGGGCTCCCACTGATTCTACATTATGGTGAGTTGAACCACTTCATTATATTTTAGAATGTAACAATAGAAACAATGCACTTCAATCACCCTAACACCATATCAATGAGATGATTGTCCCAACACCAGCCATTGCACACGAAAAATTGCTTACCACCGGCTTGCCCCCCGGCCTGCAAAAAGGCTGGTGACTGCTGCTATTGGCTCTAGCCTCAGATCTTTTGCAGACATAGCCTTGCCCCTGACTAAGGCCGTATATGATAATAATAATTACATAATAATTACAGATTACCCAGTTATTTTCTGACCCTGATCAGAGAGGACATAATCACTCTCCCACATCCTCCTCAGCAGATTCTGTCTTATTTAATTGCAACCTTAATGGACTCTAAGCTATTGGCCACTAAGCTCTGTAGGATTCTGAGTCACTCAAGTCCCTGTTAGACAAGCTTACACCTAAGGAGTCTACTTTATTACTCCCAAGGTAAAGAAGACTATTTTGGCTCTTACTGATGCAGTGCACACCACCCTGAAATCAGAGGATCATCTTGTTTCTACCCATGCGTTCGTCTGTATGTCTTTGAAGGGACAGCACCCCTTGAGACCAGCCGTTCACATCACAAATCTTACTGATGGTTTAAGTACTAATTTTCCTCAGTGGAAGAAGCCTAGGGAGCAGACTGTGAACTCATCTTCCTCTCTGAGGGTCAAGAAATATTCCTTTTGTTTATATACTCCCTTAACTTCAGCATTAAAGCCCCCCAAGCTTGGCTTCCTGTCAACCCGCAAAATCTAGCAGTCCAAATCTGCCAAGTTCTGAGGCAAGCCTTCATCCACATGAATGTGCCCCCACCACTTTTAAGAGTGAGGGGATGTCTGTTGACCTTTGTGGAAGCTTGGGAATTTCGCATTATAGGTGCATGGGTGTAAGAGGTGGTGTCCCAGGGCTACAAACTTGAGTTTTGTTCCTTGTCCACTTCTTGTTTCTCACTTTAAAACCTTCCCGTTTCCTTACAAATTGGCATATCTCCATCAGGCTGTCTTAGGCCTTCCTGGCCAAGTTATCCCCAAAGTTCCAGGGATTGACCCCAAAGCTTTGAATGTGATCTACGGTCCCAAGGGCTGAATTGCCATCCTGTTTCCTTGGTCACTGGCTTTAATGGCAAGAGACGGGCATCTTGAGTCTTTGTTTCCTACAATGCTCAGTCCACTCCCCCATCTCCATCAGTGGGCTCAAAAGGGTTCTTCATTTGGTGTGAGTCTAGGGGCTTTTGCACCAAGAGTTTCTCCGTAGGACAAATCCATTCCTTCTGTAATGACTACGCCGTCACCATGAATAGGAGATGAAGGGTAGTCACTTGTTCTGGAGGATACTCAGATTAAACCACCTGGTTTGCTCTAAGATGTTATACAGAGCTTATGGGGTTAATTCATCACAACCTCCTGTGAACTATCTCCTATTGATGGTGTGGTGTATCTACCATAGATTATTGGAGATTTCTGGTAAGGCGTTACAGTCTCTACAAACATATGATATCAGGCAATCTAGAACATATCACAGTATCCAATCCAGCATGAACAGTATTCCAGTATACAGGCTTGGTATGGTTAGTTGTGGGTACTTGCGGTTTAGATGTGATGTGGTTAGGAGTTCCTTCCTGGAGAGAGACTAAAAGCAGGAGCAAGATGCCTCTATGGTTCTGTAGATTGCCAGCTCTGTGGTCCAGGAGAAAGTCATAGACAGTAGCACGGTCCTTGGAGTAGAACCTGATCCTGTGATCCTGGTGATCTCCTCACAGGGTGAGGATCTGAGGGTCTCTGGAGGGGGTCTCGGGTCTCAGATGGCGGCGAGCGTCAACTTCAATAACCAGACACCCAGCCGCCATCAGAGGGGGTTTAAATAGCCAGCCTGTCGCGGGACACACGCTGGGCGCGCTTCCGCGTTCCAGCGTGGTGCGCAGGATTCGACGGGACGTCGGAAGTGACGAGGACAGGGTGCTGGACGGAGCGCAGGATTCGACGGCGCGTCGAAAGTGTCGATGACAGGGTGCTGAATGGAGCGCAGCTGTCTAAGGATGGTACAGCTGCGCTCGTTCTGTACAAAGTAACGCCGATGGTGTTACACCTTCCTGCAATTGGGTCTGGTCCAGCATTTGGCTATTGGCACATCAATCTCAAGGCCCTGCTTTTTCTATTCTGTTTCAGAGACCACGATCTCTCCCTTGTACAGGGGGGCGGGGGTTCTATGTGGTTCCCCCTCATTGGACTCCTTGGGATCTGAATATGGTTCTCTCTGTACTTCAGAAGCTGCTGTTACTCTCTCTACTCTGTCTGTGAGGCAAGTCTATGAACTGGCAGCCTTATCTTACAAGGAACCCCTTTGAGTTTTGTCTAGGGACAAAGTTGTGTTAAAGGGGTTGTAAAGATTTGTGTTTTTTCACCTTAATGCATCCTATGCATTAAAGTGAAAAACACCTTGCAATCTCAGGCCCCCCATTTCACTTACCTAAGCCACAAAACTCTGTGGGCTTGTTTCCGCGATGGTTTCCCCCAGCTTGAGGCGGCTCGTCATTGGAGATTGGTAGCAGCGCAGCCATTGGCTCCCGCTGCTGTCAATCACATAAATGACGGGCCGCGCTGGGGCAGGTCCAAGTGATACAGTCGGACGGTGCGTTCCCGCAAGCTAACCCCCTTGGGAGAGCACTTCCCAAGAAGGGAGTTAGCTCTTGCAGGGAGGAGCCGAGACAGCCGCCGAGAGACCCAAGAAGACTGGGATCGGGCCCACCCTGTGCAAAACGAACTGCACAGTGGAGGTAAACATGACATGTTTGTTATTTAAAAAATATATATATATATATATATATATATATATATATATATATATATATATATATATATATATATTTACCAGTTTAAACCCCTTTAAAGCCCAGGACTTCCTTCTTGCCTAAGGTAGTCTTCATCTTTTCTCGTAACTAGGGAATTGTTCTCCTGTCCTTTTGTCTGGCTCCAGTTCATCATTGTCTCTAGGTGGCTTAGACAGACCATCATTAAGCCTGGATAAACACTTCTGCAAACAGACATCGCATGTGATTTGCACCCGCACTGAGGTGCTGATCGCAAGCGATGTCTGTGCAATGCGAGTTCAGTCAAACAGTTGTATGGCTGAACTTGCATTGGATTCTCATGAAAAAAGTGCAGGGACTTTTTTTTTCCCATGCACTGGAAACAGATCACATGGGTGTTCTCACCTATGTGATCTGATTCCTGTGCGAGTTCACAGTTCGCACTGCGATCTGTGAACCGATCTAGGGGTATCATTAACATTGTATTGACACCCACAGCAGTTCGCAGAGGGCAGTATGAACTGCCTGCGGGAGAGATGCAATGCGGGAACCGATGTAGTCGCGCTGGTTCCCGCATCGCTACATTGTGAACCCAGGCTCAAGCTTATGCTCTCAAAAATCGGATTCCTCTTTCATGTTATGACTCTCTCCTTTAGGTTTGTAAATGCCTCTTGTGATTTTCAGGATCAGGCAACTGTATCCCAGATTTGCAAGGCTGCCACCTGGGCTTTTGTTCACACGTTACCTTTTACCAAGTTTCTGTCCCATCTGATGCCAGCTTCGGGCACAAGGTCCTTAAGTTGCAGGCAGTGCCCAGTTTTCTGCAAGTTATGTTGGGTTTGTTAGCATTTTTTTGCTGTGTTATCCACTGCTCAGTGAGACTGCTTTTGAATGTTCCAAGCGTTTAAGGTAAGACCTCTTGTAAGTTCGGCCTCTACCAGCTATGTGACCTAAGTTTGGGTATTGTGGCTTCTATGATGTCTGGTCGGGTGTGCATAAAAGCATATGTTGTGCATAAGTGTTATGTCTTAAAACGTATATATATTTTTTTATCTCAAGTTTGTGTGTCTCCATATTCAGTGCAATACTTTTATTTCTTCAATGTTTTCCCAGACACTATTTTGTCTAATGCAAGGAATTAAGGCGGGACACTGCAAGTCATACACTGTGAAGTGGCACCCAACGTATTGGCCACGCCCCCAAAGTGTTCGACAGGCCATGCTTTATTTCTTCTGCAGCCCCTAAAGGGGTGCCTACTAATTATTTTCCAAATGTTGCTAACTATGATATGCTATTCATCTGGACTGCATAGTGTCAGTGGGATCACTGTTCCAGGCCTCAGAATGTCAGTACCTCATGGTTCTGAGTCAATGGCCATTGTGTTGGGCCTCAGAGTCTCAGTCTGCCACTGGTCTGGGAATCCTGATATCAGTGTGCCCCTGTTCTGAGCATCCAAGTATCAGTGTGTTAATGTTCTTGGACTTAGAGGGTCAGTGTGCCCCATTTCCTGAGCTTGCAAGTACCAGTTTACCATTGTTCTGCACCTCCAAGTATCAGTGTGTCACTGTATCAATGTACAATTGTTCTGCAAGTATCAGTCTACCACTTTTTGGAATTCCAAAAAAATTATTTACTAAGACTGGCACAGCCAGAATTTGGAGCAGCTGTGCATAGCAATCAAGCTAAAGATAAAATCTGATTGGTTACTATGCACAGTTGCTCTAGATTCTGCTTGCTCTCATTTAATACATTTCCCCCATGTGTAAGTGAGACACTTTTGTGGGTCTCTCATTATCAGCGTCTCATTGTTCTGGGTGCTTAAAGGATCACTAAAGGATTTTTTTTTTTTTAGCTAAATAGCTTTCTTTACCTTACTGCAGTACTGGTTTCATGTCCTTATTGTTCATTTTTGCTTTGAAGTTGCTGTAATCCTGCTCTGTTCTCCACACTTCCTGCTTGTCTGTTTCCTTATAAACACAGTGCTGGGAGCTTTCTCACGGTGGTCTAAGCTGTCATTACTGTGTGTCTAAAACTTCCCAGAACCAGAATCAGAATCAGATTCATTTTAAAAACAAAACACTGCCCTGGATTTGTTTGTTTTTGTTCTGTGTGTCTATTTCTACTTCACAGAAACATGAAGCCAGTTCAAAAGTGAAACTAACCTGCAGGCACATTATATGATTGCTTTTTATCTATTTTTAATCATTTTGAAAAGGAATCAGGTAACTTTTATGTCTCTATACCCTGTAAACAGCCATTTCAGCAAAAACATTTTTTTCCTTTAGTGACCCTTTAAGTATCAACGTTCTACTTCTCTGGGCCTCTAAATATCAGTTTGCCATTGTTTCAAGCTTGAAAGTATCAGTGTTCCATTATTCTGGGCCTCCAAGTATTAGTGTTTCGTTGTTTTAGACCTCTAAGTAGGGTTGTCCCGATACCAGTATACCGATACCGAGTATTTGCGGGAGTACTTGTACTCCCGCAAATACCCCCGATACCTAAATAGAATACCCCCCCCCCAGCCGCCGCCGCCGCATACCGCAAAGCCGCCGCCACATACCGCCGCATCAATCCCCCTGCATTACAGCGCGCATTACAAGCTTTCGTTTGAATACTTGTAATGCCGGCCGCACCATGTATAGACACTCCCCTTCTCGGGATTGGACGGATCCGTCCAATCCCGAGCAAGGGGGAGTGTCTATGCACGGATCCGGCATCATATCTACTACTACAGGTATGGGGGACATGGCTGCAAAATGGGGGACAGGACATGGCTGCATATGTAGGGGACATACATGGCTGCATCTATGGGGGACATGGCTGCAATATGTGGGGGACATGGCTGCAATATGTGGGAGACATGCATGGCTGCATCTGTGGGGGACATGGCTGCAATATGTGGGAGACATGGCTGCAATATGTGGGGGACATGGCTGCAATATGTGGGGGACATGCATGGCTGCATCTGTGGGGGACATGGCTGCATATGTGGGGGACATGCATGGCTGCATCTGTGGGGGGGACATGGCTGTAATATATGTGGGGGGACATGGCTGCAATATATGTGGGGGGACATGGCTGCAATATATGTGGGGGGACATGGCTGCATCTGTTGGGGGACATGGCTGCAATATGTGGGGGGGCATGGCTGCATTTGGGGACACATTTAAAAAAAGTCTCGGTATTCGGTATCGGCGACTTCTTGAAAAAAAGTATCGGTACTTGTACTCGGTCCTAAAAAAGTTGTATCGGGACAACCCTACCTCTAAGTATCAGTGTGCTACATAGGGTGACCACGTGTCCCGGGACAGTCCCGCATTTTGCAGGTCTGTCCCGGGCACCTTCATTCCAGGACAATACAGTGTCCCAGAATGAAACTGACACAGCTACCCCCCCCCCCCCCGGGCCAATCTGATGCCCCCAAAAAAGGCCGCCACATCACTGCTTTACTCACCGACAGTACTTGACCTGGCCGAGGGGAATGCCTGGAGGAGCACAATCCTCGCCCCCTGCTTGTGATTGGAGAAATCATAAATCCCGCCACTTGTGTCCAATCACTGTGCTGTGATTCGTTACACCACAAGCTGGTTTTTGGGAAGGGTAGATCCCTGAATAGTAGTTTTGAAATGTGGTCACCCTAGTGCTACAGTTCTATACCTCAGGCTCAGAGTATCAGTGTGCCACTATTTTGTGCCTCCAAGTGTCAGTGTGCTGCTGTTCTGGCCCTTTCAAATATCAACACATCACTGTTCTGAGTCTCAGAGTATCAGTTTGCACTGTTCTGGGCCTCCAAGTATCAATGTACTATTATTCTGAGCCTCAGAATGCCATTGTTCTAATCCTTCAGGAATAGGTGTGTCATTTTCAAGTGTCGGTGTGCCACTATTCTGCACCTCAAAGTGTCAGTGTAGAACAACAATTTCACCAGCGCTAAAATAAGCTGATGTGTGTGGGAGTGTCATGAAACCTTGTGGAGTGAGAGTAAAATAAGAAGGATGTAGTCCCAAAGTTGCTGGAAAAAGATCATAACCGGAAGCAACGAATACACACAAACGCGTTTCGCGAGCATACGCTTTTTCATCTGCATGCGAGCAAAACACGGCATCAAGGCAACCCTAAAACACAAACTTGACCTCCCACTGTGATCCATCCTTGCATGGGAGCACAGTAGCAGCTACTGGCTTTATGACAGTGTCCTTGGTCGGGCTCTCACTGAACCGTGTAGTTGGGAGTTACATTGGTGGGTGAATTTTCCAGCTATCCCCACCAGTGATCCATTCCCTGGAGAGAAGGAGCGCTTCACGGCAGACTCATCCCATCTCATGGCTGTTTCCTCAGGCTCTGGGTTGATGTCTCAGCGGGACTGACGTCATCTCCTGTAAACGGCACGAAGCTTCTTGGATCCCTTCTCCCACTGATACAAATTTGGATAGTGCGCCCCGCGTGTTGGAGGGCCCTCCACATGCTGGATCGCATATTCCCTGTGTGACACTCAGCTAAAGGTACTGGCCGCAGCCCACTATACAATCCAGGCATTATTATTACTGACCCACATTGAGAACTGTCAGCCCCTCCCTGCTCAAGGGATCATAGGTGATATTTCAAGTATACCATTTTCAATTGGAGTCCATCCAGGACTGGGTTTTTGCTCATATTATTGTTGAATAAGTTATTGATTTATTTTCAAACAACAAAGAGACAGTCTGCTATGTGTCCCCATGACCACTGGATTATAGTATGTTTATGCAAAAGTGTCAGTATGACACTGTTCTGGGCCTCCTGGTATCAGTGTTTGCTATTGGCCTGGGCATCAGAGTATCAGCATGCTAATGTTCTGAGCCTCAAAGATTTAGTGTGCCACTGTCCTTGACATCCAAGTATCAATGTGCCATTGTTCTGGGCCTTGGAGTGTTAGTATGCTACAGTTCTGGACCTCCATACAGTGCTATGAAAAACTATTTGCCCTTCTTGATTTGTTATTTTATATATATATTAGGGATGTTACTGATCAAAATTTTTGTGTTCGATTAATCGTTTTTTTTAATCAATTAATCAACTAGTTTCGATTAATTATAACGCACATACAGATCCAACTACTTTTAGCTGATCTCCTTGCAGGCTGATTCCAAGTGCAGCTACCAACCACTGGAAAAATGGATAGCAGGATACAGAACACACACAAAGGCAGCGCTCGATGGGAATAGCATTAAAACGTTTATAGTCTTCAGGTAGGTAACCAAATAAATATTGCACTGGCGATAAAATCGATGTAGCTACATAAACTGTAAAAATGGTGCGAGTAATAACAAACGGTACCAAAATCAGTCATAAAAATGTGTGATACTGGTATAAAAATGTGTACAACGATGCCACTGTTGAATCCAGATGAGGAGAGGTTAACATCAGTACGTCGGCATGTAGATGTCCCGTGAAGGGAACTATCACAACTTCCAGTGGATGGCTGTAGAATCCCAGGTTGATAGAGGGAAGTGATAAAGGGAAGTGTAACAGCCCTTGCGTGTGGCATATAGTAAGGTCCCGCCGGCATGCAGATGCACAGCAAAGGAGCCCTTCAGATGGACACGGCAAGCCCCGCTGGTGTCCGTGACGTCACCGAATCTCCAACGGAACTCCCTGAAGGCCCAGAAGCCGGCGGAGAGGTGAGTACCAATCAAAAGAATTTTAATTGATCAAAAAGATTTTGATCGATCAAAAAAATTAAAGATTAATGGATTATATATAATATAATATACAGTACAGACCAAAAGTTTGGACATTTGGACACACCTTCTCATTCCAAGAGTTTTCTTTATTTTCATGACTATGACAATTGTAGTCACACTATGAATTAACACATGTGGAATTATATACATAACAAAAAAGTGTGAAACAACTGAAAATATATGTCATATTCTAGGTTCTTCAAAGTAGCCACCTTTTGCAGCAGACACATCTCTAGAACAACTGATAAGAGGAGACTGTGTGAATCCGGCCTTCATGGTAGAATATCTGCTAGGAAACCACTGCTAAAGAAAGGCAACAAGCAGAAGAGACTTATTTGGACTAAAGAACACAAGGAATGGACATTAGACCAGTGGAAATCTGTGCTTTGGTCTGATGAGTCCAAATTTGAGATCTTTGGTTCCAACCACCGTGTCTTTGTGCGACGCAGAAAAGGTGAACAGATGGACTCTAAATGCCTGGTTCCCACCGTGAAGCATGGGGGAGGAGGTGTGATGGTGTGGGGGTGCTTTGCTGGTGACACTGTTGTGGATTTATTCAAAATTGAAGGCATATTGAACCAGCATGGCTACCACAGCATCTTGCAGCGGCATGCTATTCCATCCAGTTTGCGTTTAGTTGGACCATTATTTATTTTTCAACAGGACAATGCCCCTAAACACACGTCCAGGCTGTGTAAGGGCTATTTGACCAAGAAGGAGAGTGATGGGGTGCTGTGCCAGATGACCTGGCCTCCACAGTCACCGGACCTGAACCCAATCGAGATGGTTTGGGGTGAGCTGGACCGCAGAGTGAAGGCAAAAGGGCCAACAAGTGCTAAGCATCTCTGGGAACTCCTTCAAGACTGTTGGAAGACCATTTCAGGTGACTACCTCTTGAAGCGCATCAAGAGAATGCCAAGAGTGTGCAAAGCAGTAATCAAAGCAAAAGATGGCTACTTTGAAGAACCTAGAATATGACATATTTTCAGTTGTTTCACACTTTTTGGTTATGTATATAATTCCACATGTGTTAATTCATAGTGTTGATGCCTTCAGTGTGAATCTACAATTTTCATAGTCATGAAAATAAAGAAAACTCTTGGAATGAGAAGGTGTGTCCAAACTTTTGGACTGTACTGTGTGTCTATATATATATATATATATATACTGTCACTTAAATTATTCAGATCATAAACAGATCTTATTATTACACAAATATAACCCAATTAAATACTAAATTCACTTTTTAAATGATGATTTAATTTTATTAAGGGAAAAAAGCTGCCCAAACGCGTTTGGCCCTATGTGAAAAAGTAATTGCCCCTCTTGCTAAATCATAAATGAACTGTGATTAACAAAACATTTTTGGAAAGCAGAGTTAAATGTCACTTGCCACACCAAGGCCTGATTACTGACAGATATGTTGAATCAATAAATAACTAAAATAGAAGCTGACTGACAGTGAAGCACGCTAAAAGATCTCAAAAAGCAACACATCATGCCAAGATCTAAAGAAATTTAACAACAGATGAGAAGCAAGAACCCAGAACAACACCTAAAGAACTGCAGGCCTCACTTGCCTCAGGTAAGGTCAGTGTTCATGATTCAACAATAAGTAAGAGACTGGGCAAAATGGCATCCATGGGAGAGTTCCAAGGCCAAAGCCACTGCTGACCAAAAAAGAACACAAAGGCTCATCTCACATTTAAAACAAAAAACATCTTGGTTATCCCCAAGAATTTTGGGCAAATATTTTGTGGATTGGGAGACAAAAGTTGACCTTTGTGGAAAATATGCGTCCTGTTACATCTGTCGTACAACTAACACAGCATTTAATGAAAAGATCATACCAACAGTCAGAAATGGTGGTGATAGTGTGATGGTCTGGGGCAACCTCAGGATCTAGATGACTTGCCATAATTGAAAGAACCATGAATTCTGCGCTCTACAAGAAAATTCTGAAGGAGAATGTCTGGCCATCAGGCGCATTTGGGGTATGCAGCAGGACAATAATCGGAAACACACCAGCAAGTCCACCTCTAATTGGCTCAAAAAAAAAATAATTAAGGTTTTGGTTTGACCTAGTCAAAGTCTGGACTTAAATCCGATTGAGATGCTGTGACATGACCATTCATGCTCAAAAAACCCTCCAATGTGGCTGAATTAAAATAATTTTCCATAGAAGAGTGGCCCGAAATTGCTCCACAGCGGTGTGAAAGACTAAATTGCCAGTTATTCGCAGTTGTTGCCGACAAGGGAGGCACAACCAGTTATTAGGTTTAGGGGGCAATTACTTTTTTCACATAAGACCAGGCAGGCTTGGACAGCTTTTTTCCCCACAATAAATTAAATCTTTATTATCTTTGTGTAATATTAAAATGTAATTGATGAACTGATTTATTTAAGTGTGACAAATATGCAAAAACATTTATAAAAAATCAGCAGCAAATACTTTTTCACAGCACTGTATATCAGTGTGCTTCTGCTCCGAGTCTCAGAGTATTGGTGCGCAACTATTGTGGGCCTACATATACTAGTGTGCCCCTGCTGTGGGACTCCAAGTATCAAAGAACCATTGTTCTGAGCCTCAGAGGATTGGTTTGCCACTGTTCTGGACCTCCGTGCCACTTTTCAGGCCTCCAAATAGTAGTTTGCCACTATTTTGGGTCTCTATGTATAAGTGTGCCACTGGTATGGGCCTACAAGTGTCAGTAAACTACTGTTGTTCTGGGCCTTCAAGTATCAGTCTTTGGCCCCACAGTATCAGTGTGCCATAGTTCTGGGCCCTTGTGTGCCACAATGTACTTTTACCCCAATGCTCAGTGTGCCATTTTTCTAAGTCACAAGACTAGGAATTTTTTAACCTGAGAAAGAATTGTGAGGGCTCATATTTGTGGAACTGGCAATCTATATATACACTATACACTTAAGCCTCATACACACAATCTGACTTCCATCTGACTTTTCCGTGGATTTTGGTCCGAATGGGCGTTGGCCGTGAACTTGTTCTGCATACACACGCCAGAACATTTTCAGCCAACTTTCACCAAATCGCATGTTTTTTCAGGTCTTTACTGCCACCCTTTGGGCAACTTCTGCTATTGTTGTCTGATCTCTAGCATTGGTTCTGAACATGCGTGTTTGTACTTTGGACTTTATTCCGATGGACTTGTGTACACACGATAGGATTATCCTCCATCGGACATTTGTTGCCCGAAAGTTTGAGAGCATTCACAGCGAACATTTCTCTGATGAAAAGCCGGAAAGAATTGTCGGAATGCAGCGTGCACACGGTCGGATTGTACGATCAAACACGTCCGTCGGACCGTGGTTGTCAAAAAGTCTGATCGTGTGTATGGGCCTTTTTGGATGCACGTTTTTTGCGCAAAGCACATGTACGGAAAGCCCATTCATTCTAATAGGCTGCCAAAAGCACCAAAATAAATTCCTGCACCTTTTTTGGATGCGTGTTTTAGTGCATTTGTCATGCGCTTTGCTTTGCACAAAGCCATTTGTTTAACTATTTAGGACACTGCAAGCATTGCACATTTTTCACACATTCCAGTATGAAAACTCAAACCACAAAAATAAGGGACTCAAAACAACACCAACAACATTCCGACTTGTAACATTTTAATGAAAATTTGTTCCAGAATCCACTATATTTTGCCCTGTCTTTGGCAAAGCCACAGGGCAGAACACTATATACGTTGGCACGGTGGTAGAGTGATGAGCTGGCAAGGGAGGAGGGTGCAAGTCATTGGAGTAAAACAGAAGCCGTAGAAAAAAAAGTATGCATCGTATAAATTAGTGCAACTCACTTTTAGCACCATAACATCGGCAGGATGAGGCATGTGATGGGTGCCACAGATTGGGGAGCACAAGGTTGGTGGTTGATGGGGTAGATTTGGCAGGTGACATTATTTTACCTTTCAGCTGTGCCCCTCTTTCCTAAATGAATAAAACTGTACAGCAAAGAAATATCGATACCAAAAATACCAGCTACAATACACACTGAACACCACAGCTCCAACATACGCACACACACAATAAAAATGGGGACACAATACAACAAAAGATCACAGTGAAGGGACACCATAGTGCTTGCGCTGTATACCAAGGGGCCCGGCTAACCGGAGATCTGGAGGGACTACAAGTCACAGTATTCCCAGCCAAATCGTTCATGGATGCTTTAGATTTAGGGAACAATTTTTTGCAAAAAAAGGCCTTTTTTGCCTTAGGACTAAATGAAATGGTTCTAAATCCAGACACAGGCTTATTCAATAAAAAAGAGAGCACCTGGTCCAGTGTAGTAACCTACAGAAACCAGAATTCACTTCTCTGAATTCTAATTGGCTGCAGAGGTTTGCTACAGGCACGTCACCTTTGTTCTTTGCATTGCTTTACTAAACAAGCCTGTATTTCTCCCACACATTGCAATCATAGATCCGGAAATCCATTGTTTAAGAATCTTTTTTAACTATGCAAGAACTGTAGTAATTTGCCTATTGTCTTATAATAATCTTCCCCTTTATAAGGGGACTACAAAGAAATGCTTTTATATAAATTATTGTCTGAGAGAATCCCTACATTTATCTAATACTACAATTTCAAAAAGAACCCTTCCCTTTGTACAATGTAATCTTATCACCTTGTACTGCAGATTTAAGAAGAACCCCTCCTACTGCAATGACGTTTTCATAACTATTGTCTGAGTGCATCCTTTCATTTTAACATCCAGTGATGTAGTGCCAGTTTGGTGGCTATTGTATACCATGTCCAAAAAACTCCATCCCCTCTATATCTTCTCATCTAGCATTACTTTTGGTAAAGAATCCTTCCTATTGCATTCTATATTCACATGTCCATAATTAAAGAGACTGCTTGCCCTCTTATCTTCTGATCTGGTACCACAGTTTGGTAAAGAATCCTTCCTTCTGCATAAAAAACTCTCAAGCCGGCTCATAAACAGTTCGAATCTTGGCTGGTTCAGCAGGAACAGCCGAGATTCATACCATGTATGGGTAGGCTGAATGTACCCAAGTTGATTGATCGATCAACTTGGGTGCAACCAGCCTGCCGATTTTACATGTGATTATCTCTAGCAACTGTTATATTCGCTAGCAATATTCACTGTGTTCTCCCGGCTGGAACGGCTTCCCCCACCTTCCCGTCAGGAGAACACAATATCTTGGCAGTAGGGATTCCCCTGTCAACATGGCTGCAGGAAAGACATTTACTCTGTCTATGGCTGGCCTCAGATTCACGTCCATAATCTGAAAGACACCTTCTCTCATCTTCTGATCTAGTAGTACAGCTTGGTAAAGAATCCTTCCTATTGCATACTATATTAGCAGGTCCATGTCCATAATTAAAAAGACTGCTTGCCCTCTTATCTTCTGATCTAGCACCACAGTTTGGTAAAGAATCCTTCCTGCTGCATAATAAACTCTCTGTTCTACATCCACGATCTGAGAGACTCCTTCCCTCTTATCTAGTAGTACAGCTTTGTAAAGAGCCCTTCCTACTGCATAGTAAAATCACAAAATCCAATTTCATGGTCAGGGGAGAACCACTACCCTCTTATCTTCTGATCTAGTACTACAGTTTGGTAAAGAATCCTTCCTACTACATACTAAAATCACTGCTCTATCTTCGTGGTCTAAAAGAAGTGCAAACTGCCGTTAACCTATCACTAGATTTTGAATAAGAATCCTTCCCACTAAACACTCCAATCCTAGCTCTGTGTACAAAGTGAGTCTTCCCTGTATTATATCCACCGCCTTAGTGGTACAATTTTACACAGCAGTATTTCTTAACTTTATTAAGTATGAACCCCTTTATAAAAGCCAATGCATATTAAGTGGTCCTTGGCGTTTGCCACCTTATCTCAAGTACACTTGTGATGTAAAAAATCCTTCCACATTATAAGTGATCATTAACTAACCCAGTGTTAGTTTCATGGATATTTCTTACAAAATGCTAACTGAAATCCATAAATCAGAGGTACTTATATATAAATATTTTTTTTCTGTGCACCCACTGGTTCATGTATACAGTTTCACAGACAATCCTTTCCACTGTAAAATGCAATTACACCTCTTACCCCCTTGGAGAGCACTATGGAGAGCATTCTTTACCTCTCCACATCCACTGATCTGATTCTACAGTTTAATGAAGAATTCTTCCTACAGCAGGCAATCATTACAATTTATGCAAAGAGAATCCTTACCCTCTCTATATATATATTGATCAGACATAGAGAATCCTTCCAAATGTATACTGCAATTACACCTCCATTACAGAGAGTAACCTTCCCCTCTCTGATCTGACTCCACAATTTAATAGAGAATTCTGCCTACTCAATACTGACATCACACCATCATACAGTATATGAAGAGAATCCTCTTTTCTATCTCTACGTATCTACTGTTTTATAAAGACTCTTTCCTACCATACACTGCCACCCCACCATTTTACAAAGAGAATCTTTCTTCTCTCTTTTTTTCATTGATCTGTTTCTAGTTTTATAGAAAATCCTTCCTATGCATTTCATCTCACATCTTTATTCCACCTGTCCTAGTTATATTATGCAGTTTTGCAGACAGTATTCCTATTCACGGTACAGTAGATAAACCTCATTTACAATGGAGAAAAGTAAGAACTCCAAATACTTTGAGATGGTCTAATTGATCCTTTTTTAGCTGTTTTTTTGTCTACTTTTCACTATTGTTTAAGCTGTTGTTGCAGCTTTTCATATCAAACGTTTATGATACATGTATAAGAATATTCCCACTCAAGGCCATCTTACTGATCATCCACTGGCCACTGGTGCAAACCTACTGGGATCTGTTCCTCCCCAAAGAACTCAGGTACAAATGGCGCTTCTGCTGTTATTTCCTAACACCCAACAAGCTTCCTTGCAAGTAGTGCATTTTCGCAAAGCCATAATATAGCACATCGCTCACAGCCAGACCGCCTCATACTTCTTCAAGGTGTTTGCACCTAATAGGGGCCCAAGTATGAGACTTCAGACGGTGCCCTTATCCTACTCCTTTGCCAGAACATTTTAACCACCTTCGAAGAGTTCCTCCCCAAAATAGGCTTAGCCATAAACCTGCTGAGTGAACCCATTGCCTACTCCTTTGCCAGACCCTCTTTCTCCAACTCCTTCAAAGCTTTTCTCCTCAAAAGGGGCTCAGCCATAAACCTGCTGAGTGAACCCATTGCCTACTCCTTTGCCAGACCCTCTTTCTCCAACTCCTTCAAAGCATTTCTCCTCAAAAGGGGCTCAGCCATAAGCCTGATGAGTGAACCCATCTACTCCTTTGCCAGACCCTCTCCAACTCATTCAAAGTGTTTTTCCCCAAAAGGGGCTCAGCCATAAAGCTGCTGAGTGAACCCATCTCCTACTCCTTTGCCAGACCCTCTCCTACTCCTTCAAAATGTTGGCCCAGTCATAAAACTTTAGACTTTGCCCCTATACTACTCATTACCCAGAGCCACTCTAGCATATTCAAGATGTTTTTTCACAAAAGAGGTCCAGTCATGAAACGTCAGACTGTGCCCAAATCCTACTCATTACCCAGAGCCTCTTCTGTTTCTTCAAGAATTTTTTTCACAAAAGAGGCCTAGTCATGGAACTTCAGACGGTGCCCCTATCCTACTCATTACCAAGAGCCTCTCCTGCTTCTTCAAGAAGTTTTTTTTACAAAAGAGGCCTAGTCACAAAAAAGGACCAATTAAGGGAAGGTCAGACTGTGCCCCTATCCCAGCCCTCAAAATTTCCACTCGCCTACTAGCATTTGGCGAGTGGATTTAAGCTGGGGGCGAGTGATGACAGGGCTGCATGACCAATCTCCCTCCAATCTGTGCCTACACTTAGAGTCCCGATGAGATTGGCGGCCGAAGAGGAAAGGTGAATGCTCTGGAAAAGTAGTCCGGTGAGCAGTACACAAGTGCTCTCCTTGCCCTGTCCCTCTGGTCTTCCCCCAGTGCCCTGTCCCTCTGGTTTGCCCACAGTGCCCTGTCCCTCTGGTCTGCCCCCAGTGCCCTGTCCCTCTGGTTTGCCCCCAGTGCCCTGTCCTATTTTGTTAAAGTTGTTGTTGGTATTAATTGTGTAACTTGATTCTGCATAAAACACTTAACAGTGTCATTCCATGAGATAATACACGAGGCGCAGGGCAGTGTATGAATTAGGTGGGGCAACTGGTGGCGAGTAACTCTTGAGGCCTGGCTAGTAGCTCAGGGCTTGAAATTTTGAGCCCTGCCATATCCTACTCATTACCCAGGGCCTCACCTGCTTTTAAAAAAAAAAATCTTTCACGAAAGGGGCCCGTCTTGACCCCTATTCTACTTCTTCACCAGATCCTCTCCCGGTCCTTAAAATTGAGCCCCAATCCTACTTTTATGCCAAACCCTCTCCTACTCCAACAAGTTTTTCCCCAGTAGGATACCAGTTATGAAGCTTAAAATTGATGTAAACCCTCACATATACCCAGTGAGGTGAACAGCTTTAGATGATACACAAAGATGAACAAATCCTCTTACATAAGTTTTATATGTATATCTGCTGTCTTCAGCTTTAGAAAGATTTAGAAAGTGCATGACCTGTTAGACTTTTCTCTTCCTGATTCACCTGTGGGTTTGGACTCTTGTCATACACTGTGAGACAACTGATTGGAGGAAAGGAACACCCCCCTCTCCACTTGCAGAGCTTTGCTGTGAATAGGCCAGCTCTCTGCTAATCTTTTTATAGCACCCAACCTGACACAAAATTCAGCCTGGTTTTATCGCAGTTGACAGAGAACTTGTCAGAAGTTATCATGCTGGTAACTGAAAAATGGAGCAGGAGAAAGCCACAGGACTTAAGGCTTTCAAGAGAGATAAGAAAACACTGCAGATATATGTGACCAGCTCAAGTTTCATGAATGAGGTTTACATCAAATTTAAGATTAAGGCCTATCCTACTTCTTTTGCCAGACCCTCTCCTACTCCTTTGACAGGATTCTGCCCAATTCTGAATCTTCAACATGTGTCCCTTTTATACTACCTCAAGCAGGCTTGATCATGGCAGTTCTTTTATCTTATATATATATATATTTTCCCTGTCTCATAACTTGCTTCTGAGCATGCATGTTTTTTTCCCCCTCGTTAAAGCGTACACACGACCATTTTTCACAATGTGAAAAACAACGAGAAATAATAGAGCAGGTTCTAAATTTTTAAAGCCCATTTTTCACGTCGAGAAAAATGCTCTGGAGCCTACGCACGACCATTTTTCACGACCAATTTAAAAAATTGCCTTTTTCTCGTCATGAAAAACAGAGCTCTTGGCTTCACTCAGCAAAATGGAGCTCTTGGTATTACTTATCACGATGGAGCTCTTGGCTTTACTCAGCAAAATGGAGTTCTTGGTTTTACTTAGCATGATAGAACTCTTGGCTTTACTTATCACGATAGAGCTCTTGGCTTTACTCAGCAAAATGGAGATCTTGGTTTTACTTAGCACGATAGAGCTCTTGGCTTTACTCAGCAAAATGGAGCTCTTGGCTTTACTTATCACGATAGAGCCCTTGGCTTTACTCAGCAAAATGGAGCTTTTGGCTTTACTTAGCACAATAGAACTCTTGGCTTTACTCAGCAAAATGAAGCTCTTGGTTTTACTTAGCACGATAGAGCCTTTGGCTTTACTGAGAAAAAATAAGTTCTTGGCTTTATGTAACCCAGTGGAGTTTTACCTAATGCGAAGGAGCTTTTGGCTAAAGCTTGGATTTACATAGCCAAATTGAGCTTTTGGCTTACTTAGCATGACAGAGCTTTTGTCTTGCTTTCTGCAGTGGAGTTTTTGGCTTACTTAGCACAATGGTGCTATTGGCTTTACCCAACATGATGAAGCTCTTATTGTGTCGTGTGAGATTGTGGTTTACTTAGCATGATGAAATCTTGGCTTATGCGATCTGAAAGAGCCCTTGGCTTTACTTAGAATGCTGTAGCTTTTTGCTTAAAAGGCTTAATACAGACCACTAATAATCCACACTGGACAGTTATTTAAGTTTTCACTTCTTCACTTTCTTGTTTATAGCAGAAAGTCTATACAAAGGGCAAGTATGAGAGCTGCTCAGTCTACTTTAGGCTTAATCTTAGGGTAACAGCTGAAAGCATGGGTTAGAATGAATGACTCCCAAAACCATTCAGTATCCACTGGTTAATGGTCAGAAATGGTAAACCTTCTCATCAGACATGGTCTTCATAGGAAGGCCCTAGAGCTGCCTGTATAACTAAAGGCCAGGATCTTGTTTGGCCATAAGCATCAAAGTCTGTCAAAAGCATATCAATTACTTAATAGTCTGATGACACCAAAATCCAACTGAGTTTTGCCTAAACCTTACCATTTTTAGTATCCCAAAAGCTTTGTCTTGTCTGATTACTTAAAGGACGCTGTTTCACTAATTGTTTTGATCCAGTAACCAGTTTCAGTGGGATTCTTATTAGAGTTTTATAGTGCACCATGTGAACTTACACAAATACAAAATAGGCAGGCCTGATGACATCACCAAAAGATTGGTGCAAAACAGTTTTTAACAAATCCAAAATATGACAGTTGTGTGGATAAAATAACAAAATAAGCTAGAGAGAATTTATACCAGGAACTTTGGTCAGTCTCTTTAAATAACATGTAATGAATGCACATGCCATGGCTCCTGTATACACTATATGGCCAATGGTATGTGGACACCCCTTGAAATGATTGAGTTGAGGTGTTTCCAGTGAAGGGTACTGTTAATGCTACAGCATAAAAACCCATTTTAGACATTCGTGTTCTTCCAGCCAGTTTGGGTAAGACCCTTTTCTGTTCCAGAATGTATCTCCCCTGTGCACAAAGCCAGCTCCATAAAGACATAGGGGTCAATTCACAAAGCTTTATTTTCAGATTGCGGGTGTTATTTTAACGATTTTGAACGTTATTGAAGCTAGTTCAATTCACTAAACGATTTAACGCTTTGAAAAATCATCAAATAACGTTTCACTACACAGAACCGATATTTTAAGGTGTGGATCCTTATTAAACAGTCAAATCGTTATTTTAAAGAGTCAAATCGTTAAATATGTACAGAAGTGCAATTCACAAAGATTTTTTTGACAGTTATCGATCGTTAAGCAATCGTTAAATTAACACCTCCCTCAGGGTGGCGTTATGACATTTCCCAGGCGATATTTTGTTGTTAGAGGAAGCTTTTGGCGATTTTTGTAGTGTAGTGAAGTTTTTAGTAGTGTTGGGCAAGATAGAACCGTGCTCTATTTGAACTTAAAATTATCCAGAGGCGAAGAAGAACATGTTAGAATGTTGTTCAGATTTATAAACGTGTATTCCGTTCACGTACTATTTTGGATGACTTTTCTGAAACCCAGGTGATAGCTAAATTCCGATTCTTACCTCCCATGATTTATTCTCTGTATGAGGAAATACACATGGCTTTAGAAAAGCACACACTAGAAGTTTTGCACATCACATGCTCAGTCTCCATGTGTCTTGCTTGTCTCTCTCTCTCTCTCTCTCTCTCTGTATCTGCTCTTTTCCACATGCAGCTGTTCTCCTCCCCTTCTGCTCCCAGAATGCATCTCTCCAGCATTATTTAACGATCTTAAGAGTTATTTTAACGTCCCAAATCTTAATAATAACGTCTGAGTAGTTAGCATAACGTTTGGATAAAGAGTCAGTTGAAAACCATAACGACTGTGTTAAATAACGATTATAGCTTTCGTGAATACCATGTTTGCTAGCGTTAAATAAGGAGTGCTAATTTAACAACTGAAGAAAAACAATAACGTTTCTCTTTGTGAATTGACCCCATAGTTTGATGAGTTTGGTGTGGAGGAACTCAAGTGGCCGGACCTCAACTCTACTGAACACCGTTGGAATGAATTGGAACGTTGATTATTCTCATTCTCATTTGACATCAATATCTGACCTCAAATGCTCTTCTGGCTGTATGACCAAAAATTCCCACAGACACACTCTATATCCCATACTAATATTAATGGTTTCAGAATAAAATATCCAACAAGCTCACATACGTGTGATATTCAGGTGTCCACAAACATCTGGCCCTATAGTATAGACTCTTCACTATCATCATCATCATGTAGTATAATGTTCCTACAACATTGGGGGTTTGCATCTTTTTACTGAATGCCTAAACAGAGTCCCAAACGAGTTGCTCTCTCAAATGACTTAAAGTGGTTGTAAACCTCAGACATGAAACATGAACAAAGCATATCCCTCTATAATGTGTACTTGTCTCAATCGAGAGCACTAAGTGTAGTTTCTGTCTCTTTCCTTTTTCTTCTGCTATCAGCATGAATCACGTCTGACAAGTTTTCCTGACACCAAGAGAAAAATGGTGACAGGAGAGGGACCTCCAGCCAATTGATAGCCTCATATGTCTGTCCCTGTGTGCTGTGTGGAGGGGGTGTGTCTCTTCCCTACAATCAGCTCTCAGAGCTCTCCTTACTGCGTGTAACTTCAGCTCTTCGCCCCCTGTTTTCTGAAATCTCAGACAAGCTGTGTAAATTCTGGACTTTGAATGGATTTAGAGAAGAGAAGACTGCAGATAAAAAAGGTACAACTTTTGGAGAATGATTTTGTTTCATCTCTGTGTATCACATGAGGCCAGTCACTTTGCTTGATATATGTAAGGGTTTACAACCACTTTATATCTATGGATGGAATATAAAACAATCCAATTATGACACTGACTCCTGAATGACATTTAATGTACACACAGTTCTACATTGAAACTCTACAGTAGGTCACCATACAGAGTATTTTTTTTATATACAGACAAATAGAGGCGTAATGTGAATTCCTAGCATTCCCCCAGGCTCTGCATAAATTATTGCTGTGAGGGGTGACTGGATGCAGCCCACCATTTGAAGAGCCCTTGAATATGGATGATATATGAGTAACAAAGTAGAAGTCAAAGTACTTCATGCCAAGATTGCTTAGTCTGATTTAATTTCTTCTACCTGACCAAGAAACAGAATGTGTACCACTTGCAGCCACTATGTGGTGTTAGAGTTCTGAATTAGCTACTTTATTCATTTCCAATGTGTGTATAAGACAGCGTTGGCTCTCAGTATTTTTTGCAGACAATAAGTTCACACCAAGGTGCAAAAATTACGAGTCAAACCAGTGATAAGCAATGAGTGGGGGAAAATAAACAGAATTCAAAAGACACCCCTCAATAAAGTTACCTCCTTAACTTCCTTGCACTGAATATAACAGGCTACATAATGTTTAGGATCCACTGGACAATTTGGACGTTTTTGTCCAATGTGACAATGTAGGATGACTATTCATGAAGGAACTAGGCAGTTATAGGAACGTGTCTCGCTGTTATTACTGCACTATGAAAGAATAATGGATCTGTTTCAGATAATAACTCTGCCAGCCATGGCTTGGCATATGGGAAGGCTGCAGGTCACCATTCGCACCTCTACTCCTGCAACATGACACCGATGAAGCACAAAGACAGCAACATTCACACTGCTCGCACCTCGCACACACTCACAGCACAGAACATAACATTGGTTAACACTACAACAGATGGGAAATTAAGACGTCAGTGGTGGAGGAATTCACAAGCAAGTTCTGGGCAGGTAAGTTTCTGGTTGGTCTGATGGTTTATCACTGTCCATCTCTAGGAGGGGGGCGCTGTAGTCTGGTGTAGGCAGATGTAGAGTCACAGTGGATTCCTCTCTCTTGACATATTACAGGTGTTTGCGTTTTGTGAAGTGGGGAAGGAAGTTGTGTGGATCTCCTGCAGGAGTGGGGTGTAGTGGACCAGGGAATCGGTGGGTGTCGGTCAGTGCTTTTTACCAGATCCCACTGGATCTGCCTCCGGGGGGTGCCAGGATCCTGGCTGAGGCTCGTTTTGGGACATGGTCATCAATCTGAGCACCTAAAGAGAGAGACAGAAATATTATGAAAACAACATGATTGGGATCTGTAATCATATCCAGAAGATGAGGCGCATCTAAATCCAAAACTTGTTAAATTCATTTTTTGCTGTGAAAATGACAATGGTCCCAAAATTGTGTCAAAATTGTCTGAAGTGTCTGCCATAATGTCACCATTAGTAGTAAAAAAAAAAAAAATTAAGAAAAATGCAATAAAACTATTCCCTATTTTGTAAACGCTATAAATTTTGCACAAACCAACCGATAAACGCTTATTGCGTTTTTTTTTTTACCAAAAATAGGTAGAAGATTACGTATCAGCCTAAACTGAGGAAAAACATTTTTTTTTATATATATTTTTGGGGGATATTTATTATAGCAAAAAGTTTATAGCGCAAAAAATAAAAACCGCAGAGGTGATCAAATACCACCAAAAAAAAGCTCTATTTGTGGGAAAAAAATTACGCCAATTTTGTTTGGGAGCCACATTGCACGACCACGAACTTGTCTGTTAAAGCGACACAGTGCCGAATCGCAAAACCTGGCCGGGTCCTTTAGCTGCCTAAAGGTCCGGGTCTTAAGTGGTTAAAGCTGAACTCCCCTTCAGAATGGTTTCACACCAGTGAAAATTGAATGCGAGTTGCTCGCATTCAATTCACATAGCAGGAGACTGTGACTGGCTCTCTATTGAGCCGGGTCACACATCTCCGGAGCGGCTCCGTTGAAAATTGCACAGGAGTCTTGTGTGATTTCTGGTCCATTTCAGGTCCAAATTCAGCTAAAAATTCGGGCTGCTGTGAGCTGCTCCGTTCCTCAATGTGAACCCAGCCTCAAAGTAAAATTTTAGAGATATCTGAATTTAAGCTTTAAAGTAGCTCTCCGCACATGTACACATACCTCGCCACTTACCAGACAAGCTGAAGCCGGACTCGTGGAGGTCCCGCATGCCTCCGTGACGGGTGATTGGCCGAGTGGGAGTGTCTGCCAGCGGACTTCCGGTCTCTTTCTTCCCAGCATGTGACACCACGGCTACATCTCCTTGATACGGGGTGCGGTCTACGCACTTTAGGCTCAGAATCTGAATGAAAGGAGAGAGAATATTGTTTTGAAAGTCATGGAACATTGTGTACATTCCTTCTATGGATGACTATACAATGTTATGGTTTACCTGTCATACAGATCTTACAACTCAGAAATATGGGAGAAATTTGGTATCGGTAGAGGTGAGGATAAGATTTAGTGGTAAGGAAACATAGGACCACAAATTTGTGCAATCAGTGAGGTAAAACACCCTTTTGCCTTTCACAACTACTTGCAGACAGGTATTTTTAGGGTCCAAAACTTTTATGACATCTGTTATCTTTACAATGAGAATCTAAGTTTGTATAGGTAAGTTTTGAATCATGCTTCAGAATGTGGAGCTCCAGGAAAGCAGCTCTGATGAAGGTAACACTGCAACTGCACTGAAACGAGTTGGCTAGAAACATCTGCAAACAATAAATGTATACTGTATATCTGTAATCTCGACTGACCTGCCTGAATTTTGAAACTAAGGCCTCGTACACACGAGCAGACAGATTTGTTCAAATCTGTCTGTCCGACAGATTTGAACAAATCTGTCTGCTGGGATTTTGGTTTCCTCGCGTGTACACACGAGCAAACCAAAATCCCCGCCAGCAGACGGCGAGCTGACGTGTCGGTGACGTTGACGCCGCCACGTCACCGCACCAGGAAGTAAAATCCATTCGGCGGCGGTGCGGGACGACATGTCTGTTGGTAAGTGTACTAACCAGCAGACATGTCGGGCGGACGGATTCCCACCCGATAGATTTCAAAGCATGCTTTGAAATCTGTCGGGTGGCCAAATCCGTCGGCTCGGCCGTACACACGATCGAATCTGTCTGCTGAAACGGTCCAGCAGACCGTTTCCAGCGGACAGATTTGATCGTGTGTACGAGGCCTAAGAGTTTGCCCCTCCGGCTCAGAGTTGAGAGATCGCTATATATATATATATATAGAGTTTGCCCCCTCCGACTCTGAGTTGAGAGATCGCTATATAGAGTTTGCCTCCTCAGACTCGGAGTTGAGAGATCGCTATATAGAGTTTGCCTCCTCAGTCTCGGAGTTGAGAGCTCGCTATATAGAGTTTGCCTCCTCAGACTCGGAGTTGAGAGATCGCTATATAGAGTTTGCCTCCTCAGACTTGGAGTTGAGAGCTCGCTATATAGAGTTTGCCTCCTCAGACTCGGAGTTAAGAGCTCGCTATTTATAGTTTGCCCCCTCAGACTCGGAGTTGAGAGCTTGCTATATAGAGTTTGCCCCCTCAGACTCGGAGTTAAGAGCTCGCTATTTATAGTTTGCCCCCTCAGACTCGGAGTTGAGAGCTCGCTATATAGAGTTTGCCCCCTCAGACTCGGAGTTGAGAGCTTGCTATATAGAGTTTGCCCCCTAAGACTCGGAGTTGAGAGCTCGCTATTTATAGTTTGCCCCCTCAGACTCGGAGTTGAGAGCTCGCTATATAGAGTTTGCCCCCTCAGACTCGGAGTTGAGAGCTCGCTATATAGACTTTGCCCCCTCAGACTCGGAGTTAAGAGCTCGCTATTTATAGTTTGCCCCCTCAGACTCGGAGTTGAGAGCTCGCTATATAGAGTTTGCCCCCTCAGACTCGGAGTTGAGAGCTCGCTATATAGACTTTGCCCCCTCAGACTCGGAGTTAAGAGCTCGCTATTTATAGTTTGCCCCCTCAGACTCGGAGTTGAGAGCTCGCTATATAGAGTTTGCCCCCTCAGACTCGGAGTTGAGAGCTCGCTATATAGAGTTTGCCCCCTCAGACTCGGAGTTGAGAGCTCGCTATATAGACTTTGCCCCCTCAGACTCGGAGTTGAGAGCTCGCTATTTATGGTTTGCCCCCTCAGACTCGGAGTTGAGAGCTCGCTATATAGAGTTTGCCCCCTCAGACTCGGAGTTGAGAGCTCGCTATATAGACTTTGCCCCCTCAGACTCGGAGTTGAGAGCTCGCTATTTATGGTTTGCCCCCTCAGACTCGGAGTTGAGAGCTCGCTATTTATAGTTTGCCCCCTCCGACACGGAGTTGAGAGCTCGCTATTTATAGTTGGGAAAAAAGAGACAGACCTATGGGCGGAGAGAAATGGCTGCACACCTCGATATATATGCAAAGAAATTGTTCCGATGGGGCTTTTAAGCAGCTAATGTGAAAAAATATATAGGAATGCAACGTCTATAGTAAAAGTTTTTATTACAAAAATGTGATGACATAAAAATGATATTTGAGAGCTCGCTATTTATAGTTTGCCCCCTCAGACTCAGAGTTGAGAGCTCGCTATTTAGAGCTTGCCCCCTCCAACTCGGAGTTGAGAGCTCGCTATTTAGAGTTTTAGAGCAGGGATCCGTGCTCGGATAAGGGTCTGGTGTGGATTTTTGGGGGGAACTCCACACCATTTTTTTTTAAATTTGGGGTGGAGTTCCCCTTAAAATCCACACCAGACCTGAGGGGCCTGAAGACATTGCAGATTGATAAATAAGGCTTATAGAGTTAAAGGTTTATCGAAATGATTTTCTGTGCTTATTTACCATACAAAAACAGCATTGAGCTGCATTTCTGTGATCAAAGATCTCCAGCTAGTGGTAAGTCAATAGAATTGCACATAATTTACATCAATAAGCCATATATTATGGTGACCCACTTAATATTAAGTAGGTACCACCAAAAAAGCCCCGACCCATTGAGGCATGAATGCCACTAAACCCCTGAAGGTGTGCTGTTGTATATGGCACCAAGCCATTAGTAGCAGATCCATTAAGTCTTGTAAGTTCCATGGATCCGACTTGTTTTTCCCATCACATCCCACAGATGCTTGATTGGATTGAGATCTGGAGAATTTGGAGGCCAAGTTAACACTCAAAGTTGTGTCTCTCAAACCATACTTGAACCCAGTGGCTGCCAGTGTTTTTTTTTTTGGGGGGGGGGGTGGCGCAAACAACCCCCACTCCTCCATTGGCCGGTGGTATCTCAGTCAGCAGCCCCCCTGCACTTACCCAGGCAATACCCCGGCGGGCGGGTTGCGGTCTCCGGCAGGTAAATGGGCTTCGGTGGGTAGCTCCAGTGGCCTCCAATCAGGTGACAGCTATCAAACCCACTCCTTGATTGGCCGGGAGGAGAATCAGTGTTGCAACAGCAAATATTCACTGGTGCAACTCACCTCGGTGTGCTCCGGATGCAATGCTCGGCGCCCCTAGCCCACCCTGTTTTGAAGCCTATTAGAGTCTCTGGCTCTAATCAGTGCTTCAAGAAACACACACCCGCCCATCCCCGCCATAGGAATTCATGTGCCCGATGTCCTGAAAGGGGCCAGGCGCATGGATAGGGAGGGGGGATATTATCCTGCTGAAACAGGGCCAATGCCATCAGGGAATACCATTTCCATGAAGGGGTGTACTTAGTCAGCAACAATGTTTAGGTACAGGGAAAGTGTCAAGTAAAATCCACATGGATGACTTGAAAGTTGCTCTAATCCTCACTCCTGCCCATTTTTTCTCTAGACAGCCGCACTCTGAACAAATTGTAGCCTTTATTAATGACAGCTACAGCGCGGACCTGAAAATCCAAGCCGCCGTCTTTTGACGGCCGCCCCTTAAGGCGTTCCAGAGCACGCATCGGGGGAAGCTCTGTGTTGGCCGTGTCCCTTGGACACAGCCAATCACAGATCGCGGCGAACGGCCAATTAGATCATCTCTCATTGTCGTTTTACACAGAGACAGCGTCCTGTCTCTGGAGAGGAGGAGACCGATCTGTGTTCCTTGTACATAGGGACACAGATCGGTCACCTCCCCAGTCACCCCCTCCCCCCACAGTTAGAACACACCTAGAATACACATTTAACCCCTTCCTCACCCCCTAGTGTTAACCCCTTCAATGCCAGTCACATTTATACAGTAATTGGTGCATATTTATAGCACTGATCGCAGTATAAATGTGAATGGCGCCAAAAATGTGTCAAAAGTGTCCGATGTGTCCGCCATAACGTCGCAGTCCCAATTAAAATCGCAGATCGCCGCCATTTCTAGTAACAATAAAAAATAATAATTCTGTCCCCTATTTTATAGGCGCTATAACTTTTGCGCAAACCAGTCGCTTATTGCGATTTTTTTTTTACCAAAAATATGTAGAAGAATACGTATCGGCCTAAGCTGAGAAAAAAAATGTGTTTTTTTTTTTTTTTTTTTAATTGGGCTATTTATTATAGCAACAAGTAAAAAATATTGTATTTTTTTTTTAAATTGACGCCCTTTTTTGTTTATAGCGCAAAAAATAAAAACCGCACAGGCGATCAAATGCCACCAAAAGAAAGCTCCACTTGTGGGGAAAAAAGGACGTTAATTTTGTTTGGGAGCCACGTCGCACGACCGCGCAATTGTCAGTTAAAGCGACACAGTGCCGGAAGCTGAAATTTCACCTGGGCAGGAGGGGGGTATATGTGCCCAGTAAGCAAGTGGTTAAAAGAAGGACATCACTACAAGTCACAGCAAAATAAAATAAAAACCCGACTGCTGACGTGTTTCCCACAGAAACTAGTGCTTAGTCATAGCTAAAAAGTTTTTTAGCTATGACTAAGCACTAGTTTCAATGCGAAACGCGTTAGTAGTCAGGTTTTTATTTTGCTGTGACTTGTAGTGCTGTCCTTCTTTTAATATAGGCTACAATTTGTTCAGAGTGCGGCTGTCCAGAGACAAGCTTTATTCCCGCTTTGCTAAGTGCATTGCCTGCACCTGAGTTATCTGCAACGGAGGACATTCATCTGGGCTCCCACCTGGAGCGGCTACTCCCTTTTCCCTTGCCCATTTTTTCTGCTTTCAACACAGCTACTTCAGGGACAACATGTTTACTTACTGTTTAATGCAGCTTTCTTAAACTTTTCAACACAGAGGAACCCTGGAGATAACGTTCTGGTCTCAGCTAAAAAGGACCATATCTACAAGTCATGATACATTAGTGTGATGGTCGGTGGGAAGAATGCTCCTTACACTTGTGGTCACTGGGAAGAATTAACTCTTTAAAGATAGCTAACGAGATCAGTGGTGTCAGTGGGAACTTATCTGAGAGATAGAAATTGTTTGTTGTTCAATTAACCCCTAGCAACCTATGGAGGAACCCTGGTTGAGATACTGAGGCCTAATGTATCCCACTGACTTTTAGATGCCATTGTAAAGAGATAATTAATGTCATTCACTTTATCAGTGATCTTAATGTTATGGCAAATCGATGTATACAGTACTTATTTGTTACCAGTGGTGTTTCTAGGCAGGTGCAGGGGGGGGTGTCTGTACTGCTGGGGGGGGGGGGTCTGCACTGAGGGGCGTCTGCACTGTGGTGGGGGTGTCTTTACTGATGGGGGGGTCTGCACTGATGGGGGGGTCTGCACTAAGGTGGGGGTTTCTGTACTGAGGTGGGGGTTTATACTGAGGGAGGGGGTCTATATTGATTGGGGGGTCTGTACTTAGTGGGAGGGGGATCTATAGTTAGTGGAGGGGGGTCTGTACCGAGGGGGGACTATATTCGGTGGGGGTGTGACACCATTTTTTTTCACACCGGGTGACACCAACCCCAGTGACCCCACTGTTTGTTACAGATATACACACTACCAAGACAGCCTCTTCCACAAAGACACAAAGGGGCTGATTTACTAATGGCAAATAGTCTGTGCACTTTGAAAAGTGCAGTTACATCAAGTAAATGAGCAGAAGCTCTGCTGACTACCATCAACCAACCATGTGCAAGCAAAAATGCATTTTTTTTTATTTTGTGTGCACGTGATTGGGTATTCTTTGCAAAGTGAAGATTTACCTTATTTACTAAGCTCTGGAGCAGGTGCACTTTGCAAAGTGCACAGTCTATTTGCCTTTAATAAATCATCCCCACAGTACATACTATGACATGGTAGGTCAGTGATCAGCTGCAAAGCTAATGATGGATCCTTTGCCCTCTGCCAGCATTTTTGGGGAAAAATTACTAGATTCCGGTTTCTTTTTCAGTAGAAGTTAATATCGTCTCCTCTGGATCAAAAGTTCTGTGGTTTGTGAAGGGCAAACACCTTTGTAAAGCATGTATGTAGTCTTACAAAGCTTCAGAACGCCCCACGTACATGTACTGTGGTAGGGTGGCCCTTTAGGATAAAATCACGTACCTCTACGTCGATTACATTTCCGGGTCTGGGGTGCACATGTGTGCTGCTGGCGACCCACTTCTGCGGTGATTGGACACTGCAGGAGCCAATCAGCGGGTCTGGCTGACTCGATGTTCACCGGCACTTGGCGATCGTCTTTGAGAAAGGCAGAACAGTGGTCTGCATATGTAAACAAGGCAGATCACCGTTCTGTGAGAGGGGAAGATGGAGATCCTGTGTTTCTGCTAACCGGGAAAACAGATCTTTGTCTTCCCCCACTTAGGACCACTCTACAGTTTTGACTATAGTTATCTCAATTTGTTCTTATATCCAATTTTTATTGGTGATGTATACACCATTTGTTTTTTTATCTTTTGCCTTTAAAGTCCCACTAGTACCAGGGGGTACTTTTTGCTCTGTATCCCCAGTCAAAGCACCTCCCCGGCAGTTAGCAAGCTCTCCCAGGGAACACATTTAACCCTTTGATCGCCCTTGATGTTAACCCCTTTCCTGCCAATGTCATTAGTACAGAGACAGTGCATATTTTTTATCACTGATTCGTGTCACTGGTCCCCAAAAAGTGTCACTTAGTGCCCCGATCTCTCCACCGCAATGTTGCAGTCCCCCTATAAGGTGCCGATCGCCTCCATTACTAGAAAAAGAAAACCTACAGTTTGTAGAAGCTATTCAATCAATATACGCTTATTGGGATTATTTTTTACCAAAATTTAAGCTCTTTTTTTGTTTTTTGGGTACAGTGTCGCACAACTTCGCAATTGTCAGTCAAAGTACCATAGTGCCGTATTGCAAAAATTGGCCTGGTCATAAAGGGGGGTAATCTTTCTGGAGCTGGAGTGGTTAAAGTAGAACTTGGAGCTATATGTTATTCCCCAATCTACATCATCCTACACCACTAAGGCTAAAAAAAAGGGGGGGGGGACAACCTACCTACAGTACCACTTACTTCTTAACCTAAGAGCCAATGTTCTCAATTGGCTTTTCTGTGGGATCATGGGTAAGCTGGGGATACTGAATCTCTGTGTACTTTACAGGAGCAGATTGTCATGGGATTTGGGGTTCTCATTGGGTAGGGGGTACTCTACAGCTCCATATCTTCTGTGGACTGCAAGGTCTGCTTTAATAATATTATTACCCTGCATCTACATTGGCATATTCCCTGTCTCCCTTTTCCACAATACCACTACTCACCTTTTCTTTCTGGATCATCTTCTTATACAGGTAATCTGGGTAGGTCCTCATCGGGAAGAAGGAGCCAGATCCCTCAGCACACATGAAGACGCCATTCTCGTACACCACACGGCCATGGCTAATGGTGACCAGTGACACTCCATGGCATCGCATATTCTCGTAGGGGTTGAAATCCCCAGCCTGGACCTGGGTGCTGGCAGAGATGGTCCTGCAGAGCAGATAAAGACAGACAACCTGCAATAAACAGCCTACAACACTAAAGGAAGCAATATATGTAAAGTCTTGGGTTGCACCGATAAAGTTTTTCAATCGCTGAGTAAGAGTACCAATACTTACAGTCAAGTACTTGCCGATATCGAGTACTAACACTTTGTGGTGCAATTTGAGTCAATACAAAAAAAACTGCCACAAATGGCACTGCAAAGAATCACATAAGATTAGAACAGAAATGTGGTGTGATTCTTGTCCGAATCTCATTCGATTTCCCCCACTGCTCCTGTGTGTGTGTATAGAAAGGGAAAAGCGCCATCTAGTGGGCAGTTTATTTAAAATGTTAGAAGTCACAGGGCTAGATTCAGGATGAAGAGCGTATCTTTGTGCGGGCGCATGCGCCGGCCGTGAACGTATCCCAGTGCGCATGCTCCAAATGACATCGCAAATAGTCATTGAAAACGACGTGAACATAATTTACGTCCAGCGCCATTCACGGACGAGTTACGTAAACTGCGTAAAATGTAAAAAAATTTGACGCGATCCCGACGTCCATACTTAACATTGGCTGCGCCATCTTTTTGGTGGTTTATCTTTACGCCTGAAACGGCCTTACGTAAACGGCGTATCTTTACTGCGACGGCCGGGCGTACGTTCGTGAATCGGCGTATCTAGCTAAGTTACATATTCGATGCGTAAATCGACGGAAGCGCCACCTAGCGGCCAGCGTAAATATGCAACTAAGATACGACAGCGTAAAACAATTACGCCGCTCGTATCTTTTTTTTTTGTCAATTTCTTTTTATTAATTTTGACAACATACAAAAAAACAAAAAATACAAAAGAAAAACAAAAAAGGACAGCCGACCCAGCACAACACTGGGTCAGTAACCGGCCAACAAGGCCTAAGTACAAAATCCGTACAGTACAAAAAAGAAAACCAGTAAAGAACTCGAAATTAACCCACCCACCCCCCCCACCCGTTTGCTCAGCCCCCACTCTCTCTCCCATGAAAACACCGGAAAATCTCTAACAACAGCCCCACCACCCCTTCTGCCGCAAAACTCGAGCATGTCACCCCCTACCACCCGGACATTGTCTTCCAACTACAGCATTGAGAATTATGAAGAAGCCCACTCACGCTATGAGACCCTATCCAACAGTCAGGTCAGAGTTATACCAAGCCTGCCATACCCTATGACATTTTTTGCCACACCCCCTGGAAAGGTACGTCGCCTTATAGTATGGCATCATTGAGTTGACCAGGCCCTTCCAGAAGCCCAGACTAGGTGCCCCCGGTTTGCGCCACTTTAACAGAATGGCTTTCCGTGCATAAAACAAAAGGATGTTAAGCATGCATGAATACAGAAAAAAGATACGCCGGAGCATCTTAGAAGTTACGCGGCGTATCTCGAGATACGCCGACGTAACTTCTTCTTGAATCTAGCCTGCAGTACATATCTGGTCAAATCCAAACGCTGCATAGGTGTCCCGATTTTGCCAATGATAGCAAATCATGGCAGCTGGTGGTTCTTACAGGGCTGGAGGAGATGTAGAAGCGGTCTGCTTTCAACACATCAACTTCAGGAACAACATGTTTACTTACTGACTAATACAGCTTTCTTAACCTTTTCAACACAGAGGAATCCTGGAGATAACGCTCTGGTCTCAGGGAACCCCTACAAAAATTGACCATATCTACAAGTCATGATACATTAGTGCGATGGTCAGTGGGAAGAATGCTCCTTACACGTGTGGTCATTGGGAAGAATTAATTCCTTATAGATAGCTAAAAGATCAATGTGTCAGTGGAAACTTATCTGAGAGATAGAAATTGTTTGTTGCTCAAGTAACCCCCAGCAACCTCTGGAGGAACCCTAGGATTCCATGGAACCCTGGTTGAGAAACCCAGGCCTAATGTGTCCCGGTGCTGTTAATGATAGCAAATCATGGCAGCTGGAGGTGCTTACAGGGCTGGAGTGGAAGTTCTGGGACCCCGTGGGTATAGGGCGTAAGTCATGTCAGCTTGGGGGCAGACCGCTTCTACATCTCCTCCAGCCCTGTGAGCATCTCCAGCGGCTGTGATTTGCTTTCATTGGCATGACCGGGACACCTATGCAGATTTTGCATTTGGACAAATATGTAATGTGAGTACGAACAGTTTTAATAAAGTGCCCACTAGATGGCGCTTTTTCCTTTCTTTCTCTCTCGCTCTCTCTCTCTACATAGATATATATATCTATATCAGGCATGTCCAAAGTCCGGCCGCGGGCCAAATGTGGCCCTCCTGTTGATTTAATATGGCCCCCCTGGGGATTTGGATTAATATTGTTTGTGGCCCCCTACTCAGCAGCGTCTGTATTGGAAGTCCCGTCTCCTGGGATGCCATTGGACGACTCTTCTGTCTATCATAGGAGGCAGGACTTTGTATTAAAGGGGCCACAGAGTAAACAAGAGATTCTCCTGTTTGTAATCTGTCGGCACTCGTCCCGCCCCCTCCCTCTGCCCTCCGAGGCTGCAGATGGGCATCGATCAGGCTGCACCAATGACAATGGTAAGGCTGCATTTATGGCACATGTGAGGCTGCATTGATTACAATGTTAAGGCTGCATTGATTACAATGGTAAGGCTGAATTCATGGCAATGGTGAGGCTGCATTCATTGCAGTGGTAAGCCTGTGCGTGTTATGCACCGATAAATACTGTATATCCAATTAACACGCCCAAGCTCATCTTTAGTCCAGAGCAGCACTCGGATTCGTTGGGGCCACAAAAGAAATGTATACTGTATATCCAAATAATACGCCCAAGCTCATCTTTTCACCACACACAGCCACAAAGGCAAGAGAATTATTGTTGGGTGGTGTATTAGTGTTCGGACAAACACACTTAGGCCCTCACGCATGTTCATTTCATCAAATCTGGCCCTCTTTGAAAAAAGTTTGGACACCCCTGATCTATATAGATATATATCTCTCTATATATAGATATATATATAGATATATATATATCTATATATAGATAGATAGACACACACAGGAGCGGAGGGGGAAGTCGCATTCGATTCAGACAGGAATCACATCTAAGTCATGTTCAAAGCGCATGCAATTCTTTGCAACGCAATTTGCACCCATTCATTTTGTACTGACACAAACTGCACCACAAAGTATCGATTTCGGTATTGGGACACAGTTATTACGTACCTGGCGGCTTCTGGATCCCACACCACAATGTCGGCATCGGCTCCAGGGATAATACGCCCTTTACGTGGGTACATGTTGTGAATCTTGGCTGCGTTGGAGCTTGTCACAGCTACAAATCTGTTCTCGTCCATCTTTCCTCCCACCTGCAACACAAACACATTATTGTGTAAAGACAGGGACAGCATAAAGTGGACACTGCCTTAAACCTGAAGTTTAATGTATGGATAAAAATACCTTTGTTTGTTCACTCTGCCCCCACCCCTTACTATGTGATTACCATACAATTAATAATTTTCAATCAAATAATTTTGTTTATGAAGAAATAATTTTTTGGGGGACACATTGGTTTCATCACTGGGTCTGCTAGCTGCTCTTTGCTCTGTGTTTGCTGGGAGGGGCTGCCAGGTTCCTTTAAAAGTCACAGCACTGGCTCAGATTTTCTTTCAAGAACGTTATATGAAAGAACACATCCCAAGAATCCCTTTAGAAGTGCATGCTCCTCTCTGATGGCCAAAGGTGCTGCACTGCTGTGCTATCTACTGGTGAGTTGTTTGAGCATGTACATCTAAAGGGATGCTGGGGATTTGTTCTTTCATATAATGCATTGGAACAAAATGATTGATAGGAGTGAAAGCTAATAACTGTAAGTGGCGGGCAATGACAGTAAGAATTATGAAGAGAGGGGACTGATGATGACTGAAGCAATTCAGGCAGAAAATGAAGACGGGCTCAAGGCGGCTGCTGCAGCTTCAAAGGGTTTTATTGTTGAGATGCAGGTTTGCAGGGAATTAAAAGTAAACGTTTTCAACACAGTTGAGGATTTGCTACTGTTGTGGGAAAAATAAGGTAAGGCTGGAGTTCCACTTTAGCTGTGATGGAAAAAAAGTTAGTGATTCCAAATGGTTTCTTACCAGATGTATTTAAAGGAAATATAAACACTCACCAGCCATTTTATTATGTACACTTGTTCAATTGCTTGATAACACAAATTGCTATTCAGCCAATTACATGGCAGAAACTCAATGTATTTAGGCATCTAGATGTGGTGAAGATGACTTGCTGAAGTTCAAACCGAGCATCAGAATGGGGAAGAAAGGTGATTTAAGTGACTTTAAACGTGGCATGGTTGTTGGTGCCAGACGGGCTGGTCTGAATATTTCAAAAACTGCTGATCTACTGGGATTTTCATGCACAACCATCTCTCGGGTTTACATTTGGTGTAAACATGAAAGCATGGATCCATCCTGCCTTGTATCAATGGTTCAGGCTGGTGGTGTAATGGTGTGGGGGATATTTTCTTTTTTTTTCAAATAACAATTTTTATTAGACACGAGGTAACCCCCGTGCCATAAAAGGAACAGTACAGGGATGTCAGCAGAACATCAGCAGAAAAGAAAATAGTGCATAGCATATAACAGTACAATACAAGGCGGATATCAGGGGGAGCTCGGTAACTCCACTCAGAAGCAGCCAACCTAAAAACACAATCTGCCAAAAGACAAAAGTAAGCACATGTAGAACAAACCCCTAAGTAGCAGAGGCATAAGAAGAAACAAAAAGAGGGGGTCAAAAAAAAAAAAAGACAAGAAGAAAGAGCAGAGAAAGGAGGCTGCAAACGCAGGTAGACAGGGAGAGAAGATGAGGGGGGGGGGGTTAAGGGATGGCTCAAGGCGGATCCTCCCGACGATGCCACTCCGCCCAAACTGCATCATGAGTGTCCAAGCTGTCATGCAACCTGGCCGTCATTTTCTCCATTAATTCAATATCTTTGATCCTGGCGTAGAGGTCAGATTAAGAGGGGGGGGGGGGGGCGCTTCCAATGGAGGGCAACTAGGCATCTCGCAGCCGTCAATACATGCCTCAACAATTTCTTGGAGGACTTGGGGATCCGCAGGGCTGACGTTTTGGGGACCAGGGAACCGGCACTCCCAGGAGGCGAGACAACAATTGCTGGGTCTCCGTCCAGAATGGTACTATCTTGGGACAGGTCCAGTAAATGTGGTACAAGGTTCCCTTGGCTCACTGACAATGCCAACACCTGTCTGAGCTGGATGGATAGATAGCGTGGAGGACAGTCGGCGTCATGTACCAAAAAGACATTATTTTATAGGCATTCTCCTTATACAGCGTACAAAGAGAGCTTTCAGCCGCCTGAGACCAGATCGTCTGCCACTCTGTCTCCGAGATCTCCTCCCCGAGCTCCCTCTCCCATCGCAGCATGTATGCCTGCTTACCCTGGGTGGGGAAAGAGCTAGAGTTCAACAACCGATAGATATCAGATATCAACCCGCGGCGAGCCGATCCCTCCAGTACCAGTTTTTCGAAAGGCGTTGGTGTTGAGAATTGGAGCCTGGGGGCAAATGATTGTGCATAGTGTCGTATCTGCAGATACTCATAGAACACCTGCAAATTTATTTTGCAAATCAGAAAATTATAGGAGTTTCCGTGTTATGGGGTCCACTAAGTGGTCAAAGTAAAAAAGAAAAAGGCGATGCCAAAGGCGACGACATCTGGTGGGTCGAACTGTCAGGCATTCTGGGGTCGTGGGGGATATTTTCTTGGCACACTTTGGCCCCCTTAGTACCAATTGAGCATTGTTTATACACCATGGCCTAGCCGAGTATTGTTACTGACCATGTCCATCCCTTTATGACTACAGCGTCCTTATCTTCTGATGGCTTCTTCCAGCAGGATAATGTACCATGTCACAAAGCTCCAATCATCTCACCACTGGTTTCTTGAACATGACAATAAGGTCACTGTACTCCAATGGCCTCCACAGTCACCAGATCTCATCCAATGGAGCACCTTTGGGATGTGGTGGACAGAGAGATTTGCATCATGGATGTGTAGCCAACAAATCTGGAGCAACTGTGTGATGCCATCATGTCACTATGGACCAATATCTCTGAGGAATGTTTCCAACACCTTGATGAATCTATGCCATGAAGAATTAGGCAGTTCTGAAGGCAAAACGGGTCCAACCCGGTACTAGCAAGGTGTACCTAATAAAGTGGCCGGTGAGTGTATATTAATGAAAGGGATACTGACCACAGTATCTTACAGACAGAGGAGACTGCAGTCCTGCATATGAAACATATTCATCTAAATATGGAAGAACAAGTGTGAACAGTGTCCTCAATGTCTATGTCTGACAGTACACTATAGCTCCTATATGAGCAGTGGCCCATAACAACCAATAACCAATCAAGGAGTACAGCAGTGTGCCTTGTTCACTTCCCCCATCTTTTCTACATTACGTTTAAATAAAGCTTCTTAGTTCAGGATTTAACAGAATGGTTATTTTTGGATTTTATGATATTGTACACATATGGCTGGAAGGGACAAACTCCCATCGGGGCCATTTACAGCCAGATGGTAAACAAATGGCTATATCCAATATAAAGACACCCTCCCTCTGATGTGACCTAAATACAGGCTGAGACACACTCACCACGCCTTTCTCCCATATGACGCTCATGCGGTCCTGAACTCCGCCCATCCCGTGTGGAATCTTGGTGAAGTCCTCTTTGCCCATGGCTTTCTGTTTGGTGGTGAATATTCTGTGGTCTGAGGACACCACGTTCAGCGTGTCGCTGGAGGGGGAGACACGTGCCATTAGTTATTACTGTAGTCCATTTATAAAAAAAGATTAGCAAAGCAAGGTCAGGCCTACAACATGGGAGAAACCTGTTATTTCCTTTAAAGTGGTTAATGAATCAGTCCACCGCAAAGAGATGTTTTTACTTATAGAGTCTAAAAGACCTTCTAACAATTCCAGAAGGTGTCATTGAAAGCAAAAACTGAGAAAAACGGACTTTATAATTTGGCAAGTTTTTATCTGGAATTCTGTTAATTTGCACTGAACATTAAAAGAGGATTACTCAGCGCTGGATTAACTCTGTGTGGCAAGACTGGGCACAGATGATAGTTTTATGTCCATTGTCTGTACAGGTGAACCTCAGTTTAATAAATTAACTGCCATACAAAGAACATTGATCACATGCCAATGTTGGAATTCCCAGTATGTTGGATCTACACAAGTAAAGGACAGGACAGGAGATCGTTTAAGGGATATTAATTAAAAACCAGGAATAAATCAATGTTTTTGTAGAATGCCAGAATGCATTTTTTTGTCAATTATGGCCCGGATTCACATACATTGGCGCATATTTATGCCGCTGTAGCGTATCTAATATACGCTACGCCGATGCAGCTCAGAGAGGCAAGCGCAGTATTCACAAAGCACTTGCTCCCAAATCTACGCTGGGTTTTGAAAGCGCAAGTCGTCGTGAGTGGAAGTGGGCGTGAGCAATGCAAATGAGGCGTGACCCCATGCAAATGATGAGCCGAGTGCCAGACAAATACTTAAAACGAACGGCGCATGCGCCGTCCCGTGGCCGCATCCCAGTGCGCATGCTCACAATCACGTAGAAACAACTGGCCGAGATACGTCGAATCACTGCCTACGGTGTGAACGTAACCTACGCCCAGCCCTATTTACGTACTACGCAAAACGACGTGAAATACGACGGCTGTGTTCCCTGGTCCATACCTTTGCATGAGTTGCGCCTTATATATGGGGAATAACTTTACGCCGGACGTGCGACTTACACAAACCGCGTATATTATGTGCTGGGCGCAAGTACGTTTGCGAATCGACGTATCTCCCTCATTTACATATTTAAATAGGAAATCAATGGGAGCGCCAGATGCGTCCAGCGTAACTATGCGCTCATGATACGCCGGCGTAGGCAAGTTACGTCGGTGGACTGAAGCCAGTTTTTAGGCATATCTTACGACGGCGCATATTTACACTTACGCAGCGTATCTCGAGATACGTCGGCCTAAGTGCTTTGTGAATCCGGGCCTATATGCGTAGAAAAGATTGGTCCACTGATATGAGGTAGGGATGTTTTCCACAGACTATGCAGAAGAAAAAAAAAAAAAAATATATATATATATATATATCTCCATTTTAGTAATGCATTGTCCAGGGAACACAAATCTGTATTGCACATAGAATGCGAATGTAAGTTTTTCAATAAAAAACACTCCCCCCCCACCACCACTAGATGGCCCCAGTGCAGTGCTTGTAATCTGCTCTGATAGTTCAGGATACGGGAACTTGAATTTGTTGCAGCAAATCGGTAACAAAGTCATAATAGACATTAGTGTAAAACAAATTGTAACATAGGCTATAAAGAGATCTTTTTATGGCTTTATATTTACAAATTACAACCAAGATATATGTAGGGAAGGTAGGTTAGGGCCTCCGATCCCTCACTTACTTGGCTAGCAGGCTCATGAGGTAGTTGGGGGTGTTAGGATCCAGCCGGAGAGGAGGGACGGTGACGTAGGCTGCAGCATGTGACCAATCCTGGTGGTAGTAGTGGAGACCGTTCAGGGTAGAGTGGGCGGTGGTCGTCTCCCCATAGACAATTTTCCCTGGAGGTTACAATTGGTTTTCTTAAATATTACCAAGCAAGGTCATTCTGGACACACACGCTATAATCACCCACCCGGATCACTGAGATTATATGGGATCCCTAAATGTGACCCAGATCCTGGTGATCAGGTGGGATCCTGTAAGATCCTGGTGATTGGGCATGATTCTGTCTGACACTGGTGATCTGATAAACCCTTTGTATGATGCCAATGATCAGGCGTGATAATATATGACATTAATGATGAGGTCAGGACCTAGTGATCAAGTGTGACACTAGCAGCGAGGTGTGATCCAGTATGACTGGTCATTTAGTGTAATGCTGTGAATCTGCAGCAGGAGATAAACGCCCCGTCATGGTTGGAGGGTGTAGCACCTGCCAAGTGCCCTGCAATCTTGTGAAGACCAACAAACAAGAGGTCAAGGCAGGCAGCATTGTGTTGCTTTTTCACCACCTGCTTAACCCCTTGGACCCTGCAGTAGCATGCAGTTGCAGGGCGCTTGCAGAGTGGCCCATTAACTTGAATGGTGGAGATTGGCAGGCGGTAGCACCCACCAAAAGCAACAGGGGGCTTAATTCCTGTTGCAGCATATGTACACATTTGGCTGCTGCCTCTGTAGCTAAAGGGGGTAGGGATTAGCAGCTGTAAAACCACCCCCCAACTTTATGTGTGAACAAGCCCTATGGGTGCTGCTGCTGAATGCAACTATGGGCTCATTCACAAGTGCTGCTTCTTTGAAAAGTGATCCGAGTGTGTTTGACAGGTGGTAAGGAGACAATATTTTGTCTCCTCATCACCTGATTTAAACCCATGATTGCCCTGCAATGCATGTGATTGTGATTAGATGTTTAAATCAGGTGTGACGGGGCAACACTGTGGCCAGTGATCTTTGAATTCTCCCATGTTGTTCAGGTAGATCTTCAACTCTTAAAGGGTTACTAAAGGATTTTTTTTTTTTTTAAATAACAAACATGTTATACTTACCTCCACTGTGCAGTTCGTTTTGCACAGAGTGGCTCCCAATCTATGTCTTCTGGGGTCCCTCGGCGGCTGTCTTTGGTCCTCCCCGCAAGTACTGACCACAGTCATGTGAGAGCTCGCATGGTGGTCAGTAATTGTGGGCCATAGCCGCTCGCTGTATAAATCGGCCCCCGCCCCTCGGCGCACCGTGTCACTGGATGTGATTGACAGCAGCGCCAGTCAATGGCTTCGCTGCTCTTAATCCATCCGCTCTAGCCAATCGGCGGCCAGGCTGAGCGGCAAAGAGGATATCGGGACCGCGTGGGACTTTCGAGGGGTCAGGTAAGTATAACGGGGGCTTGGGGAGGGGGGCGACAGCAGCAGATGTTTTTTCACATTAATGCATAGATTGCATTAAGGTGAAAAAAACATTTTCCTTTACAACTCCTTTAAAGTTTCTTACCCCTCCTGTACAGCAATGAGAATCTAGTTTGATTCTTTATGGCACTGGCGGTCAGGTTGGATGATTTGGTGTGACCCTTCATAACAGAAATGTCCAGGTATGAATCTGTATGTTACCGGTGATTGGGTGTGATCTTGTATGACACTTGTGAACAGTTCTAATCATGATGATCTGATGATTTGAGTGTGATTTAGATAAGAGTCCAGCAATTGAATGGGATCTAAATTTGAGTCTAGTGATTGGATTTGATCTGGATATGTGTCTAGTAATTGGATGAGATCAGGTGATTTCTGTGATCTAAATATGAGTCTGGTAAAAGATAAGACAAATAATTGGCTGTGTTTTGGTGATTGGGTGTTATCTGAAAATAAGTCAGATGATTGGGTATGTAATCAGGATAGAAGTCTGGTGATCAGATGTGATTTGGATATAAATCTGGTGATTAGGTGTGATCTGTATACGAGTTTGGTGTGGGTGTGATCTGTATACGAGTTTGGTGTGGGTGTGATCTGTATACGAGTTTGGTGTGGGTGTGATCTGTATACGAGTTTGGTGTGGGTGTGATCTGTATACGAGTTTGGTGAATGGCTGTGATCTGGATTATAATGTACAGTAAATCTGGTGATTGTATGTCATCTGGATAGAAGTTGGGTGAGGAGGTGTGATTTTGATCATAGCCTGGTGATTGGGTGTGATCTGGATAGAAGTCTAGGGACTGGATGTGATTAATAATATTATATTGGGTGTGATGTGGATATGTCTGGTGATTGGATGTGATTAATTATATTATATTGGGTGTGATATAGATATGTCTGGTGATTGGATGTGATTAATAATATTATATTGGGTGTGATGTGGATATGTCTGGTGGTAGTTGAATGTGATCCTGGATCTGGAAAGCAGTGATCGGGTAAGACGCACACACAGCTGAGGGTGCTCACCTTGCATTTTGGCAGAGGCAATGACATCACCTGCTGACATACTGGAAATGTTCACCAAGTAGACAGGGCAGAAGGTCTGAGAAGCAGAGACAGAGAGGCGGCTACAAGATTAGTACAGCCAGACACACGCTGGTTAGACTGAGAAGGACCACAACACAAGAAATTATATTAGCCGATACAGACAAACCACAGCAAAAGTGATGAGTGAAGCCACCCAAAAACCAAACTGGTCTATGACAAATCTTTTCATTCACATGTCCCATCTGCAGACAACCAGACAGTTCAATAGTCACAATTGGCTGATTCCTGAATTGTGTGATTCTCTGCAGATCAGACAGACCTACAGGTCCACTTGGAAAGGAATTCTGATGTTTGGTCACCACAGATGAGCAGTTAGAAATATGAAAACAACTGAAAAGAAGTTCATAACACAGACAAAGCACCATGCACAACACATCTAGGGCCCGGTACAGATTAGCTCTGTTTTAGCTGCGAATTTGGAGACCTGGGAGAAGTTATAGGGGAGAGGAGAGTGGGGGAGAAGTGTATTGGGCTGAATGAGACAAATCCTGAAGAGAAATTAACACATCTGCGAATCAGCTGCGTACCCATAGAAGATAATGGGCCTGAATTTGCACCTGAGCCGCACCGCAAGGCCTAAAATCCGCACACATTTTTTCGGCAATGCGCAGTGCAAATGCATCGCACATATGTGAACTACCTTCATTCAAAACAATGTATTTTAAAATGTTCTGCGAATTGGATGCGGTTTAAGCCACAACCAATTTGCATAGGTGTGAATCCGGCCTAAAAGACTGTGCGGCTAATGGTGGACGCTATTCACCATTTAGTGATGTCAGATTACTATCGGTATATGGTGAACTGGGTGGTATCAGACAGTGGAGACCTGTTGAGCTGGAAATAAGCCAATAATGAGCAAAAGTCACCTCTGAGGCGGCATACACAAGATCGGTCAAAACCAATGAAAACGGACTGAAGGTCTGTTTCATCGGTCCAAACCGATCGTGTGTGGGCCCCATCGGTCAGTTAGCCTTCGGTCAAAAAAAAGAGAACTTGCTTTAAAATTTAACCAATGGACGCCTAACCGATAGGTCAAAACCGATCGTTAGTATGCAAAAGCATCGGTTAAAAAGCTGTGCATGCTCAGAATCAAGTCAACGCATGCTTGGAAGCATTGAACTTCGTTTTTTTCAGCACGTCATTGTGTTTTACGTCACTGGGTTCGGACACAAACGTTTTTTTAACCGATGGTGTGTAGGCACATCAGACCATCAGTCAGCTTCATCGGTTAACCGATGAAAACGGTCCTTTGGACCGTTCTCATCGGATGGACTGATCGTGTGTACGCGGCCTAAGTGACTCTGTCAAACTAACAAAGACATCAAAGACAGACATTGGCTAAAATGTTGTTGTTAACAAGTGTGAGTTATCAGAACAAATACAGTATATACTTAAAGTCTGATGCCGCGTACACACGACCGTTTTTTGGGTTCTAAAAAATTACGTTTTTTTTTTAATGTCATTAAAAACAATCGTGTGTGGGCTTCAGAGCATTTTTCGGGTTCTAAAAATGGGCAATTTTTTTAAGAACATGCTCTATTTTTTCACAGCGTTTTTAACGTTGTCGTTTTTAAGGTTGTAAAAAATGGTCGTGTGTGAGCTTTAACGACGTGAAAAAACGTGCATGCTCAGAAGCAAGTTATCAGATGGGAGCGCTCGTTCTGGTAAAACTAGCGTTCGTAATGGAGATGGCATTTCTGTAACAGACAGAAAAGAGTGAATCGTCTTTTACTAACACGGAATCAGCTAAAGCAGCCCCAAGGGTGGCGCCATCTGAATGGAACTTCCCCTTTATAGTGCCGTCGTACGTGTTGTACGTCACCGCGCTTTGCTAGAGCATTTTTTTACACGATCGTGTGTAGGCAAGGCCGTTTTAATGATCGGGTTGAAAAAAACTTTGTTTTTTCTAGACCCATAAAAACTTATTTTTTTGGAACCCGAAAAACGGTCGTGTGTATGCGGCATTAGTCCTTTTTCATACTGGCGAAGTACACCAGCGGATCCCCCTGCTCAGAAGGACCTGATGCTGTTGAAGAGCAGACACGAACATAGTCCACTCTCCTCTATGGGCTGTCAGATGAAAACGGACCACCTGTCTGTTTCCATCCGACTGTCATCCAATTCGCCAGGTGAATGGGGAACTGATCCCATCCGTCTGTTTTTAGTGGACAGGATCAGACCACCTGTCTCTTTCCATCCGACTGTCATCTGATCCGCCAGATGGACAGTATCCAATCGTATGTTGGCGGGATGTTTTTAGCGGACAGGATTAGATGTCAAAGGACATGTCTGTTGACAAAGAGAGCAACGGATGGTCCAATCGGGTCCACCTTATAAACTGAAAGGCGGACCTGATCGGTCTGTCTGTGTGAAAGGGGCCTAACTCCAGGTTTTCTGTCACTTTAAAAAGTTGGTTTGGGCCAAGCTGGCCCAAACATCAGCTACGTACTAAGCAGTGCTGTGCTTTGGTAGCATTTTGGGAGACTTCCCATCTTCTGCTGAGCAAATTTGAGTCGTGCTGTGTGCCTCTCAGTCATTTAGAGGCAGTGGCGTAGCATGGGGGGTGGCAGGGGTCCACCGCCCTGGGCGCAAAATTTAGAGGGGCGCTGTCACAAGTGTGGAGATGAGGGAGCACCAACAACAGGTGGAACATAGGAACATATACATATTGTCACCACTCCAGGCTTTACCAGCCACTGCTGTCTCACACAGTGGATCATGTGACCAGATTGGAGCTAGCTGAAAATAGGTAAGTCCATGGGTCAGGGAGGTGCAAATTACTTGCCTCGCCCCAGGCACTGACAACCCACGCCACGCCACTGTTAAGAGGAAGCCTTGTATTCTTATAAATTAATACAAGCCTTTTTTTAATTAGCATGACATCCACCCACCTCTTCAACTCGGCCAATCAGATGAACTCTTGTATTCTTTGATAAAAAAAAAACAAGACTTCTTCTGAGGAGCAATCAGCCCAACTCTCAGTTCAATTCTGTTACAGTAAAGGATGGGAAGTCTCCCAAAACGCTATTGAACCACAGCGCCATATACTAATTGTATCTGATGTGTACAGTATATAATATATATATATATATTGCTTACAGACACATTTCGTGATTACCAGATTGGCCAAAACTAACAACTGTGACAGAAAACCTGAAGTTAAGCTGCCCATAGATGGATCACAATTCCGCCAGTTCAGCAGGGACCAGCTAAGTTTCAATCCATCTATGATGCCGCGTACACACGATCACTTTTTGTGATGAAATAAAACGACGCTTTGAAAAACGTCATTTAAAATGATCCTGTGTGGGCAAAACGTTGTTTTAGGTCTTCAAAACGACCAAAAAAAAATTCGAGCATGCTTCAATTTTTTATGTTGTTTTTCTGAATGTCGTTTTTTGTGTCATAAAAAATGATCGTTTGTGGGCAAAACGACGTTTAAAATGACGTTTTTAAACCCGCGCATGCTCAGAAGCAAGTTATGAAACGGGAGAGCAAGAGCATTTTCAGAAAACGATGGTGTGTAGGCAACGTCATTTTTTAAAATAAAGTTTGAAAAACGTCGTTTTTTTTCATGAGAAAAAACGACAGTGTTTACAAGACAAAAAACGACCGTGTGTACGCGGCATGAGAGTTCCCACTGGACAGAAGTCGATCTAAAAAAAGAAAAACTGCCAGTGAATGTTTAGACACCTTTTGTACCCTGGAAGTAATGTTTGCAATATAGGAAAACAAAAGGGCGAGACTGAATGGTTGCAAAGAACGAGAACACTAATATGGCTCATTGTACGACAAAGGCGCAATGTACAGAACACAGAGAGAGAGAACATATCACATACAGAAATGAGAATGGCACGCTTATAAATAGTCCGAACACTTACTGTCAGGCGGCGTACACACGACCGAGGTTCTCGCTAGAAACCAGCGAGAACCTCGCTGGAAGCTGCATTCCAGCGAGAACCTCGGCCGTGTGTACGCTCTCGGCGAGCATCCCGTCGGGAATGCCGTCGAGCAGAAATAGAGAGTATGTTCTCTATTTGCTCGACGGCCCATCGGGATGAATGGCTGGTTGCCATTCCCGACGGGCGGGTCGCCGAATCTGACGGCCGGCAGAGAACCTCGACGGGCGGAACGATGTGTTCTGCCCGTCGAGGTTCTCTGCCGTATGTACGCGGCTTCACTATATAGCAGAGATCTTAGATGCCAGCTCGTCAGGTCAGTTGTCTTAGTCAGTAGCATGGGTGCCTTAAATGCCAATACAAACCTTGTTTCCCTTGTTCAGCACCTGACCATGCCCCCCTAAGCCTTACTCTTGGCTAGAGGCTGACCATCAAAGTGATGGGCCAAAAGAGCCTTGGATGGAATGGGGACAGGCTCTTTACCACAGAAACAGGATTGATATTTGCATATCAACAGCTTGTATACAGCTTGTATAACATTTTGATGCAGTGTGCGGTGTATGGTCTGAGCACTGACAGGCTGACCCCCCACCTCTTCAACCTCTGCAGCAATGCTGGCAGCACTTGTACATCTATTTCCCAAAGACAAGATCGACCATGGCGAGGTCTGCTCTGAGTGGAACCTGTCTTGTTAAATCACTGCATGGTCTTGGCCACCGTCCTGCATCTCAGTTTTAGGGTCTTGGAAATCTTCTTATAGCCTAGGCCATCTTTATGTAGAGCAATAGTTCTTTTTTTCAGATTCTCAGAGAGTTCTTTGCCATGAGGTGCCATGTTGAACTTCCAATGACCAGTATGAGAGAGTGAGAGCGATAACACCAAATATAACACACCTGCTCCCCATTCACCGCTGAGACACTAACGAGTCACATGACACCAGGGAGGGAAAATGGCGAATTGGGCCAAATTTGGACATTATCACTTAGGGGTGTACTCACTTTGGTTGCCAGCGGTTTAGACATTAATGGCTGTGTGTTGAGTAATTTTGAGGGGACAGCAAATTTACACTGTTATACAAGCTGTACACCACGGGTGCCCAACCTTTTGAAGGCCGAGGGCCACTTAAAGTGACTTACTAACCAATCGCGGGCCACAATGAGCGAAGTGGGCAGATGACAGGTCCGTGTCCAGTCTGCATATGCCAAGCAGACACAGCCCAATCTACTCTATGGGCCCTCTGATCCAATCAGATGGAAGGGGCAGATCAGATTGGAGGTAGGCAGTTGTAAACGAACTAAATTCTGTTTACATCTGCCGATCCATAGAGGTGAATAGAGGGTCCGATTAGGTCAGACCGATCGCTGGAAAGGGGCCTAAGGCTGCTTTTTTACTGATGGTCTTTGGTCTATTGCAGCACAGTGTACCTGATTTTCCCGCCGGTTAGCTGCACTTTGCCATAGACGTCTATTATATCTTGCAGGTGTGGTGCACTTTCTCAAAAACGCTGCTTGCTTCCTCTACCGCCGGCTTTATTTACAACACTGATGCTCTCAGATAGCAGGTTGGCAACCTGCAATCTGAGCTTGCCAACCAGCCAACCCAGAGTAGGAGGTCGCGGGCCACATCAGAGGGCTCGGCAGGCCACATTTGGCCCCCGGGCCACTGGTTGGGCACCCCTGCTGTACACTCACTACACAACATTGTAGCAAAGTGTCATCTCTTCAGTGTTGTCACATGAAAAGATATAATAAAATATTTACAAAAATGTGAAGGGTGTACTCACTTTTGTGAGATGCAGTGGCTGCCCTGGGCAAAGTATACTGACTAATACTGATAAAAACTGTCAAGCAAAAATCCACCGGCAGGTTTTAGCAGTTTCATAAGGCTTTCCATGTACTTGATTCACCAGTAATTTACACAAATTATTTCAGGGGAAGGTTAGTTGTAGCAACCAATTTCTAAGATTCCAATTCCCTATTGGACTTTTTATAAACACAAGTATGATCAGGTGGAATAGAGTAAACTGAGGCAAAATTAAAAGCAGTTATATAGGCAATCTTTATAAATAGGCCCCTCATCAAATCCAGGTTACAGGCCAGAATGAAGATCACAGCATGCAGGACACCGGCCACAGCACATGGGTCATAGGTCATAACAATACGGATCACAGGACACAACATATAGGTTACAGAATGCAGTTAATGGGTCATGAGCCACTACACATGGGGCACAGGCCACTGCACATGGGGCATGGGCCACTACACACGGGTCACACACCACTGCACTCTGGTCACAGGCCACAGCATACAGGTCGCAGATCACAGCACGCAGGTCACAACTCTCACCCTATTAGCAATAGTTATCGCTCTGTGAACGGCCTCCGCTTCCAGCTGTATAGGAAGAAAAAAAAAAAGGAACATCAGTGTAATAGCAAACAACTGTTTCACCCTTTTGTGAGCTCATCATGCTTCTCATCGATTATTAAAGCAACCTTCCCCCTCAGTGGCAAGGTTCACTTAATAAAGATGCCCTCCCCCTTCCTAAATTGCTGCATAAAAGTATGTGTGCGGGATTAGATAATATGCTTACCCTTCCCTGACTTCCTCCCTTGGTTTTTAGGTGATGATGATGTCCAGGGCCGCCATCAGGGGGGTACAGACAGTCAGTACATCTGTAAGGGGCCCGGAGATCCCCAGAAGCCCGGATGGCAACCCCCCTTTTGTTTTTTTTTATTTCATATATATATATATAATTTATTATTAAAGGGCCCAAATGGCAATCCCCCCTTTTATTTATTTATATATATATATATATATATATATATATAAAAATGTTTTATATATATAAAAATGTTTTATTAAAGGGCCCAGAGGACCCCAGGGCCCCGGATGGCTACCCACCCCCCCTTTTGTTATAACTTTTTATATATATATATATATATATATATATATATATATATTCATATTCGCGGTTCTCTGCTCCAGGGGGCCCATAGAGAGAATGTTGAAAATCCCAAATTGTCTGCTATGATGTCTTCCTGAAAAATTTGGGTTATTCAACATTCCTCTGGATCTCGTCGGCAGAAGGATGACGTCACCTAATGCCCTTCAGAAGTCGTGAAAGCATATACATACAGAATATGCATTGTTTTGGGAGTTGCACCTTAAATAGGCGGACCTTGCCACTTTATAGGTAGTCACGTTGAACTGGCCTTGTTCTGTGTTGCTGAAGAAATCCAAGCAGCACAGATGAGTAATATAGAACAATCAAGTTGAATGTGACTATCTACTACTAGTAGTAGTATACCATAAACTGGAGAAATGATCCCCTCCAGACAATACTCCTTATATACTGTAAACTATCTGCATGTTCTCATGCCATTAAGGCCCCTTTCACACCGGGGGGGGGGGGGGGGGACCGGTGTTAGCGGCGCTCTACTAATAAAGGTCTGAGGATTACAGGTGACTTTGGAGATGAGGAAATCATGCAACATACAGATCTCACTGCTAATTCCACTTTATGGCTGTGATAATATGGGTATTCTGCTTTTCTGTCACTAGAGGGTGATATTGCAGCAGCAACACACCCAGAAAAAAATGAAACAGTGAAAAATTAAACGCACATCACACCACCCTTCAGTGCTAATAAAAACTGACAGCTGCCCACATGCTAAAAGTGTTTAGCGTAGGGCAGTTTGATCAAGTCACTAATCATATGGAACATTTTGCAAACACAGAAGAATTTAAAGTAGCTCTCCATACCATGATGGCGCTCCGCCCAGGAGAGCCAACCTACCGCAGTATAACTGCGGCAGCTGGGCTTTAAGTGGTTAAATAAGCTGAAGTTAGTTAGAAGCTAATTGGCAAACATACACAACTGCACCAGATCTGAGTGCTCCAGTTGTAGTAAATCAACCCCCCAAAAAAACATATTTTTAAAGTCTAATGATCTCAAAACTGCCTTTTAATATCTCCCTATGATCCAGGACTCATAACTGACACCAAGATAACTGACACTAAAAGTGTACTTGGGAGTGCAGTCGCTGTAGATCCGAGGGGGACATGCGAGAAAAATAAAAAACAGCATTTTTGCTTGCACACGAGTTTCCCCTCATTTCAGAGCCTCCCATCAGATCTATAGCAACTGCACTTCCAAGTGCACTTGCAGTGCAAAGTGGATTTGCCTTTCGTGAATAACCCCCATAGTGGCACATAATTGTGAAGTGGAAGGAAAATGATAAATGTTTTTATTATTTTTTACAAATAAATATGCGAAAAGTGTGGCGTGTATTTGTATTCAGCTCCCTTTACTCTGATACCCCTAACTAAAATCTAGTGGAACCAATTGCCCTCAGAAGTAATCTAATTAGTAAATAGAGTCCACCTGTGTGTAATTTAATCTGTGTTCTGTGAAGCCCTCCGAGGTTTGTTAGAGAACCTTAGTGAGCAAACAGCATTATGAAGGCCAAGGAACACACCAGACAGGTCAGGGATAAAGCTGTAGAGAATTTTAAAGCAGGGTTAGGTTATAAAGAAAATCCCAAGCTTTGAACATCTTACGGAGCTCTGCTCATTCCATCATCTGGAAATGAAAAGAGCATGGTACAACTGCAACCCTACCAAGACATGGCCGTCCACCTAAACTGACAGGCCGGGGAAAGAGAGCATTAATCAGAGAAGCAGCCAAGAGGCAGGGCTGTCTTAATGAGAGGGCACACCTGGGCACTACCCAGGGGCCCCAGCTGCATAGGGGCCCCTGCTCTTTCCCCAAAGCAGCTGGTCCTTGGGCCCGGGCTGCCCCTCTACATCCCAGATATCCCCCCAGCACTCTGACCCTTCTACACCCTAGATATCCCCTACCTCCTACCTACTTGATTTATGTTTATCTGCACTGTAGGGGCCCCAGAGCATTACTTTGCCCAGGGGCCCATGATGCTATTAAGACGGCCCTGCCAAGAGGCCCATGGTAACTCTGGAGGAGCTGCAGAGATCCACAGTTCAGGTGGGAGAATCTGTCCAAAGGACAACTATTAGTGGTGCTCTCCACAAATCTGGCCTTTATGGAAGAGTGGCAAGAAGAAAACCATTGCTGAAAGAAAGCCATAAGAAGTCCTGTTTGCAGTTTGTGAGAAGCCATGAGGGGGACACAAACATGTAGAAGAAGGTGCTCTGGTCAGATGAGACCAAAATTAAACTTTTTGGCCTAAAAGTAAAAACGCTACATGTGGTGGAAAACTAACACTACACACCACCCTAAACACTCCATCCCCACCATTAAAACATGGTGGTGGCAGCATCATGTGGGGATGCTATTTTTCAGCAGGGACAAGGCAGCTGGTATATTGATGGGAAGATAGATGGAGCCAAATACAGTGCAATCTTAGAAGAAAACCTGTTAGGCCGCGTACACACAGAGGGACATGTCCGCTGAAACATGTCCGACGGACCGTTTCCAGCGGACATGTCTCCTCCGAATTTTCGTCCGATGGTGTGCAGACACCGATCGGATGAAAATCCCCTCGGCCAGGGAACGCAGTGACATTCACGCCGCCACGTCACCACTCCAGGAAGTAAAATACTTCCATGCATGCATCGAATCCATTTGACGCATGCGCAGAGATTTCTGTCCGATGGTTAGTGTACTAACCAGCGGACATATCCGACGGACATGTCTCCGGCGGACAAATTTCAAAGCATGCTTTGAAATTTGTCCGCTGGGAAAACATGTCCGCTAGCCCGTAAACACGATCGGAGATGTCTGCTGAAATCGGACCAGTTTCAGCAGATAAATTTGATCGTGTGTACGCGGCCTTAGAGTCTGCAAAAGACTTGGGACTGTGGCGGAGGTTTACCTTCCAGCAGGACAACAACCCAAAACATACAGCGAGAGCTACAATGGAATAATTTAGATTAAAGTATACAATGGAATAATTTAGATTAAAGTATATTCATGTGTTAGAATGGCCAAGTCAAAGTCCAGACCTAAATCACATTGAGAATCTGTAGCAAGACTTGAAAATTGCTGTTCACAGATGCTCTCCATACATTCTGACAGAGCTTTAGATATTTTGCAAAGAAGAATGGGCAAAAATTCTCTAGATATGCAAAGCTGGTAGAAACTTCCCCAGCTGTAATTGCAGTGAAAGATGGTTCAACAAAATATTGACTCAGGGGGCTGAATATAAATGCACACCACACTTTTCACATATTTATTTGTAAAAAGAAAATGTAAAACCATTTATCATTTTCTTTCAATTTCACAATTATCTGCCACTTTGTGTTGGGCTATTACATACAATCCCAATAAAATACATTTATGTTTTTGGTTGTAACATGACAAAATGTGGAAAATTTCAAGGGGTACGAATACTTTTTCAAGGCACTGTACTACGCCTTTTCATGTTAATACAGTTGTGTTATGTTCATTCTGTTATAAATAAATCAGCTTCCCTTGTATACCTTCTTTTTTAAATCACACTTCTTTTGGATTTTTTTTTAACAATGTCTCTCTTGCCACTCTTTTATAAAGACCAGATTTGTGGAGTGCACAACTAATAGTTGTCCTGTGGACAGATTCTCCCACCTGAGCTCTGCAGCTCCTCCACCAGTATCAATAAAACATAATGTTTTAGCCAGTTTTTGTGGCGCCAGCCTTTTCTTATTCATTTGTTTTCAGCGTTGAGATCAGACTGGAGGACAGTCTTATAGCCCAACAGCTAGCCCAACTATTCAGCTCTGACAAGGACAGGGAGAGAATACAAGTAAACAATCAAAACCCAATGACCATATTTTTGCAAATTTTCATTGATGACTGGCTCTCTTTAAGGCCCAGGAGCAGCTTACCTGCAGAATGATGGCCGCTCATAATCCAATGAGCAGCCAGGGTCGTGACAAGGGAAGTACAGAGCTGTAGGCAATTGATAGTGGTGCCAGTTTCCAGATTTATAGTGTGGCAGGGAGTAAAAGTCACAAGGATGCCACACAAGAAATACTTTTCCAGTCTTTTACATATGTGAATTTCAACTATGTATTAAATGTAAGTAAAATGACACCTATGTGAAGCAGGTGTTTCATTTCAGGAACATCAGCAGGACAAAAGTACAGGGAATACTACAGAAGCCCTGAGTACTTCAATAAAGTTGTTTTGGGCTTGTATAGCATGCCCAATGTTCACAAATGGTAAGTCCAAGAATTCACAATGGTGATCTATTGGTCAGATGTTACCACTAAGCTTTGCTATATACACAGACTTCAGATGTCTACCTGGCATCAAAGTGGAAAAGACCTGAAAGAGAAGGCATATTTATTTACCTCCTCAGGTCGGCTAATTTCGATGCCCTCTGGGCCACTGATCCCCAAATCCAGAGTTTCCCTGGCACCCTGTAAGAGAAGAGTGGAACTCGTTCAAAAAAGCAAAAGTCTAATAGGTAAATATTTTTTTTTTTTGTCAGATAATATGAAATCTTAAATATACATATTTTGTACTCTCATTTCCAGCCAGCAGGTGGAGTGCTCAGCTCTGTTCATAAGTTTCCCAGGCTCTGCTTTTCTGCTTTACTGAAAAAAAAGGCCTGTTTATAGCCATCAAGGAGATATGTAGTGTTCAGTCCAAATCTTGTCTGCAGATCAAATCATTACGGAATGGAAGGCAACTTGGAAACACACTGCTCTACATCATGCTATTAAAGGGCACTAAACATTCACATATCAAACAGTGACTGAAACAGTGCCTTATGAAACTCTGTCACCACCTCAAAAATCTTTTATATGCATTATTGTTCCCAGCTGTGACAATTTTGAGGAGTTCCTACCATCCCTATACAGAGTTCTTGGGTCTGCACACCTGCTGTTCTCATTATTAAGGGCTCTCAGCATCCCAGCACTGAATATATGAGGAGTTTCCACCATCCCTGTGCTGGATTCAGTGGTCTGAACATCTGCTCTCTACCCATTATGAGGGATTGCCACCATCCCTGCTCTGAATTACTGGCTCTGCACACCTGATGTGCCCATTAGGAGGGGTCCCCATCGTGCCTGTGCTGTTTCCAGGTCTGAACACCTGCTGTGCCCAATATGAGGGGTTCTTACTATCCCTGTTCTGAATTCCTGCATCTGCACATCTTCTGTACCCATTATGGGCAGTTGACAACCATCCCTGTGCTTAGTTCCAGAATCTTCTCATCTTCTGTACCCATTATGAGAAATTCCCACCATCCCTGTGCTGAGTTCCCATGTTTGCAAACCTGCTGTCCCCATTATGAGGGGTTCCCACCATCCCTGTGCTGATTTTCCAGGTCTCCACATGTGCTGTGCCCATTAGGCGGGGGCCCCTATGTAGGACTAGAGAAGTACAGCAATGTCTGGGTGGAAATGACCTGAGACTCCATTATAAATAATGACTGGAGGGCCCTTTATCCAGTTAGACAACACATAGTCCAGTTTCTAATACTCTATAATTTGGTTCTCTGACATTATCTAAATGACTTGAATTGCCCAATGTCAGGTCCTCACCTCAGATACCAGATCCCCATTCTCCGCATGGACTCGAGTTACGGCCCCCAGGTCCTTGCAGTGTCGGAACACCTGGTAGAGCTCATTGTCCCGCAGCATGTATAAATCCTTGTAAGTCATGAACATCTGGAAGGAGTTGACCCCCTTCTCTCGTACTAAGGTCTCCATCTCCGCCTTTACCTGCAGGAAAGAGACAGCCAGAGGGAAAAGGTGACATAAACAAGACAAGGGTTTAAGTAATGGTTTTTAAACTCTGGGCTAAACAAATATTGTCTAATTATAAGAGGCATGTAAATTCCTCCTTGAATCTTGGTGTGCTTTGTGTATTTCTCACAGATCTATGCAGTAATCCAGTGTGAGACTTTCCCTCTGTGCAGGAGCTTCCTGTAATTTAGACCACTCTCACAGTTGTTCCCTCCCCTTATGTCGGGTGACTGGTCCTGTCTCCGCCCCCTCCTGCACCTATCTTAAGGCAGCCTGTAGTAAGTGGAGCATGCTGGGCCCCACCCACAGCTCTACTTCCGCAGCTTATATATATATATATACCGTATTTCTCAGCATATAACACCCACTTTTCTCCCCTGAAAATAGGGGGAAAATCACGCGTGCGTGTTATATGCCGATAGTGTACCTCGAACGAGGGAGACGAGCGCCGCCAGAAACACGAGCCGACATGTCCTATTAACTTGGCTCTGAAATCACACACATGTCCCGCCTCTGCCACCGGCATTGAAGCAGTGTTCTGTCAATCACAAGAGCTGGTCCAATAACGATGGCGGAGGCAGGACTGTGTATGTGACTGCCGACTGAGTGCTGAGTTCTGTAAACGGAAGATGATGACCCAGTGATTCTGGTGGCGCTCATCCCCCTCCTGATTTCCTGCACTGCCTGAGAGATGGTGAAGCTACAGCTAAGCACCAGGCTGCAAATGGGCACAGAGGCTGCATTGGGCCTGCAGATGGACATCAGGCTGCATTGGATGGGCGCAGATCAGGCTGCAGATGGGCATCAGGCTGCATTGAGGCTGCAGGTGGGCACTAATTAGGCTGCATTGATTGGCACTGACCATTATTTTGCTTCAAAGTGGTTTATTTTAATACGCTGGCGCATGTTATATACCAATAAATACGGTATATATAAATACACCTCCAAGTTTAAGTTGGCAAATACTCTATATGCCAGCATTCTTTAAAGCGGAGCTCCACCCAGGATAACAACATTTTACAATGTTGTTTGAAAAAAAAAAAACCTGAAAAAAAAAATAAAAAAAAAATACTCACCCGAAATAGCTGTTGCTATGCGGAAGTCCGTAATCTGCCTCTTCCTGAACCGCGGTGTGTTTTCTTCTTCTTCTTCTCCTTGTGAATGGGCGCGCTGCTTTCTGGGAACTGTGTGTGTTCTCAGAGAGCAGCGCGCCCATTCACAAGCCAGCGTGAGACTCGCGCAGGCGCAGTAGGAAACGGGCAGTGAAGCCGTACGGCTTCACTGCCTGTTTCCCATATTGTGAATGGCGGCGCGGGACCCGGAGCGATCGTGGGACCGGCATCGGGGGGCCCATCAGCGCGGGCGCCTAGGACAGGTAAGTGTCCTTATTTAAAGTCAGCAGCTACACTGTTAGTAGCTGCTGACTTAAAAAAAAAAAAATTCCCGCGGCTGGAGCTCCGCTTTAATATTGTTCAATAAGAGTGCTCTAAAATTTGCAAGCCTTGGTGATATAGCATAGCTAATTTTTACAACTTTTTGTGATATATTTTCACTCAAACTCCACTGAACGGCTATTTAACTGTGTGTATATCTTTACCTTGGGTCCCCACCAGGTGACACCCATGTGCAGAGCGTAGTCACAGCACACTTTGGGGTCCGCAAGGCTCCTGCACTTCTCATACGCGTCCAGCAAGGAGATGTCTTTATCCGGCAGAACATGACCGATGACCATGGTGGTGCCTCCCATTAGTGCTGCCTGTAGGGGTCAGAGGTCAGGACTGGTAAGTGATCCATGATTAGCATACAGAAAATGGCTATTTGTTTTGCAATATATCATTTTTCATATAACACTTGTAAGAGACCTACAACATGTTAGAGGAGCTCAGGAAGTATCACCAGCTCTATTTTTGGATAGAGTGGGGGGGGGGGGGTGAGTTGGAATTACTGCTGAACCTTCACACACACAGTAGACAATTATTAAAAGCCACTACTACCTATACCTTGACCTGCATAGATGAGAACCTTCACACACAGTAGACAACTATAAGGCTGCGTACACTTGATCAGACCGGTCCAATGAAACTGGTCTGACCAGTTTCATCGGACCAAATCGATAGTGTGTACGGCCCATCGGACCAAAAATTTTAAAACTTGCTTTAAAATCTGTCCGTCGGACCAAAACGATGGTTGGTACACAAAAGCATCGGACCAAAAACCCGCGCATGCTCAGAATCAAGTCTACGCATGCTTGGAAGCATTGAACTTCGTTTTTTCAGCACGTCGTTGTGTTCTACGTCACCGCGTTCTGGCCTGATCGGATTTTTGGCCCGATGGTGTGTACGCACATCAGGCTATCAGACCACTTCAGCGTGGTCCGATGAAAACGGTCTGTCGGACCAGTCTCATCGGACCGGTCTGATCGTGTGTACGTGGCCTTAGAAGCCACTACTAGCTACACCATGACCTGACCTGACATGACCTGACATGAACCTTCACACACAGTAGACAATTATAAGAAGCAGTGGCGGTGCGTCCATAAATGGCGCACAGGGTGCCGCCTCATCTTTCCTGCCGTCCCTCTATCACCATAGATAGATTTGTGCATTTTTCGGGATGCCGGGCACCTGAATTACAGCGGCAGGGCATTTTTTGGAAGCGCCTGATTAGAGCCAAAGGCTCTATTAGGCGTCCAAAAAAGGTGAACAGCGGGCACCATGCTGTGCGCTCGCTGTTCACTTAGCGTTGTGTTAGGAAAGCAAATTAATATTCACTTTCCTAACATTGAACTGCCTCTCAGTCAATCAGGTGCTTAGGTCTGTTACCTGTCACCTGATCGGCTGAAAGGACAGGCGCTGTGATTGGACGCCTATATCAGGGGTCCAATAATAGCAGAGGACAGGAGAAGACATTGAGGAGCATGGAGGACACTGCCGTGACAGGTAAGTGTTGGGCGGGCGGGGGATGCACACTGACGACATTTGATGGACACAGTAGCGGCAATTGATGAGCACACTGGCAGCATTTGATGGGCACAGTAGCGGCAATTGATGGGCACACTGGCAGCAATTGATGAGCACACTGGCAGAATTTGATGGGCACAGTCAGGGCCGCCATCAGGGGGGTACAGGCAGTACACCTGTAAGAGGTCCGGAGGTACCCAGGGGCCCGGAGGCCCCCAGGGCCCCAGATGGCAACCCCCATCTTTTTTATTTATTTTTTATTAAAAAAATATATATTTTTTTATATATTTTTATTTTATTTTTTATTAAAGGGCCAATTTTTTTCTTTTGTTTTTTTTTAAGAGGTCCAGAGGTCCCCGGAGGCCCCCAGGGCCCCGGATGGCAATCCCCCTTTTTTATAAAAAAATATATATATATATTTTTATATATTTTTCTTTTATTTTATATTAAAGGGCCAATTTTTTTTCTTTTATTTTTTTAAGAGGTCCAGAGGTCCCCAGGGGCCCGGAGGCCCCCAGGGCCCTGGATGGCAACCCCCCTTTTTTTATTTTTTTTTATAAAAAAATATATATATTTAATATATTTTTATTTTATTTTTTCATTAAAGGGCCAATTTTTTTTTTTAGAGGTCTGGAGGTCCCCAGGGGCCCGGAGATCCCCATATGACAACCCCCCTTTTTTATATAAGAAAAAATATATATATATATAATATTATTATTATTATTATTATTATTAAAGGGCCCAGAGGTCCCCAGGGGGCCAGATGACAACCCTCCTTTTTTTATAAAAATGTTTTAAATTGTTTTTATATTTTTTTATATATTTTTTTATATATATAGATATATTTTATTAAAGGGTTCAGAGGTCCCCAGGGCCCCATGTTATTTTTGTTTATATATATATATATTTTTTTTTTAATTAAAGGGCCCAGAGGTCCCCAGGGCCCTGGAAGGCAACCCCCCTTGTTTTTTTTTTTTATAAATGTTTATTTCTTTTTTATATATATATTTTTTTCATTTCTTTTTTATTAAAGGGCCCAGAGGTTTCTTTTTATTAAAGGGCCCAGAGGTTTCATTTGATTTTTATTAAAGGGCCCAGAGGTCCCGGATTGGAAATCCCCCTTTTTTTGTAATTTCCTTTTATAAAATGTTCTTTTTTTAAAGGGCCCAGAGGTCCCCAGGGCCCCAGATGGCAACAACCCTTTTATAATATATATATATATATATATATATATATATATATATATATATATATATATATATATATATATATATATATATTCTCTCTTTTTTTCATCATTTTATTAAAGGGCCTAGGGCCCCGGATGGCTACCCCCCTTTTTTTTATATATATTTTTATTTTATTTGTAAAGGGCCCCAAATCGCGGCAGCCTCCCCCGCTTCTCAATTCGCGGCTGACCCCCCTCCCCCCTGCTTCTCTGCTCCAGGGGCCCATGCCCATGCCCGGCACAGTAGCGGCAATTGATGAGTACAGTAGCTGCGTTTGATGGCACAGTGGCAGGTATGGCACAGTAGCGGCAATTTATGCGTGCAATTGCATTTGATGGCACAATGGCTGCATATGGCACAGTGGCTGCGTTTGATTGCACAGTGGTGGCAATTGATGGGCACAGTGGCTGCGTTTGATGGGCACAGTGGATGAGTTTGATTGCACAGTTTCTGCGTATGGCACAGTAGTGGCAATTTATGAGTGTGTTTGATGGCACAATGGCTGCATATGGCACAGTGGCTGTGTTTGATGGCACAGTGGTGGCAATTGATGGGCACAGTGGCAGCGTTTTAATGGGCACAGTGGATGCGGTTGATGGACACAGTGGATGCGTTTGATAGGCACAGTGGCTGCGTTTGATTGGCATAGTGGCTGCAATCGATATTTATTTTCAGTTTGTTTAAGCCCCGCCCCCCCCCCAAACAAATTTTGAGCACCAGCCACTGATTAGAAGCCACTACTACCTATACCACAACCTGGATAAATGAGAACCTTCACACACAGTAGACCAGTGTTTCTCAACTCAGTTTCACTGCCTTAGTGATTACCACGGCCGTTTCATCTGAGGGAAATCCTGAAAACATGACCTGTTTGGGCGCCTTGAGCACTGGAGTTGGGAAACACTGCAGTAGAGAAGGATTAGAAGCCACTACAGTAGTAGCTATACCATGACCTGGATAAATGAGAACCATCACACACCGTAGACAAGCATTAGAATCTATACAGTGGTACCCAGAACTGTCCATGACTCTGGTGCTGAAAGGACAGCAGTGTGATTTCTCTAGTACAATGTAATGGTCACTTTCAGCAGGACTGGTTCTGTAAAACTGTATTGAAAACAAGTTCATTACGGACAAGTTCATCAAAACTGAAGATTGCTTGGAATTGCTACAGAACAAGTCCAGCTGAATGTCATTAATTAGATATACCATGACATGGAGAGTGGAGAAAAAAGAAGCTTCTGATTGGTTCACAGTTCCAATTTAAAGAACAGGTGTACTTTCTACAAAACCCAGTTTAGCCCACTCACAGGGATTCCTCTAACTTTGAAAATATACTGTAAATTAACTGAAAAATGTCAATGGTTTCTCCAGACTCCTCTGCCCCTCTATGGCCAATGATTACTAACATCCGCCATCTTCAGCTGCATCCTCTATCTAGTCTTGTCTCTGACAGCTTGTAATGCGGGATGGGGCTTTATATCTGAGAAAACACTTGCCATGGTGTACTAGTTCACTCCTCTACACACATCCTATTCCTTGCAGTCATTATATGGGATTCTTGGTCATGTGATCTCTGTGACTGGCTGTTGCAGTGATCATGTGATTTAGAGCACGCTGCACCAGTTCCAGATCAGAAGCAGTGACTAGTAGCTATCAGTGGCAGTGGGGAGCTCCTGATACAGACAAGAGAAGCCGCCTGTACACATGTACAGTATGTGGCAGCTCGGTGTTAAAGTCCACTGCCATGCTCACCCCTCCTTTCCTTGCAGAATCAATGAGGCTGGGGATGTGAGAATGCGTGTCTACAGCAGGGTGGATAAAAATCAATGTCGTGTTTTCCTGTGGTAATTACTAAGGCAGTATAACTGATCAAATCACCGGTTCAAAATAATGGAAAGCCTGAAAACATGACCTGGGGCGCCTTGAGGAATGGAGTTGAGGAACACTGCTCTAGAGTTTACTGAGAACATTGCACATAGCATAAAACTCTCAGTGGGTCCCTTCTATAGAGACTATCACTACTATAGGGACTCTATCACTTCTATAGAGAGGTAATGACTAAGCGTTAACATTTGCGTGAAACGTGTCTACCTCTTTGTCCCCTGCTCCATCTGTCAACCACTTGTCATATCACTTCAATAGAGAATTTAGCACTCATACAGAGACCTTATTACTTCTATAGAGAGCCTATCACTTCTATAGAGACCCTATCACTCCTACAGAGAACATATCACGTGGATAGAGAACCTATCACTTCTATAGAGACTCTATCACTCCTACAAAGACCCTATCACTTCTATAGAGACCCTATCACGTCTATAGAGACCCTATCACCTCTATAGAGACTTTAACACTCATACAGAGACCCTATTACTTCTATAGAGACACCATCACTTCTATAGAGACTCTATCACTCCTACAAATAACCTATCACTTCTATAAAGACTCTATCACTCCTACAGAGACCCTATTACTTCTATAGAGACCCTATGACTTCTATAGAGACCCTATCACTCCTACAAATAACCTATCACTTCTATAGAGACTCTATAACTTCTAAAGAGACCCTATCACTCCTACAGAGAACATATCACATCTATAGAGACCCTATCACTCCTACAGAGAACATATCACGTCTATAGAGACTCTATCACCTTTATAGAGACTTTAGCACTTATACAGAGACCCTATTACTTCTATAAAGACCCTATCACTTCTATAGAGACTCTATCATTCCTACAAATAACCTATCACTTCTATAGAGACTCTATCCCTCCTACAGAGACCCTATTACTTCTATATAGACCCTATGACTTCTATAGAGACCCTATCACTCCTACAAATAACCTATAACTTCTATAAAAACTCTATCACTTCTATAGAGACCCTATCACTCCTACAGAGAACATATCTTGTCTATAGAGACCCTATCACTCCTACAGAGGACATATCACATCTATAAAGACTCTATCACCTTTATAGAGACTTTAGCACTCATACAGAGACCCTATTACTTCTATAGAGATCCTATCAATTCTATAGAGACTCTATCACTTCTATAGAGATCCTCTCACTTCTATAGAGACTCTTCCATATTCCATATAGACGAACGGTTTTCCTGACGGGAAAAAAAAGATCCTGCTCTTTTTTTTCCCGGCAGTTTTCCTGTAGCAAAAAGTCAGATGGAGCATACATCTGACTTTTTCCAACAGGAAAACCGGTCGTGTGTATGGGGCATTACTGTTTGGCCAGAAGTCTCATGAGCCTCTAATAAGACACAGCAAGTCAGGTAATTCCAGAGAGCTTAATTTTGGTCTCATCTGACCACAGCGCTTCCTCCCAATCCTTCTCTGAATCATTCAGATGTTCATTGGCAGTGCCTTCTTGAGGAGGGGGACTAGTCATGTTTGTAGGAAGAAAAATGCTGACTATGATCCTAAGAACACTATCCCTGCAGTCAAGCACAGAGGTGGAAACATTATGCTTTGGGACTGTTTCTCTGCTAAAGGTACAGACCGACTTTGCTGAATTGAGGGGCCAATGGACGGGGCCATGTATTGTACAATCTTGGATGAGAACCCTCTTCCCCTGATAAAGACCCAAAATATACTGCCAAGGCAACAAATTAGTCACTTAAGAAGAAGCACATTAAGGTCATGGAGTGGCCTAGATCAGTTATTCTCAACCCTGTCCTCAGGTACCCCCAACAGGCCATGTTTGCAAGTTTTTCTTTACCTTGCACAGGTGCTTTAAATCAGATTCAATGGCTTGGTATTTTGGACAGCTATTGTATCTAAGAGAAATTCCCAAAACATGTCCTAGATAGTCTCCAGACCTTAATCCAATAGAAAATGTACAGAGGGAGCTGAAACTTCGAGTTGCCAAGCAACAGCCAAGAAACTTTAAGGATTTATAGAACATCTGTAAAGAAGAGTGGACCAAAATCCCTTCTAAAGCCCTGTACACACGATCGGTTTGTCTGATGAAAACAGACTGATGGACCGTTTTCATCGGACACACCGATCGTGTGGGCCACATCGGTTTGTTTTCCATCTGTGAAAAAAAAAACATGTTTTAAAATTTTACTATGGATAAAAGCCTGATAGAAAAAAACGATTGTCTGTGTGGAAGTCCATCGGTGAAAAGTCCATGCATGCTCAGAATCAAGTCGACGCATGCTCAGGAGCATTGAACTTCATTTTTCTCAGCACGTTGTAGTGTTTTACGTCACCACGTTGGACACGGTCAGATTTTTGACTGATGGTGTGTAGGCAAGACTGATGAAAGTCAGCTTCATCGGATATCTGACAAAAAAATCCATCGGATTAGATTCCATCAGATATCCGATCGTGTGTACAGGGCTTTAGATGTGTACAAACCTGGTCTTACCTCTGTGCTTGGCAACAAGGGTTTCTCCACCAAGTACTAAGTCATGTTTTGCTTGGGGATCAAATACTTATTTTACTCACTGAGCTGCAACTTCATTTATAACATGTTGTATGTGTTTTTCTGGATTTTTGGTTGATATTCTGTCTCTTTCATTTAAAATACACCTATGATGAAATGTATAGACGTTTTTTCTTTCTAAGAACTTACAAAATCTGCAGGGGATCAAATAACTATTTTCTCCCACTGTACACTGTATATATATTTATATATATATATATATATATATTGTACATGTGTGTATATATATATATATATATATATATATATATATTACAGGACAGGACGCCGTGGCTGGGTTCTGGAAGAACGTTATATTTCCCCTCTGTTTGGGCTGTGATCCCATTAAGGGAACGGAAAGGGTTAACGCACCTGTCCAGGGATGTGGCTTAAAGCCAGACAGGAAGTTGCAGGTGAGAGTGGAGGAGTGGAGTAGAGACTATGCATGGTAATGGTGGACAAGGAAAAGCTATGAAAAGTTGAGGAAAGCTGTGAAAGGTCTTGGCAGTGTCCTGCCTGGAAGCCTGCTACTTGAGAACTTACCTGCAAGGACTGTTTAACTGTGATAGCAGTTCTGAGCTCTACAAGTCAGTGAGACTGATTATTTATTTTGTTTTGTTGCTGTGAAGCCACTTGTGTTTAATAAACCTCAGTTTTGGTTTAAAAGCCTGTGTCCTGTGATCAAGCTGGTTCCCCGAACGTTACAATATATATATGGACCTAGCCTTTCACCCCTATCAGTGACAGTGCTGGGCCATTGTTGGCAGAGTCAGTGATGTAACGTTCTGGTACCATTGTGTGAAGAGAAAGGAGTGTTTTCTGATATTCGGATAACAGGCACTTTGTCTGCCACTATTATTCCTCATTGACTGATTCCTTCGCTGACCCGAGAAATGATTCCTTTGTGAGGAGCCCTTCCTCTGGGCAATCCCTGTCATAAACCGTATGTGTTCTCCTTGAGATATGGAGGATGAGGTAACTGGCCCAGCGGGTGCCCCATACAGCAATAACCCTTTTAATTTAATTTACCACAAGCAGGTTTTCCATCTATCTGATAACAGTCACTACAGGGGGGCCCATGATGGAGTCACCCATGTCAGGAGGCCATAATTGTCAAACAATAGATCTCACACTTGTCTATTTTCCTGTAGTGCAAAATAAAATATTTTGGCGCTATATTCGTGTTAAAGGAGCAAGCTGGACACATGGCAAATGCACAAACAGGAAATATACAGTATGTACAGTGGGGGAAATAATTATTTGATGCCCTGGAGATTTTGTAAGTTCGCCCATTTACAAAGAAATGAAGGGTCTATACTTTATCATCATTCTTTTTTTTTTTTTTTTTAAATGATAAATACAGAATGTAAACCAAAAATCCTGAAAAAACATGACGTAATGGTAAAAATGGAGTTGCAGTTCAGTGAATAAAATAAATATTTGATCCCCTACAAACCAACAATAATTCTGACTCCCATAGACTGGCTACAGTAGGTGCTCATGTGGTACACAGATTATTTCTGTCGATTTAAGAAGGTGCTCCTAAGGACAACTCCTTATATGTATAAAAGACACCTGTCCACAGAATCTTTCTTCCACTCCCACAGGCTGGGTTCACACTGGTACGATACGACAGTAGTACTCCAATAAGCCCCCCACCCTCAGACCCCGACAACCAACGCCCAGGGTTGTCAGGAGGGAGGGAGCAGGGTGACCCCCTGCCCCAAAGCACCTGCCACCATGTTGCGGACATGCCGCCTGGTACGGTTCAGGAGGGGGACGCTTGCTCGTCACCACCCCCTTTCCTGATTGGCTGAGCTGCGTGCTCTGATAAGGGTCTGATATGGACTTTGGGGGGACCCCCATGCCTTTTTTTTTTGGCATAGGGGGTTTCACTTAAAATCCATACCAGACCAAAGGGCATGGTATGCTCTTGGAGGGGGAGCACAAGTCGCATTCCGAAGTCGGATCATGCAAAACAGCGATCCTGACTTTGATCCGACTTGATATTCAATGGGCTGAAGTAGGATCAAAGTCGGACCAAAGTAGTACAGGGAGCATTTTCAAAGTCGGACCAGTTAAGACGGCTCTCATAGGAAAACATTAATTTTCACATGTCATGTGACATGAGCTTCCAATGTCAGAGTGCTTGTCGTACCAGTGTGAACCCAGTCACAAACCTTACCATCATGGGCAAGACCAAAGAACTGTCAATTTGGTCCTATCCTTTTAAATACACCTATGACAAAAATTAATGGGGTCAGGTAATGATGTTGGATGAAAAGACCTGGATGACAATTGAGATTGAGGTCAGAGCTCTGTACAGGCTACTTGAGTTCCTCCACATGAAACTCTTAGGCCGCGTACACACGATCGGTTCAAACTGATGAAAACGGACTGAAGTTTGTTTTCATCGGTCCAAACCGATCGTGTGTAGGCCCCATCGGTCCGTTATCCTTCGGTCAAAAACAGGGCTTGCTTTAAAATTGAACCGATGGACGGCTAACCGATAGTTCAAAACCGATCGTTAGTATACAAAAGCATCGGTAAAAAGGCCGCGCATGCTCAGGATCAAGTCGACGCATGCTTGGAAGCATTGAACTTCGTTTTTTTAGCACATCGTTGTGTTAAAACACGTAAACGTCACCGCGTTCTGATACGATCGTTTTTTAAACTGATGGTGTGTAGGCACATCAGTCCATCAGTCAGCTTCATCGGTGAACCGATGAAAACGGTCCGTCCTGATCGGATGGACCGATTGTGTGTATGCGGCCTTATACTTATGGCGCTGCCATTGTGCACAGGGGCACAGTCATGAAGCAAAAAAGGGCTTTCGCCAAACTGTGGTCACAAGGCTGGAAGTGGACAATTGTCTAAAACATATTTTTTATGCCATAGTATTAACTTTACCCTTCACTGGAAACACCTAAAATAAATCATTTACACATACTTTTGGCCACTTAACTCAAAATGACTATCAATATTGGATAGTTTCTGCTGTCTGGGTCCCTAATGAGAAGATTTCCCCACCACTTCCTGTTTTCTGTTATTAGGACAGTAAGTTCTGAAAAATCCTTCCAATAGAGACACAAACTGAAATAAAAAACACTCTTTTAGCAGAGCATTTAAGGGTTAGAAAAGTATGTGGCCAGTGGTTTCGTTTTTGGCGTTGAAAGCGAATTAGCTAAACAAGCTGGTAGAATTTTATGGGCTATCGAAGGCTTTAAGCAGAGGGAGGCCACATTGATCTCACTTCTACATCTCAACTTTCCATAATATCAGTGGTCCTCAAGGTTTAATTTACCAGATTTTTTTATTTATTTTTTATGAAATCACTTTTACAGTATGTATTGTAAATAAAAAACCTTTTTTTATGTGACTTGTACATTTTTGGCCATGTAATCAGAGACTCAGTGAAGCACTAGAAGACATCACAGCAGTTTAGTTATTTTATTTATAGTTTATATGCAATTTTAGAGGCTTCCTACTGGTCAGAAATATGGCATTAGGCTGACATCATAATGGGATTGCAAGGGTCCATATGTCTGAACAGGGCTTGTAAAACAGCCACAGATGTCACAAGTGTCAATGTGTGTGGATATCCCCTGTCTTCATTCCACCCAGTTGGGTGTCTTCCATCTTCTTCCCACCCATTAAGATGTTGTGAGTCTTCACACCCAGAAGGATGTCCACCACCTTTATCCCATCTATGACGGTGTCCTCTTGTCTTCATCCTATCCTGCAGGATATTCACTGTTTTCATTCCACCAGGAAGCTGCTCTTCATCTTCATCCCATCTAGAAGAATGTCTTCCTTCATCTTTGTCTAACCCAGAAGGATATCCTACACCTTAAACCCACCCAGGAGTATACCCAAGATCTTCATCCTACCCAGAAGAATATACCCTGGCCTCTACTCATTCCTCCCAGGAGGATGTAATTTTCCAACTCGGATGTCTTCTGTATTCATTCCACTAAGGAGAATGTCATCTGTCTTCCTTTAACCCAGGAGGATGTGTTCTGTCTTCCTGTGAGCCTCTGCCGCCTGCTCACCGACTGTTTGCTGTCGCCAATGCCAGCCTGCTTCTGTCTCCTGCTTACTGGCATCCATCCAGCACTCCAGCTCAGCTGTGGTCTACTGGCAGTCTTACCCTGCTGGATCCAGAGAGTCTGTTCAGCCCTGCTGCTGGCAAGACCAATAGCCACTCGTGCTGCTCTGTACTCCTGCCCCTCCTGTCTGCTCTATAATGGGCCCAGAAGCAGAGGAGAAAGAGAGGCGTTTCTCATTGTGTCCTGCTTGCGTACACACGATCGGAATTTCCGATGGAAAAAGTCAGACAGACTTTTTCCATCAGATATTCCTATTGTGTGTAGCCCCATCTGAGTTTTTTCATCGGGAATTCAGATGAATTCCATTGGAGTTTAGATATAGAACTTGTTCTATTATTCTCCGATGGAATTCCATCAGAATTCCGATGTGATTTGGCCAGGCAAAAGCCTGATCGTGTGTACACAGCATCAGGCTTTTCTACCAGTCACGTGATCGGAGAACTATCAGGAGGCACTGGCATTCTGCCTTGAATGAGCAAAGTGTTATGCCGCGTACACGTGGTCGGAATTTACAACAACATGTTCGATGTGAGCTTGTTGTCGGAAATTCCGATTGTGTGTTTGCCCCAATCGGACATTTGCTGCCGGAATTTCCGACAACAATTGTTTGAGAGCTGGTTTTCAAATTTTCCGACAACAAAACTTGTTGTCGGAAATTCCCAGCGTGTGTTCACAATTCCGACGCACAAAATTCCATGCATGCTCGGAATCAAGCAGGCTATTGAACTTCATTTTTCTCGGCTCATCGTACGTGTTGTACGTAACCGCATTCTTAATGTTTGCAATTTCCGACAACATTTGTGTGACCGTGTGTATGCAAGACAAGTTTGTGCCAACATCCTTCGGGAAAAAATCCATGGTTTTGTTATCAGAATGTCCAATCATCAGTACGGGTCTCTTCAAAGAACTGTTTAGCAGCTTAAATACAAGTGGGTTGCAACCCTACACCAAAAACTACCACTAGACCAGTGGTCTCTAAACTGCGGCCCTTTGCTTGATTTTATCAGGCCCTTGAAGCACTATTTAATCCACTGATACCAACAATAGGGCATAATTCCCCCACACTGGGACCAGTAAAAGGGCCCAATCCCTCCTCTTTGACCCCAACGATGGGGCACAATTCCTCCCAATGATACCAACAATTGGACCCAAAGGTGTGAACGATGGGGCACAATTCCCCCCCACTGACATCACAGAAGATGGGGCATGGATATTCCCCTCTGACATCTGGACCTTTTCTGCTTCCAATGGCCAGAGTCCACCCCACTAAAGTCTGAAGGACAGTAAACTGGCTCCCTGTATAGAAAGTTTGGAGACCCCTGCATATGCAATATTCAGCAACTACAGCGACACAATAGTGATTAAACAGCAATTTAAAAAAAAAAAAACCTTCCCTGAAATCCAATCATTTGGTCTTTAGTTTATTAAAAAACAATACATAAGACCATGAGATTTATTAACTGCCATTCAGGTGAGGAAGGAATAATGGGCCAGATTCAGCAAAGGTTACGCTGGCGGATCGAGTGATCCGCCAGCGTAACAGTGGCTTTGAGCCGGCGTTTCTGTTTTCTGTAACCAGAAAACAAGAAACGCCGGGTTGAAGTTCCGATGCGGTGAGCGTAACTGAGTTTCGCCATCGCATCGTTACTTCAACTTAAAAATGGCGCCGGGGGCGTTCCCGCCGATTTACGCTCAAAAAATATGTTAATGAGCGGAAATCGGCAATTCACGATCGAAATCCGGCGCGACGCAGTGACGTTACAACGTTTCCGGACGGGATACGCGGCGCATAGTTATACCTACATGGGGCTGGCGTATCCTATGTTAGGTATAGGCGTCGTCATCGCGTCGGGAAAAAAAAAAAAAAACATCGCTTGCGTAAAACGGTCATGAATGGGAATGTGACGTCATTGACGTTCATTCACAGATTTTGGAGCATGCGCACGGGGATGTTTTGACACTCGACGCATGCGCAGTACGTCGGCGGCGGGATCGCGCGTAGTTAGCATACTACACGCCCCGTACCCGCCCAATTTGAATTCCGCCGGCTCATTTGTGATGCGCTGCCGCAACTTTAGGAGCAAGTGCTTCATGAATGACAGCACTTGCTCCTAAAAAATCGGCAGCGCAACGCAAATGAGAAGCGTTACTCCAGAGCAAAGATGCTCTGGACTACGTGAATCTGGCCCATAATCTTTAGCTAACCTGACTTCCGTCAGCTGGATTCTTGGTTGGTGGCTATTTGTGATTAACCATCTTTTTCTGTGCTGCTGTAAATGAAATAATCTCGAGCTCATTACATTGTTATATAAGTAAACCTTTCAGTTTTCTCTATAATGAAATCCCTGTTATCTTGTGCCTGTCTATAGAGAGATAGTGTCTTGTGATATCCATCTATATACAGACACACTGAGGTGCGGATGCTGCGCGAGGATGAAAAGAGACAAGATCAGAATATTTAATCTCCCTGGCTCATGGCTGATGCCGAGCGATTATCTCTGCAGAATAGACCTGAATTTCCATTCCTCCTCCTCAGGACAAAGCCCTGGACTGGCTCCCTGGAGGACCGCTGTTGCCATGGAAACTAGGCAGGCCCGCTCACGTGAGGAGCCCCAGATTTCAGTACAGAGGGGTTGATGGGTCACCGAGAGTTTACTGAGGACATGAGAGGGAAATACACCACATTGTCTATCAAAGTAGACGCAAACCCTGACTCATGACATTTAGTTTGCTCTGTGCGTGGGGTATCATAAACAATCCTCCATTTTTTTTGTTCAATTTGTTTTTATTGCAGGTATATCAAAAATCATGCAATAATACAATCGCACCTAGTCAACCCGCGCAAGGCCTATGACTGGCGACATAGAGAACATAAATGTACATACACAGCATAGACAGAGGAGAGAAGGCCTCCTTCTTGAACAGGCACATCCAACCTAAACAAAACATATGTGTATTTTGGGGAAAGACCCATATTTGCCAAAGCATCCAGGACAGGCAGGGCCGATCCTAGGCAGGGTGCACAGGGTGCATTATTGCACCCAGGCGCATGCAGAGGTGGGGGCGCAAACATCTAACAGACCCTCTAACAGAAGCCCTCTCTGTGTCTATCACAAAGACCCTTATCCAGGTCCCAATAAAGTTCTCTGCTTCTCCTCCTGTATTTTGTTTATTGTTAAGAGATCATGTAAGGATCCCAGGTTAATGAAGACTTTGTGGGGGAGCATCTCTGTGGTTGAGTCATTGCTTTAGAAACATTTGTAAAGGGGGGGGGGGTTAGTAAAATGATGACGCCCATGTGGGGGTGCCAGAAATATTTCTGCACCCAGGCGCCTGTGACCCTAGGATCGGCCCTGAGGATGGGTATGTCAACGACCCCTTAATAGGTAGTCCTGGACACCAATAGACAGTTAAAAAGGGCTGAAGAACACATCAAAAGAAAGAGAGCAGAAAGCAAGACAAGACAGAAAGGTAAAAGTAAAGTGAGGGAAAAAGAAGGTAGGGACCCGAGGTGGTCTGAGACACCAACTATAATCGACCCACGCTGGCCAGGGGAAGATCGGAGAAGGCACACATCAACCATGGTTCCCAGATCTTAGGGAACTTGGCGTGCATGTCGTAAAGAATACTAAACATTTGTTCATTAAGCATCATGGCCGTCAAACGGTCCTTCACTCCCTGGAAAGGGACTGTAGGCTTCTTCCAGGCCTGGGCAATCCTATTTGGCTTTTATGAACAAATACAATGCCAACTTTTGTGGACGAGCAAATAAGCCTGGAATGGGGCAAAGCCAATTTTGACTTCTTTTGGCAATTTAAAGAGTAAACCTGCTATTGTGTGGAATATCTTTACGCCGGTCGTACGCCTTACGTAAACGACGTATATCAATGCGCCGGGCGCAAGTATGTTCGTGGATCGGCGTATCTAGCTCATTTGCATATTCTAATAGCGTAAATCTACGGAAGCGCCCATAGCGGCCAGCGTAAATATGCAACTAAGATATGACGGCGTAAGAGACTTACGTCGGGCGTATCAAGCTAAAATTCAGGTGTATCTTGGTTCCTGAATACAGGGCATAGATACGACAGATAACTTACGCGGCGTATCAATATATACGCCAGCAGTGGTGTATCCAGGGTATGGCAGATATCGCGAGTGCCATGGGTGCCACATGAAGGGGGCGCTACTGAGTGGCTGAGCAGCAAGGCATTTACAGAGATCTCTTCTTAAAATGGCCCTGGTATTGCTCACTGTAAGCCTGGGGTGAGATCCTGGCTAGTGGAGAGTGCTTTAGGTTGTTCACCACTGTCCCCTGGCTCACTGCCCAAACTGGTTGCTAGCCACGAGCCGCCTCGCGTCTAGCAACCAGTGACGTCACGAGAAGCAGAGACCAGCATTAACAGCGAGACTTCTTCTTCCTCCTCGTGCCCACTGCTTAACTCCGCCCACCTCCTCCCCTGCATCTTCTCGAAGTGCTCAAGAAACATGTGGAGACACAGACGCTGAATGCAGTGCACAATAGGAGAGGGGCATTAAGGCAGTGGTGTGTCCCTGTTGCACAGGTAGCATAGGTTTCTAAAGGAACAGCAACTGTGGCCGTTCCTTCAGAGTGCATGTGCCAGTGATGTCACCAGCTCCATGTAATGTAAATATCCTCTAAACTGTACATGTTTAGGAGATATTTAGTGTACCTATAGGTAAGCCTTATTATAGACTTACCTATATGTAAAAGGCAGTAAAGGAAGTTTTCTTCCACTTTAAGTGATGGGGGAGCCCTCCCTCTGAGAACCATATACTGTATATGGGGTGTCCTGTAAACCAAATATCCAACTTTATATCTTTGAAAAAAATTACAATATCAAAATATAAAATTGCAGCATATAAGTGATATTGACACCCCTTCAAAAGATTTTTGATAACAAGTTGCAATATATAAGTGATGGTAACACCCCCTCAAGAAATAAAATAACTCCAATGAGTTTCAAAAGTTTATCAGGGGTGCAGTTTCAGTGCTTGCCATAGGCGCCATTTTCACTAGATACGCCTCTGTACGCCGGCGTAAAGTGTTTCTGAATCTGGCCCTTGGACTTTAAGTGGTTAAATTTCCAGCATTTACACACAGAAGTGTATCCCTTTCATCTTAGGCCACGTACACACGATTGGATATGTCTGCTGAAACTGGTCCGCCGACCAGTTTCAGCGGACATATCCGATCGTGTGTACGACCCAGCGGACAGGTTTTTCCAGCGGACGAATTTCAAAGCATGCTTTTGCTTTGAAATTTGTCCGCTGGAAACCTGTCCGTCCGGACATGTCCGCTGGTTAGTACGCCTAACCAGCGGACATAAACTCCTGCATGCGTTGAATGGATTTGACGCATGCGTGGAAGTATTTTACTTCCTGGAGTGGTGACGTGGCGGCGTCATTGTCACTGCCACGTCACCGCATCCTCAGTCAGAGGGGATTTTCGTCCGATAGTGTGTACACGCCATCAGACCAAAATCCGAGGAGACATGTCCGCTGGAAACGGTCCGTCGGACATGTTTGAGCAGACATGTCTCCTCGTCTGTACGCGGCCTAGGAAGGAAGCGTTAGTTACAATGTTTCATGTTAAAAACTTAGCAGACTTTTTTCTTTACACACAGAAGTGTATCCCTTTGCTCTAAGAAGGAAGCATTAGTTACAATGTTTCATGTTAAAAACTTGGTAGACTGCCCAGATTTTTTATTTTGACAGCTGAGTGAGCAGATAAAGTCTCTCTACTTGTTATATGAAAGAATTAGCAAACTTTGCAATAGAGATCGTCAGGGGGGTTGAATCGAGATCACAATTTTTTTTAACGTCTTTTTACCACTACTATTCCTTTATATTGTTTTTTTAAATTTACAAATGCAGCAATTTAGAAATCAGATGAAAGGTTTAGCACTGAGAAACACTTTTTGATAGATAAAAAGTGCATTTTATATACAATTATATAGATCAGACCAAAATGAGGGACAAATGAGGAGGAATGAGTGTCAGAGGGACATTGCTCCAAATCAGGGACAGTTGGGAGCTATGGGGTTCCACCTAGTCTGCTAGTTTAGTCTCACAGGTAAAAATGGGAGTTGTTGCAAATGCCATTAATGGGAAAGGGATTGTAAGGCCAGTGTTTTAAACACAAACTATGACAACCCTTGTCAGGGAAATGGCCGTCACAGTGCTGGCAATGTTGCCCAAAACCTCCATGGATGCTCGCGGAGGGATTAGAGATGTGCACGAGCGCGTGCCGTGCATCAGCGTGCATTGACGCTCACCAGCGCGCATCAGCGCATGCGCAGTACAGCACGTGTGCGACGGCGCGCGAGTGGAGTGACTGACGCTGGCGCCAATGGCCCTATTTAAGTCAGCCTGTGACTGCAGGATGGCATTGGATTATCTCATCAGTCTCCTGTGTTCCTTGACCTTGTTCCTTGATCCGTGCCTATCTGTTGTGACCCGGCTTGCCCTGACCTCGCTTCCTGTTCTCCTAGTTCTGACCCTTGGCCTGCTTCCGGACTCTGCTTCTGCTTCCTGACCACCCGGCTTGTAGTCTTTGTCAGAAATCCATGTGACAGGGTGATAGTGCACAATCAAACCTGAGGGACAGAGCATTGTCACTTTATAACAGAACACTATCGTACCTAAACATTTGAACCTAATAAGTGAAAATGTGCTATTTTATAGGAAACATCTGCCTTTTGCTTTGAATACCTTCCTGTGCCTAGACATGTATGGGCTGTCCTCCTTGTTGGAGAGGTAGGTGTACCTAAGAACCTACAGTGCAAAGATCTCCCTGCTTCATTTATCTCTGATGCTTGTTTATCATACCCCCCCCCCCCACAAGTTATTAGTTCACCTGTCATCAGCAGGACTTATCTGAGATGAAGAAGCAAAAAGCCCTGTACAAAGATGGCCTTCTCCACAGGCACGGTGCAAAACAAGGCATAGTAACTCAGTAACTGGGAAAAGATCAGTTGTAGGCAGACCACACACAATATTGATGACTAGTCATTTTAACATCTTCCCAACAGTGCAATAGCCAAAATATGGCTACAGAGCGGTTGTGCAGTTTTGGGAGGGCATCCATTGCCATCCTCCCAGAGCCCTGCCCTCTGCGCACCTCCTGAATTAATCATGCTCTGTGACTGCTGTGCATGTAAAGGCGGGTGTCCCAAAACTTTTGGTAATGCAGTGTATGTTTATTATACATTCACATCAGTCCCTGCCCTATAGGAGCTCACAACCTAAAGTCCCTAACTCGCATTCATACATACATATACTAGGGCCAGTTTAGATAGAAGCCAATTAACCTACTAGCATGTCTTTGGAGTGAGGAAGTAAACCTACACAGGCACATGGAGAACATGCAATCTCCAGGCAGGTGGTGCCATGGTTGGGATTCAAGCCAACAACCTTGGTGCTAATTGATGGAAATGCTAACCACTTAGCCACTGTGCTTTAGATTCCCAACTAAATGTCATTCAGTTGGGGATCACATTCTAACATGGATATATGACATAAATATAAGGATTCCCTTTAAATGTATGTTTTTACTGTGACACGGGGCTCCGGATTGGTATCACAGGCAGAGAGAATTCTTCACTTAGCTGAAGTGGTTTCTATATGCTGCCGACCATATGTGCTGTTCTGTAACATTAGAGAACTTGTAAATGTCACAGTTTTCAGTATCATAACCTACCAATCTCAGCCCGGTCTGCCCCGTCTATGATCCCTCCGACTCTCACTGGAGTATTGGTGTGTAGAGGAAAATGAATGGTCCCCGGACAGCTGGACTCCCAGCATGCCACATCTGACCTGCTGATAGTCCAGACTAATCCTCCCATTCTAATTTATTAACTAATGAGAGATTATCACCCCATACGCTGGTCAGAGGAGTGACTGCCTGATAGGATGGCTAATAAGGAATCAGCAATATAACTGCTTTGTGTCTCACTGCACTACAACAATTACATATGACTTTGTTAGAAAAGGTGAAAAAAGTTGCAAAGACAAAATAAAGTCGAAGTACACAGACTAGCAGGACGTAGAAAAAAAAGGTTGATGTAACTGTCCGCTTGTCATTGTGGATCTTGTTCAGCACTTGCTTCTGGGTGGAACCTTTCTGCCTCCCTTTTAGTTCCCGGGGGGAATGTTTAACTAGCAGGATCACAAAAACCACTCCTTTCTTCCTGTCTTAGAAAGAAAGTCTTTTCCTGTATTAGAGGCCACATGTTAGCTTTATGCATAGGACTTCATGGAAAATGTTTGCAGAAAATCTCTAAAGCTTAAAGTTTTGTACCCCCCTTGGCAAGTGGATCGAGGTATGCAGAAAAGTGTGCATTGTTATAAAGATGTATATGTTCTAGATGTAAACCGTGTTCATGCTGTTTGGTTTTAAACACAATATAATCCAAAGCACCTTGCATGTAACCATGTTTCTTTGAATGTTCAATGTAATTAGATGTGTGTGCAGACAACTGCAATTAACCCTGTAACCCCCTTTTGTGGTGATAACTGTAAATAAGTGTGTTGTATGTCATTTACAGTTTTCACGGTGCAACAGTGCGATGGTGCTACGGTGCTTACGATATTCATGTTTACGGTGCTCAAGGAGATAAAGAGAACAATATTCAACCCTGCTGCGCACCTTTGTCGCAAAAGAATAAAACTACTGCACCCGTCAGAAGCTCTCCTCTTGTTATTTATTCGATGCCATAGGGGCCGTAACAGTGAAAACTCGTCGCTGCGGTGGAGACTCGTCGCTGCGGTGGAGACTCGACATCACCGGCTGCGTCGCTGTCCTCATCAAACCGTGAGTAAGGCTTCCCAACGCCTCGCAGGACACGTGCGGACGCCATCTTGGCGACAGAGACTTGGCTGAAAAGCAAACACGCCACGTGGACTTTTAAATATAGCGGGCTCTTTATATGTGATCCGGAAGCCGCCCTTAACTAGTATGCGAGCCAAATAGTTAATATTTTGCTAAATCAAGTTATTATATTCGTGTTTAGAGGCCTAGTGTCAGATTTAAAGCAATGCTATCTTCCAAGTTCCTAATCCACTAAACTGCAGTTAGTTACGTAAGGGTTAATTGTCTGGTTAGAAAGTGTCAGCAGTATATTCGTTTAAAACATTTTGTCATACTGTGTGCATTGGTTGCTAATCTTTAGTTACAAGGGTAAATGCCTGTTTTCTGTCGTAGCCCTTAGGAGCAAGTTTGAACCAACACTCATTCAAGTTAGGTTTCAGGCACACACACTATTGAAAGGCACAGGCACACTAGAACAAAATGCTGTCACCTGCTGAAGAAACAGACAAACCCACAGAGTCACAACAGGCGCGATCCAGCTCCAGAGAGCGAATCCTAACAGAAAAAGGCAAAGAAATGCACAAAGAAACAGTTAAGAGAAATGAAAAGGCATTCAACAAGGTGTACAACTCCTGGAAGGAGATAGCAAAGGAATTTAGGAAAAGGTTAAAGGATTTCTGCTCAACTGAAGACCTTAATACAAGATTGAAAGAGATTAAAGCCAAAGAAGCGTCAGTACACCAACAGTATGAGTCCATGTGCCGAAATAATTCCACGCATGCACCGTGTTAACGGCTGAAATCTGCAACCTCATCAGCAAGCGGCTAGAGAATGTAGATGAAATATTTAACGATCAACTTGAGAAGGAAAAGGTGAGAATGGTGCTTAATAAAGAAGAGCATGAGTCAGTCTTTGGAAACTCAGAAACAGAAACTGTCCTCTCAGAGTCATTACCAGACTCCAGCGCAAGCTCGAGAGCCACTTCCAGATCTAGCAAACGCGCAGACGCAGAAGCAGATCTTGCAGCCAAGATAGAACGGGCAAAGGCGATGCAACAAATGCGCGAGGAGCAAGCTAAGCTGAACAAACTAGAGGCAGAAATTAAACTGAAGTTGGATGAGGAAAAGACAAGACTACAACAGCTACAAGCAGAAAATGAAGTCAAGGTAGCTGCAGCTAGAGTGAAAGCCTACGACGCCTATGATAGTCTTGAATTTTACGAACAGGAGACAGACCACCAGGTGCAATACCTCTACCAAAATAATGAACCTCGAACCTCATTGAATCCAAAGGCTGTGCCATTTAAACCTTCAAATACACCACTTGAGGTGTCAAGACCAAAGGAAGAAATTAGTCTGACCCCAGAACTTGCAAGTCTGCTTATCTCCAACCGTCTCCCTATACCTGAACCGACTGTATTTACAGGTGATCCTTTGAAGTTCATAGATTGGAAGATATCCTTTATGGCGCTGATTGATCAGAAACCACTCCCTGTGTGCGAGAAAATGCTGTACTTGAAGAGGTATCTCGGTGGTGAAGCTCATAAGGCAGTGGAAGGGTTCTTCTACCGAAATTCAGAAGACGCCTATCTAGGTGCTTGGGGAATCCTACAGGACAGGTATGGAGGTCCATTCATAGTGCAAAGAGCCTTCAGAGAAAGGTTGGCTAAATGGCCAAAGATATCAGCAAATGACCCTGTAGCATTAAGAGAGTTTGCGGATTTCCTTCAAGGTTGTGTGGAGGCCATTCCTCATGTTAAAGGCCTAGCTATTCTAAATGATTGTGAAGAAAACCACAAGCTTCTCAAGAAACTGCCTGAATGGATCGTACGCAGATGGAGTCGCATCGTTGTGGACGAGCTTGACAAGTCTCAAGAATACCCAACCTTTGCTCGTTTCACAGAGTTCCTGCAAAGGGAAGCTAAGATTGCATGCAACCCCATTGCCTCTCCTTTCCTCCTCAGTACCAAGACTACAGATGAGAGAATCCCCAAGAGAGCCAAGGCGCTCAACACAAGCACTCAAATGAAGCCCTCTACCTTCAACGTTCCAAAGATTTTTAGCTTCAAGACCAAAACCACCTTGCCTAGTCTGCAAAGACGAAACACACGGGTGTCGCTAAATGTCTGACCTTTGCTGCAAAGACCATGGATGAAAAGAAGGCCTTTATTCACGAAAACCATCTCTGTTTTGGTTGCCTAAGAAAGGGCCACACTACAAAGGACTGCAAAGGAAGGCACACGTGTAGCATATGCAGTCGACGTCATCCAACCTGTTTGCACATACAGAGAAACACCGAGCCTGTCAAAACATCAAACGATGATCCAGTAGACATGGAAAGTAAAGCGAACGACAATGTTCCCAAAGTTATGTCCCATACCTTGACAAGACATACTTCTGCCACATCCTGCATTGTTCCAGTTCTGTTGTCAGCTACGACGGAGCCTCAGAGGGAAATCCTCACTTATGCCCTACTTGACACACAGAGTGATTCAACCTTTATTCTGGCAGACCTGGTATCGAAATTAAGTGTGAGCACCAAGCCATTACAGCTAAAGCTCAGCACAATGACAGCTGTTGACACAGTTATATCAAGCCAAATTGCTCACGGTCTGCAAGTGCGTGGCTTCAACTCTAAAGCTCAAGTCCAACTCCGTCAAGCCTATACAAGAGATTTCATTCCAGTAGATAAGTCTCACATCCCCACTAAGGAGACTGCACTCCAGTGGTCACACCTCAAACACTTGGCAAACAAGTTACAGCCACTTCAAGACTGTGAAGTAGGACTACTGATCGGTTATGACTGCCCATCAGCACTGGCTCCCTTGGAGGTTGTTATCGGCTCCGAAAATGAACCCTTCGCTCAAAGGACTATGCTCGGCTGGAGCATTATAGGATCAGCAAATCCACATCTTGATAGACAGGGTAGCCATAGCTTCGTACACAGAGTCGCAGTAAAAGAAATGCCAATGCCGACGGTCACTGATGTGTTAAAGGTTTTAGAAATGGACTTCATTGAAAGAAATTATGAAGATAAGTACGTGTCTCAAGACGATGTTCGCTTCTTGCAGTTTCTCTCGGAAACTATAATGAAAAGGAAAGATGGACACTACGAGATACCATTACCCTTCAAAGACAACAGTCAACTGGCTCTACCAAACAATAGGAGGCTGGCCCTTATTCGACTTCATCATCTAAAGAAGAGACTAAAGGCAAATAGACAGTACCATGAACACTACACTGCATTCATGGAAGAAACAATCAGAAAGGGTGATGCAGAACCAGCCCCTTCATTATCAGAGGAAGAGACAGTGTGGTACATCCCACATCACGGGGTTTATCACCCCAAGAAGCCAGACAAGTTAAGAGTTGTCTTCGATTGTTCAGCAAAGTTCAAAGGCATCTCCCTAAACGATACCTTGTTGACAGGTCCTGACCTGATAAATTCTCTAGTGGGAGTCCTCTGTCGCTTCAGGAAGGAAGCAGTTGCTGTGATATGCGACATTGAAAAGATGTTCCATCAATTCTACATCCCCACAGAAATGCGCAATTACTTAAGGTTCCTTTGGTGGGAGAACGGTCAGTTGGAAACAGAACCAAAGGAATTCAGAATGGCAGTCCACCTTTTCGGTGCCAGTTCCTCTCCAGGATGTGCCAATTTCGGCCTTAAGTATCTTGCACGACAATACAAGTCAGAATATCCCTCAGCATCAGCCTTCATCGAGAAGAACTTTTATGTCGATGACGGCCTAACCAGCGTTCCAACAGTCAGTGAAGCTTCGAATCTAATCCTTGAAACTCAAAGATTATGTAAAAATGCTGGCCTACGACTGCATAAGTTCAACTCTAATAGAAGGGACGTCCTCCTGTCCTGTATAGCTCCGTCAGAAAGAGCAACAACTAGTGTACCTGTCAAACTTGACCCAGACTCAACAACAGAAGGACAAGTACTGGGCATTCAGTGGTCAATTGAAAACGACACCTTCAGTTTCAGTGTTGACATAAAGGATCAACCCTCAACTCGTCGTGGTATCCTGTCAGTCGTAGCTTCTCTCTATGATCCTCTAGGCTTCATAGCCCCCTTCATACTGAGTGGCAAGTGCATTCTCCAAGAGCTTTGCCGCAGGGGCATCAGTTGGGATGAACCACTTCCTGAGAGCTTATGTCCACGGTGGGAGGCTTGGATGAGTAGTCTGCAAGCTTTAAGGGAAATCAAGATACCCAGATGTTACCATCCCCCAGACTTCGGTAACAGAATGAAAGTGGAACTACACCACTTTTCCGATGCCAGCAACATAGGATATGGTGCCTGTTCGTACCTTAGGTACAAGAATGACAGAGATCAAGTCCATTGCAGCCTCATAATGGCTAAAGCAAGAGTCGCACCAACGAAGATTGTGAGCATCCCAAGGCTTGAACTCTCAGCTGCTGTCACCGCAGCAAGGTTGAGTGTCATGTTAAAGGCAGAACTTGAAATAGAAATTGACAAAGAATTCTTCTGGACAGATTCCCAAGTAGTCTTAGCCTATATCAATAATGAAGCAAGAAGGTTTCACGTGTTTGTAGCCAATCGTGTTCAACTCATAAGAGAGATTACAGACCCAACTCAGTGGCACTATGTGGATACGACACAAAACCCAGCCGACCATGCATCCAGGGGTCTACATGTAGCAGATATCCCCCCTCAAGCTGGTTATCTGGCCCTAGTTTCCTTTGGAAAACTGAAGTGCACGCATCTTCAAGATCTTCGGCAGAACTAATTGTAGGTGACAGAAGATTGCAAGATAAGAAACACTATGTATCAAAACCTTCACTTATTGAACGTCCTATTCAAAAGCTAGTAGTCCTCATAGAAAGCAAATAAGTTCAGTTTTAGTGATACACTAGCATACCACCACACGAGACGGTAGCCAGTTACAGAGGTACCTATAGGCTAAATTGTGTATGATGTACCATGTTTTATAGCGGCCTTAGTTATGTTCTGTAAATTATGTATGACTTTTAAGTTATATTCATCATAACATAATTTGGTGGGAGTGTAACTGTCCGCTTGTCATTGTGGATCTTGTTCAGCACTTGCTTCTGGGTGGAACCTTTCTGCCTCCCTTTTAGTTCCCGGGGGGAATGTTTAACTAGCAGGATCACAAAAACCACTCCTTTCTTCCTGTCTTAGAAAGAAAGTCTTTTCCTGTATTAGAGGCCACATGTTAGCTTTATGCATAGGACTTCATGGAAAATGTTTGCAGAAAATCTCTAAAGCTTAAAGTTTTGTACCCCCCTTGGCAAGTGGATCGAGGTATGCAGAAAAGTGTGCATTGTTATAAAGATGTATATGTTCTAGATGTAAACCGTGTTCATGCTGTTTGGTTTTAAACACAATATAATCCAAAGCACCTTGCATGTAACCATGTTTCTTTGAATGTTCAATGTAATTAGATGTGTGTGCAGACAACTGCAATTAACTGTAATTAACCCTGTAACCTTTTTTAGTGATAACTGTAAATAAGTGTGTTGTATGTCATTTACAGTTTTCACGGTGCAACAGTGCGATGGTGCTACGGTGCTTACGATATTCATGTTTACGGTGCTCAAGGAGATAAAGAGAACAATATTCAACCCTGCTGCGCACCTTTGTCGCAAAAGAATAAAACTACTGCACCCGTCAGAAGCTCTCCTCTTGTTATTTATTCGATGCCATAGGGGCCGTAACAGTTGAAATGCAGTAAAATGTAGAGTTCTCGTCATTTTCGGCCTGGAGATTACTTAAAACCCCCAAAAGAATGCTGTCAATCATATCTGGTGACATGGAAGCGGAGGGTGCTGAGTCAATTTTCTGTGTCAATGGATTCGGCAGCGGGTCTCGGGAGCCGCGTTCCCTGGGGGCACCCGATGAAGAGGAGGGGCTGAAGTGTTGGTGGGGGACCCAAGAAGAAAAGGGTCGGGACTGTTCTATGCAAAAACTATTGCACAGAGCAGGTAAGTATAGGCATGTCTGTTATTTTTATTTAAAAAAACAAAACAAAGCTTTAGTATCACTCTAAGTGTATTTTTATCAAATACAGGGCCAAAGGACCCTTACATGATAGCGTTTTGCATAGACAGGTTATTTTTAATGAGACATCAGGGGTCTATTAGACTCCCGATTGTCTCACCTACCTTCCATTAAACCTAATGGAGCACAACTGGTGCCCCACAAATAGAGCTTTCTTTTGGTGGTATTTGATCACCTCTGCGGTTTATTTTTTGAGCTATAAACATAAAAATAGAGCGACAATTTAAAAAAAAATCTATATTTTTTACTTGTTGTTGCTATAGAAATATCCCCCAAAAATATATATAAAAAAAATATTTTCATCAGTTTAGGCCGATACATATTCTTTTACCTATTTTTCGTCAAATAAATCGCAATAAGCGTTTATCGGTTGGTTTGTGCAAAATTTATAGCGTTTACAAAATAGGGGATAGTTTTATTGCATTTTTATTAAAAAAAAAAAATGTTTTACTACTAATGGCAGCGATCAGCAAATTTTTTTTTTTTTCGTGACTGCGACATTATCGCGGACACTTCGGACAATTTTGACATTTTTGGGACTATTGTCATTTTCACAGCAAAAAATGCATTTAAAATGCATTGTTTATTGTGAAAATGGAAGTGCAGTTTGGGAGTTAACCACAAGGGGGCGCTGAAGGGTTATGTGTGACCTAATGTGTGTTTACAACTGAAGGGGGGTGTGGCTGTAGGTGTGACATCATCGATTGTGTACCCCTATAAAAAGGATCATACGAGCGATGACGCCGCCACAGTGAAGAACAGGGAAGCCGTGTTTACACACAGCTCTCCCCGTTCTTCAGCTCCGGGGAATGATCGCGGGACTCCAGCGGTGATCGGGTCCGCGAGTCTCGGAGGTACTAGCACAGCACCTACCTGTACAAGCATGTGCCCAGCCGTGCCATTCTGCCAACGTAAATGTGCAGGAGGCGGTCCTTAGGTGGAAACCTAAGTGATTAATCATAACAACTTCACTTCCTTTCAATCAGCTTGTTGATTACCAGTGACCAGTGTAGGGTGACGACGTGTCCCGAAATGGACAGTCCTGCATTTTGCAGGTCTGTCCCATTCACCTACAGGACACCCCCAGTGTCCCGGAATACCAACCACCCCCCCCCCCCCCCCCAATCTGACAATCCTGACCCCCACAAAGGCCCCCCCACCACTTTACTCACAAACAGTACCTTCCCTACCAGGAATCCTGGCCAGGAATTCTGTCCCCCCCCCCTCCCCTGATTTGATTGTGAGAAATCATAAAAGCCCATCTCTTGTGTCCAATCACTGTGCTGCTGTGATTCTTTACAGCAACAAGCTGATTTTTGGGAAACTAAAGTTTCCATATGGTAGACACTGGCCAATAAGGGACCTTAGATCTCCAGGTTACCTGGCCATATATTATCAGGAGGAAGGTGGTTCATGGGATGGTGGGGGATCGTGTAGTACAACACTTCCACCTGACAGTCAACATTCGGCTTGTCAGAACATGCATTTTATAACATTGTGTACTGTATTAACTCCCCACCCCCCCCACCCTGCTTCCCATCCAATCCAAATTTACTTAACGTGGCCTTCTCATTTAACCTTTCCAGCCCCCTGTAGGTGTGCACTATGTACAAGATGCTGAATGACCTTTATAAATGGGCCTCAAAGGGTGGGTGGTATATGTATGTACAGTTCCAGTGTAAATGCCAAGCCTGTATTTGCTTTCTCTTGTTAGACAAAGTCTCTGGTTTTTAAACTGAACCAATTTTCCTTCGTTCAACAACTCCCTGTGTTGTCCATATATACTTAAAGTGTTAGTTCACTTTTGTATTTATTTTTCTATACAAACGTAAAACAAACCCTATCCCTGCCCCATCCCTCACTGTCCTTTCCCCCATTGATGAATGTCATGAGATTTGAAATCCCCTTTCTCTCTGCAACTTCCCTCCCTTCCCTCCCCTTACAGCGCAACCCTATCTTCCCAGTACTTCATGAAATCACAAAATTCCTGAGCTCTCACTTTTCAATTTAATCCTCTATTTAAATCCCACTATCAAGGTAAACCAGCAAGCTTCACCACACTTCAACTGTCACCTACCTGCCCTGTCCCTGCTGGTACCACCAAGGGGACAACAGCCAGCCTGTGTGTGGGTGGGGTGCATGGGGGGGGGGGGGTGGGGTGGGGCTCATATAGTGTAGTATTGTGTGTTTGTTTTTTATTTGGTCCCTCACTACACTTTTGTCTTCATTAATAAAAAAAATATACTCCACTCCACACTACTAGCAGCAAACTTATGCCGCGTACATCGATTAAAAAAAAAAAACTCACACCTCCCACAAAACAATTAGCCCAATCCGCCCCAATACATTTAAAAACAAACGTTTTTTTTCAACAAACCCGAAAATACCCAAAACCCAAAAGAAAAATTTATTTTTTTTAAAAAACCATTTTTCAAAATAACTTCATACCCGTAATATCCCCCCCTGTCCACATTACAAAAAATTTCCAAAAAATTCGCCTCACTATTTGATTCTCAACCCTCATACGGCGGCTAACGGGCTTATCCAAACCCCAAACTTTCGCTACCCCGACTATTTGAACCGCCGCTGGAATACGTCTTTTTCGGCTCTTCCATATCTTCTTTTACCTTCCCTACCTTGCGAAATTTTACGGCGATCCACAAACTATTTTTGGCTTCGTAAATCTAGTAACCCGATTATTTTTACATGCGTAACCCATGTAAACAGTTTGTCCCCTCATTCGTAAACCTTTTTTTTTTCTGCGTAATGTTAAAATATACTAACAACTCCACAGTACAACCCCGTACCCTACCCTCATTTACGACTAACCGTTTACTCACTCCTTTTTGCAAAAAAAAACGCTACCGTAAAATTCAATACCGACTACCGCTACAGACCTATCCGCCTATAAATCCTCGATCCCCGTTTTCGCGCAAATTTCGTTCGGCAGAAATAATCACCGCCTCCTTTTACTGGACAAAACCCTAATTTCCACCCTTTCCTAAATACGGCAGCAGAAATACTGACCTCTACGAGAACAATACGAACGCCCGTCGTTTACCCCACAAATCAAAACCCCATTACATCGTAACCAAACATGTAAAACTATCAATCATCAAAATCCCATATTTACTGAACAACCACCAAATTGGGTGCTAATGAAGGGGCAAGGCAGGACATGACCAACATATTTATCCCAAAAAGTTCCCCCGGGCCGGATAAATTGCCATTTGATTGCATTTATCTGGCCCTTTGCTTTATGAACCATCCATCTAACCATGCTTCACAACAATCTAGGCACCAACCCCCAAGTTATTAAAATGCAAACCCCTAACCACCCCATTCCCCACTACCCACCCCCCCCTCCCCCCCCAATCAAGCCCCACACCCCTCCACCCCTTCCAACAATGCACCACCATCCCCCATTCCAACCATGAACACATTCATCACCACTGATTCCAACACGCACCCATCCCCCCACCATTCTCCCACAATCAACCCCCCCCACCCATTCCTCCCACTGATTCCACCAATGGAGCACCATTCCTCCACTGATTCCAACAATGGAGGCACCATTCCTCCCACTGTTTTTGATTCCACCAATGGAGCACCATTCCTCCCACTGATTCCAACAATGGAGCACCATTCCTCCCACTGATGTCCACCAATGGGAGCACCATCCCTCCCAATGATTCCAACAATGGAGCACCATTCCTCCCACTGATTCCACCAATGGAGCACCATTCCTCCCACTGATTCCACCAATGGAGCACCATTCCTCCCACTGATTCCACCAATGGAGCACCATTCCTCCCACTGATTCCACCAATGGAGCACCATTCCTCCCACTGATTCCACCAATGGAGCACCATTCCTCCTACTGATTCCACCAATGGAGCACCATTCCTCCTACTGATTCCACCAATGGAGCACCATTCCTCCCACTGATTTCAACAATGGAGCACCATTCCTCCCACTGATTCCAACAATGGAGCACCATTCCTCCCACTGATTCCAACAATGGAGCACCATTCCTCCCACTGATTCCAACAATGGAGCACCATTCCTCCCACTGTCAACAATGTCTTGTTGGTGGTGGCATTTGAATCTGGACTGTTTGTTGGACTTTATATCATCAGGATTGTTCCCAACGTTTATGATGCACAATTGATTTTTTGCAAAAATGTATTTTACATATTTTAAATATTAAAAGCCAGCAGCTACAAATACGGCAGCTGCTGACTTTTAATGAATGGACACTCACCTGTCCAGAGTGCCTGTGATGTCGCCGCCATCCTCGGTGAGGGGATCAGGGAGTGAAATATTGTGGTTTCACTGTCCAGTTCCCTGCGCATGTGCGAGATGCGTTGTGCATCTTCACTGGTCCCTGCTGTCTCCTGGGTCCAGTTTGTTTCCCAGAAGACAGTGGGGGAGGCGCGTTAGTCCCACTGGAGTTTATTCCCGGAAGTGGGTGCAAATACCTGTATTATACATGTATCTGCACCCCTCTCCCCCCTGAAAGGTGCCAAATGTAACACCGGAGGGGAGGATTCCGAAAAGCGGAGGTTCACTTTTTGTGTGGACCTCCGCTTTAATACAGTATCAGTGTCCTCACCTGTACGCTTTCCTATAGGTGTTACAATCTGATTGTACAATCTCCAACGATCTATCAACAAGTATGTAGTACAAGGGCCTGCTTAATTGAATAAATTAGGTAGGTCCTCATTTTACATCGTTTTTAAAAATTTAAAGTTACAGCTAATTGGAAGGCAATACAGCTAGTGATCACAGCTCATGATTGGACAGTGCTCTTCTCCACTGTCATCAATAGGTGGCCAAATATGGCCACCCCCAGTGAGACACAGGGTGCTGTCTGGAATGTCACCTATACATTAATCACATGCAAAATAAGCCCTACAGGATGACATTTAGGCAGAGCTGGCCATTCAATGCCTGGGCACTGGTCATATGACAGGCCTCTAATACGAGCCTAGCCACTGCTTCTTTCCAAAAAGGCATATGGCCACTTGGTTTGTGTGATGCAGCTTAAGTGTGAGAATGAAGGGCGGATTTAACTAAAAGTCCTCTATTTCATTAATCCTAAGGATTTACTTCTGAGATCTGAGGATCAGAATGACTTAAGAAAGAAAGTAGCCACACTCAAGAACTATAAGCCCCCAGTATGTTTTGTCTCCCACCTGGTGTAAACCAGACTTACCTGAACTTGTTTTACTCACAATAGGCTACAACTAATTTTTACCAATAGGCCTCCTAAATGACCTCAAGGAAATCTTTTCATTGTTATCAACATAATGTAAGGACATCTAGGAAGCCTAATGCTAAAAATGTGTTGTTTTATGCAAATTGCTGTCACGTTCAACATATTATCAGGGTTATGCCCCGTACACAAGGTCGGAATTTCCAACAAGAAATGTCCGATGTCAGCTTTTGTTTGGAAATTCCGACCTTGTGTATACTCCATCAGACTTTTGCTGTCTGAATTTCCACCAACAGGGTTAGGGCAGTGCTGGAAAATAATGGTGGCCACACAAAATATTGACACTTTGGGCCTATTGTGACATTTGGGATGTACTAACTTTTATTGCCAGCGATTTAGACATTAATGGCTGTGTGTTGAGATATTTTGAGGGGACAGCACATTTACACTGTTATACTGTTATTCACTACTTTACATTGTAGCAAAGTGACATTACTGAAGTAATGAAAAGATAGAATAACATATTTACAAACATGTGAGGGGTGTACTCACTTTTGTGAGATACTGTATATGTCAGAACCATTGCAGCTCAGAATTACTTTGATTCTTTTTAATCCAAGCCCAATTTACCATAATTGTCTATTGAGCGGTTCTGCCGTCTGTCGCTGCTATAAACGAGTAGGGGACAAAGCAAATAATGTATTTTATAATCAGCTGTGAAGATGACATCTGCGTTAATTATGGCAAGCATGCCAAATGAGTCCTCTACCCCGACATAAAAAAACAACTGTGTAAAAAAAACATGATTTTTCAGCATAGGAATAGTTGTGTTGCCATAGTAATGTTTTGTGTTTTAGAGGCTGCAGGCCTTGTGTGGGAATAGCAGAGAGTATGGTGTGTTCCACCATTAAGGGGTTAGCAATGAGCCTTAGGAGTACAGTGTCATTGGTTGGTATGGTGCATGCAGCCAGGCCACAAAGAGTCATTATTTGCTAGGATGCTGGTGGCCGGGCTTCACAGGGTCATTGCTGGGATGCAGGCAGGCTTCATATTGTCACTGCTTGCTAGGATACAGGCAGCCAGGTCATGGAATGCAAATGGTTGCTAGGACACAGGTGGCTGGGCTGCACAGTGTTATTGGTTGCTAGGATGAAGGCGACCAGGCTTCACAAGGTAATTGATTGCCGGGATGCAGGCAAGCTTTATAGTGTCATTGGTTGCTAGGATGCAAGTAGCAGGGTCATACAGCATCCCTGGTTGCTAAGATACAAGCAGCCAAGCCACACAGCAACATTAGTGGTATGGTGGAGGCATCCAGGTCACAAAGCATCATTATTTGCCAGGATGCAGGTGTCCGGGCTTCACAGTGTCATTGGTTGCTAAGGTGCAGGCGGTTAGGCCGCACAACATTCTTGGTTGCTAGGTTTCAAGAAGCCAATTCGCACACAGTCTCACTGGTTGGTATAGCGCAGGCTTCCATGGACGATATTTTGGCAAGGATGATGTCTTCATTGTTCTAGTGTGGTCCCTCATCAAAGCACCAAAGAGGTATGCCGAGTATATTTACTACATAGTTAGTCAGGTTGAAAAAAGACACAAGTGCATCCAGTTCAACCACAAAAAAAAATAAACAAACAAAATAAAAAAAACATAGTACAATCCCATACACCCAACTCCATACCCACAGTTGATCCAGAGGAAGGCAAAAAAAAAAAAAACAGCAGAGCATGATCCAATTTGCTACAGCAGGGGAAAAAAATTCCTTCCTGATTCCCCCGAGAGGCAATCGGATTTTCCCTGGATCAACTTTACCTATAAATGTTAGTACACAGTTATATTATGTACATCTAGGAAAGTACCCAGGCCTTTCTTAAAGCAACCTACTGAGCTGGCCAGAACCACTTCTGGAGGGAGTCTATTCCACATTTTCACAGCTCTTACTGTGAAGAAACCTTTCCGTATTTGGAGGTGCAATCTCTTTTCCTCCAGACGTAACGAGTGCCCCCTTGTCCTCAGTGTTGACCGCAAAGTGAATAACTCAACACCAAGTTCACTATATGAACCCCTTATACTGTATATTTTTATCCCCACAGGATTTGCAACGTGGGTGACGAGAGGAAGGAGCCACATTGAGGGGGGTGGGGGGTTTGAGAGTTGCTCAGCCCTCTATAAATAAATGGACCTTACATTTTTTAGTGCAACGTCTACTCTAGAAATCAGGGCCGGCCTTAGGTGTTCAGGTGCCCTGTGCAAGCTAATCCCATGGCGCCCTGTGCGGCTGCACAGCTCGCACACCCCAAAGGCCGGCCCTGCTAGAAATCTTTCTTGAGCTCCAGTCAGTAACTTTCCCAAGCTGAGAAGAAGTGATTAGTCTTCTGCAGGCAGGAAGAAGCATTTCCCAGCCTCCTTTCACCTCGTGATACATTGTCACTCTGTAGAAAGTCACAAGGTGAGAGACTACAGTAGGAGCTGACTGACAACTCATGTGGCCCTCAGGCAATGGGAGATTATGGGGCCCCCAAGAAAAGGAGATTATGGGGCCCCCGGGCAATAGGAGAATATGAGGCCCCCGGGCAATAGGAGATTATGGGACCCTCAGGCAATAGATTATGGGGCCACACAGTACTTTCTACACACACATACACAGTATACACATACAGACACACAGTACACACAGTATACATACACACACTGACAAGGTACTGGAGAGGCGGGGCAGCTAGGGATTTTTAGACCAAAAGGCTGTCGGTAAGGGACATTTCAGGGACAGATGTATAAAAAACACAGATTTTTACATATGGTCCCAGGTTTTACTGAGCATGGCAACTCTGATGGGGCCCCTGTGCCCTGGTCACACTGACACATTAAATTGGCACACTGCTCTTAACATGACAGGTCCACTTTATGAGGATTCGGGTTGCTGTATTCCTAACACATTAAAAAAAAACATATAAATAAGTATTGTGAAAAATAGAGAGGAACTTATACATTGAAGTGCTTCAGGTCCTCTTGACGTCGATATGTATGTATCGGTGTGCTGGAGGTTGGGTCACCCCCCGGCGGTGAGAGCACCTTCCAGGAATACGGGGGGGGCACCTAATCCCCGGGGGAAATGAATACAGACCAGGCCGCTACCAACACACATTATCTCATTAGTGGACTTGCCCCTCAGTAAACATGTGCCGTGGCCTGTCAGTATGTGTGTCAGGGAATGCGTGTGTCGTGAATTATTCATGGCGGAGTGTCTGGAGCCACCGTCTGCTGTGTCTGTGTTCAGTCTGAGTCTTCGCTCTGCGTTCCTCTAATCTTCCTCCCAGCTTGTGTTGTCCACTTTCATTCTATCCCGCCGCCCAACAACGTCACCAGCCGTACCCTTCCCGTTTGAACGAGATGGAGCCCTAAATTTAATTTCAGCCACACTGTAGAAATAGAACCCTAATATGCCGACTTTAATAAGAGAAAGAAAAACCCAACAACAAAAATGTCATATATTGCAAATCACCAATCCTCATGCCGCGTACACACGTTTTTCGGTTTCTAAAAAATTTTTTTTTATGTCATTAAAAACGATCGTGTGTGGGCTCCAGAAAATTTTTCACAATCTAAAAAATGGGCATTAAATATTTCGAACATGCTCTATTTTTTCATGATGTTTTTAACAATGTCATTTTTAAGGTTATAAAAAATTGTGGTGTGTGGGCTTTAACGACGAGAAAAAAACGTGAATGCTCAGAAGTAAGTTATGAGACGGGATCGCTCGTTCTGGTAAAACTAGCGTTCGTAAGGGAGATGGCACATTCGCGTAAGCGCGAATCAGCAAAAGCAGCCCCAAGGGTGGTGCCATCCGAATGGAACTTCCCCTGTATAGTGCTGTCGTACGTGTTGTACGTCACCGCGCTTTGCTAGAGCATTTTTTTTAACGATCGTGTGTAGCAAGGGCGTTTTAATGATTGGGTTAAAAAAAATAAAAAAATTTCTAGACCCTTAAAAACTTAATTTTTTAGAACCCGAAAAATGGTTATTTTCTTTTAATTTCATCTGCCGATCCTGCCAGTAACACACATTCTCTATAAAGCCTCATACACACAAAGTAACACACTCGGAGTTCCAGCTGACTTTTCCATGGCTTTTGCTCCAAAGTGCGTTGTCCATGAACTTGGTATTTGGTATGCATACACAAGGCAGGACTTTTTCACTTTTTAGGCCTCGTACACACGAGCGGATATGTCCGCTGAAAACGGTCCGATGGACCGTTTCAGCAGACATCTCCGATCGTGTGTATGGGCTAGCGGACAGATTTGTCCACCCGACAGATTTCAAAGCGTGCTTTGAAATCTATCGGGTGGGAATGTGTCCGCCCGACATGTCTGCTGGTTAGTACACTTACCAGCAGACATGTCGTCCCGCACCGCCGCCGCGCCACCGCCGAATGGATTTGGCGCATGCGCGGAAGTGTTTTACTTCCTGTTGCGGTGACGTGGCGGCGTGTGTACAAGGCCTTACTCTGTACATTACATACTCCTGACAACCGTACTCTGTACATTACATACTCCTGACATCTGAACTCTGTACATTGCATACTCCTGACTCTTGTACGCTGTACATTACATACTCCTGACACCGGTACTCTGTACATTGCATACACCTGACACCTGTACTCTGTACAATACATACTTCTGACTCTTGCACGCTGTACATTACATACACCTGACACCCCTACTCTGTACATTACATACGCCTGACACCTGTACTCTGTACATCACATACTCCTGACACCTGTACCCTGTACATTACATACCCCTGACATCTGTACTCTGTACATTACATACTCCTGTCACCTGTACATCACATACTCCTCACACCTGTACTCTGTATGTAGGCTTATGGTTTAAGCCCCTCCCATAATTCTTTCACATCTCCAATTCGCCTCCGAATTTTTCTCTGAGTGCCCAAGACAGTACCCTATCAAGCAGGCTGTACAGGACCCTATGACTTTAAATAGTAGCCCTGCCCAGGAGGATGAGAATAGGTCCAGGCTGCCATATTTTAGAGAGCCATGCACTGTTTGCATGCACCCTCACTCCATGACAACCTGGTCTCCTGTTTAAGGGCATTGGACCCAGAATTCCAAACTACTACACATTTTTATAACTCATACCGTTTTTTGTTTATAATAATGAGTTTGTTTATTTAATAGCTTTTTAAAAAATCTTACTTACTTGCCTTCTTTATACATGTACACTGACAAATGAAAGGAAAATAGAGTGTCAGCTCCTGTCACACAGCAAAGGCTTCCTACTCAGTGTAGGTAATTGGCACAAGATGGCCCTGACACAGCACATGGAGCCTAGCAGAGTGATCCGAGGACAATCAGAATGCTAATCACAGGAAAATGTCACAAAAAGCTAAAGATAAAGTAAACTGGAGAGTTCAAAATACAGACACAGACACCTATACTCTAATATGAAAAGATCAAAAGGAGCCAGATGTCAATCAAAGTTTCTGAATGGGGTGTTTGTCGACAAACAACTGTCATATGTAAGCAGAACTACAACTACAATCCCTACTAGCTAAAGATCATAAGGAGACATAACATGAGTAAATTTGCTTTTTGGTTAATGTTAATGCATGTTTACTTATAAAATACAACTCAGTGACTCAGGTTGCCATCTTGGATGCTGCAGAGACAAAGAAGAGGACCTCCCTTCCTACGAGTTGGCAAGTAAAAAAAAAAAAGCCTTTCTTGTCCAGGGATAAGAGGATTACATAAAATAAAATGTTGCAAGATAAATAGATAAGACCATCCAGCGCCCAGTCCAAAAAACTTCCCCCAGGGAATATGGAAAAAATAATGGTTTCATTGATGCAGCCCTCCTCAGACTGGGCAATCTTCAGGAAACTGTGAAAGTGGCCGCAAACGTATTACCACCAAAACCATTTATTAAAAGCACACAACAGTGTTATACTCACAAAAGTTGGATAAAATCAAGTTTATTAAATGCACAGCTCTACACGGTGGAAAAGCTTACGAGTTTCGGGGGACAGGCCCCCTTCCTCAGAGCTACCCCAACCAAGCAGTGAACCACCATTTATAGGTTCCCACATTGAGGATACACCCCTCTTCGACAAAATGGATGGGGGCACCCTTAACCTCCTCACAAGTTAAACACCAGTCCCCCAAAAAAAAACACCTTTCAAAATTACAGCAAATATTTGTGTAATACCTCGTGCACACGATCCGATTGTTGGCAGGGGATTGTCTGACGACAGACTGTTGCCCTAAAATGTTGTTAATCCACTCCTTCAGAAAATTGTTGTCCAACTTTCGGCTAACAAATGTTGGATGGCAGGCTAGTAAATTTTCGGCAGACAACGATCTGTTGTCAGATTTTCGTATCGTCTGTACAAAAGTCCGACACAGAAAAGTCCAAAGTACAAACACACATGCTCGGAATCAATGCTCACCAAACACGACATTAGCGGAAGGTGCCCAAAGGGTGGTGCCCAAGAGCTCAAATTCCACGTCACTACGTTCGTGTTTGTTGGCTGACAATTGTGTGCCATTAATATGCAAGACAAAATCCAGGCACACGCCCTGAAGACAAAAATCTGACGCTCGGTTGTTGTCCAAAAATCGGATCGTGTGTACGAGGCTTAAAGCGGTGTTCCGTCAAAAAGAAACATTAATTGCCAGCAGCTACACATACTGCAGCTGCTGGCTTTTAATAATAGGACACTTACCTGTCCTGGAAACCAGTGATGTCGGCACCAGTAGCTGATGTTTTCATCAGATGTCGGGTGCTTTGCTGCCATTGCGAGTACGGGAACCCAGCAGTGAGCCTTTTGGCTCCACTCCGGGAACCCTACTGCGCATGTGCGAGCCCCCACTCCTCTCTGCTATTGGCCAGGGGGAAGGAGGAGGGAGCCCCGCGGTGACGTCACAGCTCCGCAGCATTGGGCTGCAGGAAGTGGGAAAAAATACATGTCAAAGACAGGTATCCACATGGTGCCAATTGTGGCACCAGAGGGGGGAGGAATAAGATGAGCGGAAGTTCCACTTTTGGGTGGAACTCTGCTTTAAGTCTCAATGAGTGATAAATTATATCATTCATCCGCCATAGTGTCAATGTGCCGAAAACCCTACATGTGAGACTCACCCGCCATGTGCCTCACATGTAATCCCTGGAGATCTTGTCTCACGGTGAGTGATGAGTGGCTGGAATGCACGCCTGGAGCTGTGGAACTTCCGGTTCCGGTGGTTCCATCCTTGCGTTCCACATCTCAGAGTGTGCGTTCCAGCTGCTCATCTCTCACCGTGCGACAGGATCTCCAGCGATTGAACACAAGGCAAATGGCGGGTGAGTCTCTGTGGGTTGCCAGGGTTTTCTGGACATTGACATATTGCCCCCATTGGAAGATTTCCCCTCTATTCCCTAAATTTGGGATTTTCTTTCATTCACTTTCACTCTCAGTGATAATGGTAAACGGGACAAATACCGAGAATGAACCTCCCTAATGGGGGCACCGACAGCAATAAAAACTGACAGGTGTTCTAATCCCTCTCCACTCTATCTAAAACACACAAAAAAAAGTTTTGCCTCTAGCAATACTTTAAAGTGTACGTAAAGCCAAAACATTTTATTTGTTTTAAATAAGGTCGGGTATGATTAAGACAGGATTCTTTTTATTTTGATGCTGTGTCTCATTGGGGAGATTTTCCTTCACTTCCTGTCCTTGCGACAACAGATAGAGTGTAAATCTCTCTCCTATCCAAGACAGTTGTGAATAAGTGTCACCATTAAAAGATTTTTCCCTCTCCTGTTCTAGTGACAAATCTAAAATGTTGGATTTCTCATCCCTTTCTGTTCCACTGACAATGGCCAACGTAGAGTGGGTGAAATCACAGCGAAAACATAGCCAGCAATTAAAACCCTTCTATAATGCAATGTAAAAACATGAGCCTGGCCTGTAAAGAAGAAAGTGATCCCCCAGTGGTCCTTACCTTGGTTCCATTGTAGAAGTCGTCCATGCAGGTGGCATTCATGAAAGTCTGGTGGAAGTGGGTGCTGGTATCGATCCCTCCAGGGATCACTAGCTTCCCCGTGGCATCGATGACCTTCGCCCCTCCTGGTATCATCAGCTCCCGGCCCACCTGCTGGATGATGCCATTCTCTATGTATACATCAGCTTCCTGTGTGCAGTCATCGTTCACCACCTTCCCTCCTTTGATGAGGATACGGGCACTGGCGGTGTTGGCTGTCATGGCTCTGGAGGAGAAGAACACATTAAATCAGAGGTCATCAGTGAACGCTCTATGGTCTTAAAAGGCAAACACAGTAAGGACCTAACAAGATGTGGTCAGCTGAGGGCTTATTGACTCCAAGAGACTTCATTGACCCAAAACAAGCATGGGGAAATCATATGCCCTCCCGCCAAATTACCACCCCTACAACAACAGACCCCCAGCAGCAAGAGATCTCCCAGCAGCCAGCATCAATAGACCCTCCAGCAGCCAGCAGAAATAGACCCCTCCCTCAAAAGTAGATTTCTCCCAGCAACATAAGACCTCCCCACCAGCAACAATAGACACCTACACAAAAATATATCCCCACCAGCTGTAAGCCTTGCTAGAGTTCCCCCATAATACCAATGCATTGCAAGGCTTGCTAGAGTTCCCCCATAATATCAATGCTTGTAGAGATGTATCCTTTAACCCAGAGCCGTTAGGATTAATTACACAGAAGCTAGGAACAGCCTTGCCAAATGTTATTGTGTACGAGCAGAGAACAATAACATAGATAAGGCGTGCGGTAGAAACAAGGTTTAGTTTTTCACACAGAATATAGATTGCTATGTTTTTCACATGTTGTATAATTGTGACGTGTACTGTATTACTTGTATAACCTAATTACTTAAATACGATTGGCTGTACCAAGGGCGTTCCTTTTCTTGTATGTATTGACTAGGTGCAGTGCGCACGAAAAATGAAGCCTAGTCTTTGATTCACCCTAGCCTGCGTGTGTGTCTTGACTAACTGATGCACCAGAGAGCTCAATACATCCAGAAGTCCTAAAAGCCCGGGTCCAGTTGAACTACCAACCTCACACCACCAGCAACAATAGATCCCCCATTAAGCAGCATCAATAGACCCTCCAGCACACTCCCAGTCCCCATCACTCACCCTGCACCATAAGGCCCCCTTCACACAAGGTAGATCCGTTGGACGGACTCCACAAGCTCAGCGGGGGATCGCTCCATTGATCCCTGCTGAGCAGGTGAATGCTACATGGTTTTCCAATGCTAGGGAAAGGGGAGCCTTAGGCCCTGTACACACGATCAGACATGTCTAATGAGACTTGTCTGACGGACCGTTTTCATCAGACAACTCTGAACTTGTCTGATGTGCGTACACACCATTGGACCAAAATCCGATCAGACCAGAACGCGGTGACGTAGAACACAACGATGTGATGAAAAAACAAAGTTCAATGCTTCCAAGCATGCGTCGACTTGATTCTGAGCATGCGCGGGTTTTTGGTCTGATGCTTTTGTGTACTAACCATCGAACCTGTCCGACGGACATGTTTCATCGGACAGGTTTTAAAGCATGTTTTTAAAACTTTTGTCCGACGGACAATGGTCCGTACACACGATCAAACATGTCCGCTGAAACTGATCTGCCAACCAGTTTCAGCGGACATGTTCGATCGTGTGTACGCGGCCTTAGGCCATGTACACACGATCAGACCGGTCCGATGAGAATGGTCCGACGGACCGTTTTCATCAGACCACCGCTGAAGTGGTCTGATGGTCTGATGTGCGTACACACCATCAGTCCAAAATCCCATCGGGCCAGAACGCGGTGACGTAGAACACGACGTGCTGAAAAAACGAAGTTCAATGCTTCCAAGCATGCATCGACTTGATTCTGAGCAGGTTTTTGGTCCGATGCTTTTGTGTACTAACCATCGTTTTGGTCCGACGGACAGGTGTCCATCGGACAGATTTTAAAGCAAGTTTTAAAACTTTGGTCCGATGGACATCAATTTTGTCCAATGAAACTGGTCTTCAGGCCAGTTTCATTGGACCGGTCTGATCGTGTGTACGTGGCCTAAAAGGTAATGTAGCAGATCCAGCGGGAAAGAGTGATCTAATACTCATTGGAACAGGGACATCCCATAGTCTAAAAAGGCACAATAACCTCACGTTGTCATTTTTATATTTGTGTATTTCCTCCCAAGAGATAGCTCACTACTTTTATCAGGGCTGAGGGCTCTTGGGAGGAGTATTAGGGTGCTGTTATGATTTCAGGAAGCTATGTACAGAACCCTGCCAGCCGCTCCCACCAGCCATGGCCTGTCTGCAGTGTCATCAAAATGGAAAGGTTTTCTTTAAAAATGTCCTTAGCATGTCGATAAGGGGGAAGACAGAAACCTAGAAAGGCAAGATATATGCAAACTAATGTAATGCAATGCATTATTAGCATCAATTCAAACTTTAAAAAAAAAAAAACGCGGAGGGCTTTACACGGGTCGAATTTTGAAAGAATTTTCTTTTGAAAATCTTATCTAAGAATTTTCGTTCGTATTTCGCACCACTAGTGGGCTGCAGCAACAGCCGATTTTCGTGGGGCCATTGAATTATAATATGTGGACACGTTGGAAATTTTTTGAAAAACAAACGATTTTCTAATCAATGATGGAAGAATCGTGTGAGAAATGTAATCGAAAAAGAAATGCGCATGTGCAAGAGAGGAGAAAAGAAGATTCCCAGACACAAAAATTATTTTCTGTAGCAACATGAGGTGAAATTGAAGGTTTTGCTGGTGGAATTTTTCTTTTGAAATTTGACCATGTATCTTCTGCATTAAAGAAGAACTGACACTCCTTAGACATGATATATAGAGAATAAGTAAGCTTGCCTCTGTACTAGAGGGAAGAAATATACTCTGGCCCCGGGAACAAGATGTTAGTTTACTGTTATAAAGGTCCATTGACAATAATGAGAAATTGGATGATATTGAAACCAGACTGCGCTGTAAAAGTATCAGAATTATTGGTCTTTTGGAGCAATTGGTGGGAAATAAACTGAAAAAATTTACGGAGATTACAGACACAAAATGGGACTATTCTTAACCAATCATCCGGAGAGCTGAACGGTTCTATTTGATCCACCGAATGCCGATCAGCGGAATAAAATGTATATGGAATTGTTGGCGCTGGGTTATTCTGCCCTCCAAATGACCCAATAACAGAGAAATAGAAGATTTGGACAGTCAAAACTGCTGAATCTTTTATTCAGTAAGCTGCAGTACCATTGGTGCAATGTGTAGACGCGGCACAGTCACTGATTACAGATAAAACTTCAAATAAACGGTCAACAAGCATTCATAACAGGGCAGGTGGCGATGCCAAGCAGTAAGAGGAGATTTGAAAGAACTGAAACAGAACCGCTGCCACTCATCAAAAAACTCAACTGAAGAGGACCTGTTGTAACAAATGTGAATGTGGACTAAAGCCAAAAATTCATTTAGCACACAGGCTTCTAACATCAGCTTTCTGGTACACTTCCAATTCTTTTCTTTCTTTAACCACTTAAGACCCGGACCAATACGCTGGCAAATGACCCAAGGGGTTTTTGCGATTCGGCACTGCGTCGCTTTAACAGACAATTGCGCGGTCGTGCGACGTGGCTTCCAAACAAAATTCGCGTCCTTTTTTTCCCACAAATAGAGCTTTCTTTTGGTGGTATTTGATCGCCTCTGCGATTTTTATTTTTTGCGCTATATACAAAAATAGAGCGACATTTTTGAAAAAAAAATCAATATTTTTTACTTTTTGTTATAATAAAAAACCAATAAACTAAATTTGGGTCAAACATTTAGGCCAAAATTTATTTAGCCACATGTCTTTAGTAAAAAAAAAAAATCGCATTAAAAAAAAATTAGCTACCTAGCGGGAACAGCGACACTAATACAGCGATCAGAAAAATTATCGCTTAGTGATGCTGGCAATAGGGAGTGAAAGGGTTAACTAGGGCAGTGATCAAGGGGTTAAAACTTTATTGGGGGGGGTGGGGGGGGCTACCCTGACACTAACACTGACTGACTGTCACACTGTCTGTCACACTGACACTAAATACAGTAATCATACATGTATGATTACTGCATTCAGTGACACTGTGACAGGGGGGAGGGGGGGGGCGATCGCGGGGGTTAAATGTGTTTGTGTCTGTGTGTAAGTGTGCTGTTGGTGCAGACTTACTTGTAGTGTTGTGATCTCTCCTCAGCGGCGCTTGAAACAAACGCCGAGGAAGAGATCACGTCGCTTCCTCCTTCCTGTGTTTACACAGGAGGAGGAAGTGACAGGGCGGGCGGGCGCGCGCATTGGCTGGGAGCGATCCGGAGGGGGCGGGTGAAAACGGATAGCCGCCCCCACTTGTCGGATCGCTCCTGCAGCCGCGCGGACCGCCGCATGTACGGGGGGGGTCCGATCGGACCCCCGATCCCCCCCAAGGCACCAACGTATATATACGTTGATGTGCCTGTCGGTGCCATTCTGCCGACGTAAATGTACATGCGGCGGTCCTTAAGTGGTTAATCTGAAAGAAAATTGTCGCACAGCATAGGTCACCTTTTGTTAGCTTTTCCCCGGGGACCTTAGCATTTCATTATCTTGCAATAGTTATTTTTCCCTGCTGGTGTTTTGCATTTTTACATTTTAGACAAGCAGGTGAAAGATCCAAATTCCATTCATATTTATTTTTTAATCCTACTGTAACCTGTCTGTTTGCCTTTTAGTTTTGTGCAGTAAACAGTTACAAAGGATCGAAAATAGAATGAATAAATGCAGTGTAAGCACATCCTCCACCAGAATACACAGATCAGAGCTGTAGCCATTGGCTGCAAGCGCTGATTGAATGCTGGTTTTCCCGCATGACCCTTCGACAGAAGCTTAGACAAGATTCTGTTGAACAGACAGCGGCAAACAAGTACCGAAGATTCCTGCTGAACCATTAAAGGGCAGGCTGAATGTACCAAGTTGACTGATTGCTGCAGCTCCTCCAGAGTTACCATGGACCTCTTGGCTGCTTCTCTGATTAATGTTCTCCTTGCCCGGCCTGTCAGTTTAGGTGGACGGCCATGTCTTGGTAGGTTTGCAGTTGTGCCATACTCTTTGAGATGTTCAAAGCTTGGGATATTGTTTTATAACCTAACCCTGCTTTAAACTTCTTCACAACTTTATTCCTGACCTGTCTGGTGTGTTCCTTGGCCTTCATGATGTCGTTTGTTCACTAAGGTTCTCTGACAAACCTCTGAGGGCTTCACAGAACAGCTGTATTTATACTGAGATTAAATCTCACACAGGTGGACTCTATTTACTAATTAGGTGACTTCTGGAGGCAATTGATTCCACCTGATTTTAGTTAGGGGTATCAGAGTAAAGGGGGCTGAATACAAACACACGCCACACTTTTCATATACTTATTTTTGAAAAACATTTATTATTTTCCTTCCACTTCACAATTATGTGCCACTTTGCATTGGTCTATCACATACAATTCCAATAAAATTCATTCACTTTTTTGGTTATAACATGGCAAAATTTAAAATTTCAAGGGGTATGAATACTTTTTCGAGGCACTGTATCTTTTACTGTAGTAACGAGCACTAACAAGTGTTAAATTCCATATGACTGCGTACAACAAGGTGTACACACAAGTATTTTGCAATTTGAATCTGTTTTTGTACAGACTGTGGCCCAGATTCATAAAGCAATTACGCCTGTCTAACTGGTGTTAGACAGGAGTAATTTCAAATTTCGCGCGCCGTATCACTAGTTTGAATCCTCAAACCATGATACGGCGGCTTCGGGCTTCGATCCGAGAGGCTTACGTCTTCGTAAGCCTTCGGATCTACGCTGCGATATTTTTGCGGCCGCTGGGAGGAGTTCGCGTCGTTTTCATGCGTCGGGATATGCAAATGTGTTTTTACGGCGATCCACGAAGATACGAGCGGTCTTCGCAATCGCTTACGTCTGTTTTTTTTTACGTACTGTTCGACCAGCTTTTTGCTGGTCTAACGGTGCGTAGCCCATGTTAAGTATGGCCGTCGTTCCCGCGTCGAATTTAAATTTTTTTTTTTTTGCGTAACTCGTTCGGGAATAGAAATGTCCGTAAACGACGCTACTCAAACAACGAATGACGTAACGACGTGATTTCGCGCAATGCACGGCGGGAAATTTGCGAACGGAGCATGCGCAGTTCGATCGCCGCGGGAACGCGCCTATTTTAAATCCTTCACGCCCCCTACTCGTCTAGATGGATTGCGACGGGAGAAATACACTACGCCGCCGTCGTTTACTGGACAAAATCTACCTGGATTCCACGTAGAGCCAGGTAAAAAACGGCGGCGTAGTGTATTTCTGATACGCTACGAGAATCCAATTCTCTCTGAATCTGGGCCACTGATTTTACTGTTGCCAGGGATCCGCAAACTAAGGCCCTCCAGCTGTTGCGGAACTACACCTCCCATGGGGCATTGTAGAAGTCTGACATTCACAGACATGACTAGGCATCATGGGTATTGTATTTCCTGAACACCTGGAGGGCCATAGTTTGAAGACCCATGCTTTAAGCACCTATTACAATGACTACAGGCAGTCCCCCGAGTTACACACATCCAACTTACATATGACGCCTACTTAAAAACGGAGAGGGAAAAACAGGAAGTGAAAGGAAATCTACCCCATAGGAAGGGAAATTCATTCCTGTATTGCCCCGTACACACGACTGGTTTTCCTGTCAGAAAACTCTGATGAGAGCTTTTGGCTGAGAATCCCGACCAGGTGTATGCTCCATCGGACCTTTTTCCACAAGAAAACTGCCTAAACAAAAAGAGAGAGCAGGATCAACTTTTTCCCCGTCAGGAAAAAATCCTAGCTGGAAAATGGTTTGTCTGTATGCAATTTCATGCTCAGAATCAAGTCGACGCATGCTCGGAAGCTTTGAACTTAATTTTTCTCGGCTCGTCGTAGTGTTGTACGTCACAGCATTTTTGACTGTCGGAATTTGGTATGACCATGTGTACGCAAGACAAGCTTGAGCGGAATCCACACAGGAAAACCATTGTTTTTTGTTTTTTTTCGACGGGAAAAACGGTCGTGTGTATGTGGCAAAAGAGTTATCATGGGAAAAAGGTGTCTTCACTGAAGCTTTATCACCAATCCTTGTTTCCATGACAATCCCAAAAAAAATCAAATCCAATTGTCACAGGGATAGAAAGTGAGGTGCAATCTTCTGAACAGGAGCACAGATGGCAAAACAAATGTTACAGGGGTGTTAACCCTTCCTTATGCTATCCAAAAATTACACTTAAAAAAATGTACCTGTTCCAACTTTCAAACGAGGGGCGTTCACGTCAAACCAGGACTGGTGTGGAGAAAGCCTCTTGAGGGGGAGGGGGTGAGCAGCCAAGTCAGGACACTCTCTACTTTGCAGATAGAGAAAGAAGCTGTGTGTTAGTGGGCGTTCTGACACTCCTGCTCGCCCCCTGCCTCCTCAGGAGGCTTTCTCCACAGGGATAAAGTGTCGCATTACGGTGTGGAGTTACAGACAAAAGAACAGTAAGTGAGTATTTCTCTGAAGAAATAAGGACATTTAAAAGCAAAATGGAATGATGAGGTAAGTAAAGGAGGACTGCACTAAGGTAAAGGAAGCTATTTAGGGAAAAAATATTTACCTTTACAACCCCTTTAAGAACAAACCTTCAGAAACGTGTTTGTAACTTGGGGACTGCCTGTACAGCTTTACATTATATCAAATTATGACTTGTAGAATACACTATAATCATCTTTTGAATCATGACACAGCAGCTCCTCTACACCAAGATGACACAGATAACAAGGCCCTCGAGTGGTGGTTATCACCTGGTATTTCCCACATCTCGCCCTCCTCCGACCCCTACTTTCACTGTGAGGTGTTTAATAATACATGCTGGAGCTCATCCACAATTATGTTTTATTTAGAGCTTTCACCGAAGCGTGAAAGTAGATCAGATCCCCATCCACTCATGGCTGACGCCTGACGGTCATCAGGACTTTGAAGTGGGAGAACCTCAGGTGCAAGGCCTAGGTCCGCTACAGTATAATGGGGGCATTAGAGCTTTGTTTAAGATTGGAATAAACATTTATTATGTTTATTAATGCCACACTAAATTTGAATAAAGCACAAGGTGAGAGCTTAGGACTAAAAAGGAGGAGCGGAGCCTTCAAAATTTACATTTTGTGATCGTATCCGACGTGCTTCAAGAGGAACTTCAATCTGCTCACATAATTTGTAATAAACATATCTTTGCCATTCTGAAGCTTCCCTCCAACCACTTTGCATATTATTTTATACACAGTATCTCACAAAAGTGAGTACACCCCTCACATTTTTGTAAATATTGTATTCTATCTTTTCATGTGACAACACTGAAGAAATGACACTTTGCTACAATGTTGTGTAGTGAGTGTACAGCTTGTATAACAGTGTCAATTTGCTATCCTCTAAAAATAACTCAACACACAGCCATTAATGTCTAAACCGCTGGCAACAAAAGTGAGTACACCCCTAAGTGAAAATGTCCACATTGGGCCCAAAGTGTCAATATTTTGTGTGGCCACCATTATTTTCCAGCATTGCCTTAACCCTCTTGGGCATGGAGATCACCAGAGCTTCACAGGTTGCCACTGGATTCCTCTTTCCCTCCTCCATGACGACTTTACAGAGCTGGTGGATGTTAGAGACATTGCGCTACTCCACCTTCTGTTTCAGGATGCCCCACAGATGCTCAATAGGGTTTAGGTATGGAGACATGCTTGGCCAGTCTATCACAATTACCCTCAGCTTCTTTAGCAAGACAGTGGTCATCTTGGAGGTGTGTTTGGGGTCATCATCATGTTAGAATACTGCCCTGCGGCCCAGTTTACAAAGGGAGGGGATCATGTTCTGCTTCAGTATGTCACAGTACATGTTGGCATTCATGGTTCCCTCAATGATCTGTAGCTCCGCAGTGCCGGCAGCACTCATACAGCCCCAGACCATGACACTCCCACCACCATGCTTGGCTGTAGGCAAGACACACTTGTCTTTGTACTCCTCACCTGGTTGCCACCACACACGCTTGACACCATCTGAACCAAATACATTTATCAAGAAATCCATGTCCTTAGTCTGTTTTACTTTAACCACTTAAGACCCGGACCAATACGCTGGTAAATGACCCAAGGTGTTTTTGCGATTCGGCACTGCGTCGCTTTAACAGACAATTGCGCGGTCGTGCGACGTGGCTCCCAAAATTTGCGTCCTTTTCTTCCCACAAATAGAGCTTTCTTTTGGTGGTATTTGATCACCTCTGCGATTTTTATTTTTTGCGCTATATACAAAAATAGAGCAACATTTTTGAAAAAAAAACACTATTTTTTACTTTTTGTTAAAAAAAAAATCAAATAAACTAAATTTTAGTCAAACATTTAGGCCAAAATTTATTTAGCCACATGTCTTTAGTAAAAAAAAAAATTGCAATAAAAAAAAATAGCTACCTAGCGGGAACAGCGACACTAATACAGCGATCAGAAAAATGATCGCTTAGTGACGCTGGCAATAGGGAGTGAAAGGGTTAACTAGTGCGGTGATCAGGGGGTTAAAACTTAATTAGGGGGGGTGGGGGGGCTATCCTGAACCTAACACTAACTGTTTTTTACACTGCCTGTCACACTGACACTAAATGCAGTGATTAGATCACTGCATTCAGTGACACTGTGACAGGGGGGTGGGGGGGGGGCGATCACAAGGGGTTAATATGCCTATGTGAGTGTGTGTCAGTGTTGTGTTGGTGCACACTTACTTGTGATGTCTTCTCTCATCAGCAGCGCTGGGAAACAGCGCTGCGATGAGAGGTGACATCATTTCCTCCTTCCTGTGTAAACACAGGAGGAGGAACTGACAGGATGGGAGCGCGCTCCCATTGGCTGGGAGCGATCGCGGGGGGGCGGGTAAGCGCCGACATCCGCCCGCTGATCCCGGATCGCTCCCGGAGCCAGGGGGACCCCCGCACGCCGCGGAGGGGGTCCCGATGGGACCCCCGAACCGCACTTAGGCGGGGACGTAAATTTACGCCCTTGTGCCTGTACGTGCCATTCTGTGGCCGTATATGTGCGTGCGGGGGTCCTTAAGTGGTTAAAAAACTGTTTGTGTGCTTTCTTGTGCATCATCTTTAGAAGAGGCTTCTTTCTGGGATGCAGCTATGCAGACCAATTTGATGCAGTGTGCGGCGTATGGTCTGAGCACTGACAGGTTGACCCCCCCACCCCTTCAACCTCTCTACGTCTATTTCCCAAAGACAACCTCTGGATATGACGCTGAGCACGTGCACTCAAATTCTTTGGTTGACCATGGAGAGGCCTGTTCTGAGTGGAACCTGTTCTGTTAAATCGCTGTATGGTCTTGGCCACCGTGCTGCAGCTCTATTTCAGGGTTTTGGCAATCTTCTTCTAGCCTCAGCCATCTTTATGTAGAGCAACAATGCTTTTTTCAGATCCTCAGAGAGTTCTTGCCCATGAGATGCCATGTTGAATTTCCAGTGACCAGTATGAGAGAGAAAGCAATAACACCAAATTTAATACACCTGTTCCCCATTCACACCCGAGACCCTGTAACACTAATGAGTCAGATGACACTGGGAGGGAAAATGGCTAATTGGGCCTGATTTGGAAATTTTCACTAAGGGGTGTACTCACTTTTGTGAGATACTGTATACTGTGATTCTGTACTTGCCAAATATGCTGCAGAAATCTCCCTCCACTAAGTCTGGCTGCAGCCATTTTAACTGTGGGCAGCTGAAGCTGCTGCCTGTTCACTTCCTGGATTTACACAGACACACATCTCTCACAAGAGTAAGAGAGAGAGCTGTGCATGATGTCATAAGCCTAGGCTTTTTACCAGACAAGAAACAGGAAGTGGGCTGTATAAGATATTTACTGGCAGAAAAACAAAATGTTTTACTATCCAAAAGTTAAAACAACGCGGGTAGAAAATTTCATAGACGGAAAGATGAAAAAATTACTGAAGTCCTGCTTTCAGGAAATTAGTAGATCTGCTTCAAATGGCCCTGATGAAAGGGATTCTAACACACTCACAATGCATTGGATTATATTACAACAATCAATCAAAGCAACTTTGAATTCAAATTGATTTGCCTACCTTAACCCTTTCATTTAAATAAGGCACCAAACTTTCTAAACAAAGGGCCAATTTACTGTCCTTTAGACTTTAGGGGGCTCAGTATGTGGCCAGTGGGAGTAGAAGATGTACCGGAATCAGTGAAAATGAAGTGCAATAGCCCAGGCCTCGACAAAATCTGGGCGCCAGATCGCAATTGCGGCAAGAAAGCTTAGGGCTGCAGAAGGCCGCAAAGCCGTGGCCTCAATTACCAGCCGGCGTGGGGCGCGATTGCAGCCGAAGGCTGTGCGGTCTTCACAGAAGAAAGCTGAGGCCAGCAGAAGGCCGCAAAGCCGTGGTCCCAATTTACGGCCGGTGCGGGCCGGCTGGTAGTTGAGGCCGCAAGTTTTCGGCCTTCACAGAAAGAAGCTGAGGACTGCAGAAGGCCGCAAAGCCGCGACATCAATTACCGGCCGGTGTAGACCGGCTGGTAATTGAGGTCGCGGCTTTGCGGCCTTCACAGAAGGAAGCTGAGGCCTGCAGAAGGAATCTAGGAGTGGCCATCTTGTGGTGGCCGTTGGCATTACAGGTTACAATACATTACAAGTAGCAAAAACAGCAGTTCTAATGTGTTTTTTCACTGCCATCTCCTTCCCTCTAATTAGAACCCCCAAACATGATATATATTTTTAATTGTAACACCCTAGAGAATAAAATGTCAGTCGTTGCAATACTTTCTGTCACACCAAATTTGCGCACCGGTCTTACACTTTTTTAATAAAAAAATAAGACAACAGTAAAGTTAGCCCATTTTTTTTTATATTGTGAAACATAATGTTACGCCGAGTAAATTGATACCCAACATGTCACGCTTCAAAATTGCGTCCGCTCGTGGAATGGCGACAAACTTTGACCCTTTAAAATCTCCATAGGCGGCGTTTGAAAAATTCTACAGGTTGCATGTTTTGAGTTACAGAGGAGGTCTAGGGCTACAATTATTGCTCTCACTCTACCAATCGCGGTGATACCTCACATGTGTGGTGAATAGCGTTTACATATGCGGTTGCTACTCACATATGCGTTCGCTTTTGCACGCGAGCTTGGCGGGACGGGGTTTTTTTTTTTTGGCTCCTAACTTTTTTAGCTGGTTCCTAGATTCCAAGCAAATTTGTCAAACCTTGCAATAGCAAATAGCCAGTGCGGCTCTTCTGCTTGATTCTGAGAATGCGTGGAATTTTGTGTACACTGTCGGAAAATTTGAGAACCAGAATTTCCTACAGCAAATGTCCGATGGAGCCTACACACGGTCGGAATTACCGCCAAAAAGCTCCCATCAAACATCTGTCGGAAATTCCGACTGTTTGTGCGCGGCATTAGAATGCCAAATGTGTACATGTGTTTTTGTATAAAGCCTACTGGAGTATTGATTTACAGACTGCTAGATCACGCACAATCAGGATTGTTAATGTGCGTAGGAACCAAAGTTAAAGGATCACTAAAGGAAAAAAAAAATTCCGCTAAATAGCTTCCTTTACCTTACTGCAGTACTGGTTTCATGTCCTTATTGTTCGTTTTTGCTTTGAAGTTGCTGTAATCCTGCTCTGTTCTCCACACTTCCTGCTTGTCTGTTTCCTTATGACCACCATACTAGGAGCTTTCTCACGGTGGATTAAGCTGTCATTACTGTGTGTCTAAAACTTCCCACAACCAATCAGATTCATTTTAAAAACAAAACACTGCCCTGGATTTGTTTGTTTTTGTTCTGTGTGTCTATTTCTACTTTGCAGAAACATGAAGCCACTTCAAAAGTGAACCTAACCTGCAGGCACATTATATGATTGATTTTTATCTATTTTTAATCATTCTGAAAAGGAATCAGTTAACTTTTATGTCTCTATACCCTGTAAACAGTAATTTCAGCAAAAAAATGTTTTTCCTTTAGTGACCCTTTAACTAAAAAGCCAATGGGACCATCAATCTAATTCCGCGTTAGTCCAGGAGAACAAAAGGAGCATAGCAGGTGCAGGGACCAAAGGAGGTCCCTCCAAAGTCAATGAACCTGCAGCAGAAGCAGTAACACTGCAGCATCTACTCCAATAGACTGCAATGTCCTGAGTGCAGTTGTATGACGTTATACAGACAATAGAGAAGTGTGGCGGAGCTGTGTAATGCAGTGTAAAGCCCTCAGCTGTGATTCAGGCCATGTGCTCTGAATTCTGCTTATTTTTCAGATGCGTTATCTTATAAGCAGGCTAAAGCGCACTCATCTTCCCATCACTGAGCTGATCTGACAGTCTGCGAATCGCTCCAGAGAGAGAGTTATGTCAACGCAACAGCCTGCAGCATCTCACGGGAACTGCACAAACAGGAACAACTAAAACACTACAGTCTGGTAATCCAGGAGCACCTGGGAAGGCTGCAGGTTTACAGCCAAAGTGCTGTCATTTTATTAAAGCCAAAGAGTCATCATTTTATTAATGCCAAAATGCTGTCATTTTATTAAAGCCAAAGTGCTGTCATTTTATTAAAGCCAAAGTGCTGTCATTTTATTAAAGCCAAAGTGCTGTCATTTTATTACAGCCAACGTGCTGTCATTTTATTAAAGCCAAAGTGCTGTCATTTTATTACAGCCAAAGTGCTGTCATTTTAATTAAAGGCAAAGAGTCATCATTTTATTAAAGCCAAAGTGCTGTCATTTTATTAAAGCCAAAGTGCTGTAATTGTATTAAAGCCAGAGTGCTGTCACTTTATTACAGCCAAAGTGCCATCATTTTATTACAGGCAAAGTGCCATCATTTTATTACAGCCAAAGTGCTGTAATTTTCCTAGAGCCATAGGCCCCGATTCACATACTTTGGCGCATATTTATGCCGGCGTAGCGTATCTTCTTTACGCTACGCCGGTGCAACGTAGTGAGGCAAGCATGGAATTCACAAAGCAAATGCTCCCAATGTTGCACCGGCATAACGTAAATTCATAGGCGTAAGCCGGCCTAAGTCAAAGTAGGTGGAAAAGGGCTGGAAGTGGACGTGATACATTTAAATAAAGCGTGACCCCATGCAAATGATGGGCCGAGCTTCAGACAAGTACTTAAAACAAACTGCGCATGCTTCGTACCTTGGATGCATCCCAGTGCGCATGCTCACAATCACGTCGAAATCGATTTAATCATGCGCCAGGCGCAAGTACGTTCGTGAATCGGCGTATCTCCCTCATTTGCATCTAAAATCAATGGGAGTGCCAAATGAGTCCAGTGTAAATATGCGCCCACTCTACGCCGGCGTAGGCAAGTTACGTCGGTGGACTCAAGCCTGTTTTTAGACGTATCTTAGTTCTGTGGGTACGGCGCACAGATACGACGGCTCATATTTACACTTACGCCGCGTATCTCGAGATACGTCGGCGTAAGTGCTTTGTGAATACAGCTAAGGTGCCATTATCTTTTACAGCCAAAATACCAAAACATTTTTAGAGCTAAAGAGTGTTGTCTTTTTTTATTACAGCCACACTGACACTATTTTTTCTAGAGCCAAAGTGAGTTTTTTTTTATTAAAGCCAAAGTGCCATCATTTTATTAGATCCAAAGCGGTGTCAGTTTTTGCTAGAGTGAAAGTGCTGTCATTTTCCTAAAGCTAAAGTGTCGCTATTTTCCTAGAGCCAAACTGCCGTAATTTTTCTATACACTGAAAGCCCATTCACACTGCGGCGGCACGACTTTGGTGGTGACTCGGCAAGGCGACCTGCCTTTGCCAATTGCGGACCAATTGAGAACATAAAGTTCCCAGGACCCGCAAGCACACTCACGAGGCATGCGCCCGCTGGGCGGGAAATTTAAAGGGACATACAGGTAAGCCCATTTGCGTGGCCTGCTAGGGATAACGTTTTGTTTTAACAGGTGCATAAAATGTAGCATATAGCCATGCAATCTCTATTGACCAACAATGGAAGTAGAATAGGTTGAACTGAAGAGCTCAGTGACTTTAAAGTGGAATTTTAGCCAGAAAAAGTCCTGCTAGATCACTTCCTTCTGGCCCCTTATGCAGGTATAACTATGTAAAACATTAAAAATAAGTGTCTACGCTGTTTAAAAAGCCAGTAATACACTGTCTGAAGCTGCTGTGCACATGCTCAGCTGCTGAAATTGTAGAGGCCAATCTGCTGACAGCCTAAAGCAGGGATCGTCAAACAACGGCCCTCCAGCTGTTGTGGAACTACACATCCCTTGAGGCATTGTAAAACTCTGAGATTCACAGACATGACTAGGCATGATGGGAATTGTAGTTCCTGAACAACTGGAGGGCCATAGTTTGAGGACGTCTATCCTAAAGATTTGCTGCTGTTCAGGGGCTCTTGGGTTTGGCAAAATGACAGCTTCCACCAAGAAGAAACTGGAACAATGCTGAAGGCAATTTACAACACACTTTTGGTAGCATAATTATTAATGTGGAATATATGTTTATTGTTAAAGAACATTCTTTTATCAAGTTGTTACGGGGAAAGTTCCACTTTAAATTTGCCACAATCATAGGACCTTAGTGCACATCAGTGCGTGGAATTCTGCTCTGCTAGATTTGCCCCCAACAGTAAGTGCTAATACTGTGATAGTTGAAAGGCAACAAAATGAATAAGGGAGATGTAGGAGCTCAGCTATGAGGATCAATTACATTGATTACAGTTATTCACTCTGGAGAAGAGGTGCTTGGAAGGGAAGGGGATATGATAACACAATACAGTCTGATGGATGAATCTGGGTTCTGCTGAGGTCAGCAGAATGTTACCTTAGAAACTTCATACCTATTAAATGTTTCATGTAGAAGGGATTAGTGTGGATAAAAAATCAATGAATCAAAATCAATGATTTTTCTTTTAAAAAATCTAAAAAATCATTTTATTTTTTTAAATAGATTTGTATCAAATTAATTTGAATAAAATGCCTTTTGTTAGGAAGACAAAATGGGTAATCAGACAAACCAGAATCAGGGAGCCAGAAATCAGCTTAGTCGGAAGCCGCTGTTTCCTTCTCTCCTCCGTGTCCCCGCTGTTTCCATCTCTCCTCCGTGTCCCCCTGGAACTGTCAGGATGGAGAGCGGCGGCAGGAGCCGGTAAACCCGGCTCCTTACTGTTCCGAATGGACAGAGTCAGCCATTCACAGAACTGAAACATCGTAAACTGTGATTACAATGTTTCAGTTTATGAATGAAGAGAAGACGCTGTCTTCTCTCCATTCATTTTCAGCGCAGCTGAGGCTGCTGAAAAAGGGACGGGGGAATCTGTTTTCCTAGTACCTTTCTCTGTCTCAAAGGGGAGATGTCAAAGGTCTGTTAAGACCCCTGATATCTCACCAAAGCCACCCCAACAGGGCTGATTTAAAATAAAAAAATAAAAAAATAATAAAAAAATAAAATATGTAAATAGTAATAAAAAATTAAAACACACGCTGACAATCCACTACCCCCCCCCCCCCTAAAAAAACGCCACTGTAAAAAATAAAATAACAATTAAAAAAAATAAGTAAAAAAAAAAACGCCACTGTCACATGACATAAAAAAAAAAAAAGTATCGGTATTCGGTATTGGCGAGTACTTGAAAAAAAGTATCGGTACTTGTACTCGGTCTTAAAAAAGTGGTATCGGGACAACCCTAGTAACCATGAGATAAAACAAAGTGCAGGTATATACCTTTATCCCAATGTTTTGCAAATCAATGTACACTACAAATTGTGATTGAATCAATTCTGATATTGTTGTTTTACTAACCTGATAATTGAAATTGTGATTTAAATCAAATCCACCCTGAGAGGTATAATGGTCTAGTCTGCTCTTCTGCTCTTCAGGGTTTGGGTTAAGCCCTTTGGTTCCAGTAAGGCCCCTTTCACACTTGTATGACTTGTCCCATGATTTGGGACTCCAAAGTAGCATGACAAGTCATTCACCATGATTTCCAATGACAACCATTCATATTAGTAATAGGGTTGTCCCGATACTACAAGTACTTGTACCCGCACAAATGCTCCCGATGCGAGCAGAGAGGGCGGGTGTATGCTGCTAGCCCCTCCACCTGCCGCGTCCCCCTCCACATTCTGTGTCCTGTGTTCCCTTCCGTGATGCTGCTCTCCCCCCGAATGATGCTGCTGTCGGCTCTCCGCGTCCCTCTTCATTTTCCTGCTCTCCTCCATGCTCTGTGTCCCGTGTCCTCCTCTGTAATGCTGCTCTTCCCCTCCAAGCTGTGTGTCTGGTGTCCCCCTCGTGTTGCTTTTCCCCTCTGTGCTCTGTTTTCCCTCCATGTCCTCCTCCACTCCCTCTGTGTGAGTGGCAGTAATGGGAGGGAGTTGGGATGAGTGGCAGTGCTGTCGGGGAGTTGGGATAAGTACCAGTGCTGGCGGGGAGTTGGGATAAGTGACAGTGCTGGTGGGGAGTTGGAATGAGTGGAAGTGCTGGCGGGGACTTGGGATGAGTGGCAGTGCTGGCGTGGACTTGGGATGAGTGGCAGTGCTGGCGGGGAGTTGGGATGAGTGGCAGTGCTGGCGGGGAGTTGGGATGAGTAGCAGTGCTGGCGGGGAGTTGGGATGAGTAGCAGTGCTGGCGGGGAGATGGGATGAGTAGCAGTGCTGGCGGGGAGTTGGGATGAGTAGCAGTGCTGGCGGGGAGATGGGATGAGTGGCAGTGCTGGTGGGGATTTGGACAGTGCTGGTGGGGAGTTGGGATGAGTGGAAGTGCTGGCGGGGAGTTGGGATGAGTGGCAGTGCTGGCAGGCAGTTGGGATGAGTGGCAGTGCTGGCGTGGACTTGGGATGAGTGGCAGTGCTGGCGTGGACTTGGGATGAGTGGCAGTGCTGGTGTGGACTTGGGATGAGTGGCAGTGCTGGCGGGGAGTTGGGATGAGTGGCAGTGCTGGCGGGGAGTTGGGATGAGTAGCAGTGCTGGTGGGGAGTTGGGATGAGTAGCAGTGCTGGCGGGGAGTTGGGATGAGTAGCAGTGCTGGCGGGGAGTTTGGATGAGTTGCAGTGCTGGGGGGAGTTCTGATCAGCCAACTTAGGTTCTCTTGATCAAGGTCATCTGCTGATCTGAGAACAGTAGTGGAGACCTTGAATGGCAACTATAATCACAGGTAGTGTTACTCACTGTGTCTCCAGCTGCACTGTATCTCCGACTTTGTGGTATCTCGTAGCAGTGACACCTATCCCAAAATCGGGAGATGGGGTCTCCTCCAGCCCCTCCCACTTTACATTCCTCACCAGTTAGCTGACCTCATGTCTTTGTCCCCCAGCCATGCCATGAACTGAATAGGGAAGAGGCTGAGTGGGGTCCTGCGGTCTCCAGAAACAGCCAAGCTGGGCGGCCACAGGCTCCAGGGACATCCATGAAAAGGCTGGGAAAGCAGTGCATGCTTCAGGAACAGCCCAGGATTCAGTGACCCCTGGCAAATCATCATTTGACCCCAGAGGGGGTCCCGACCCCCCAGATTGAGAACCACAAATCTAATGACAAAGGATTCCAGGCTTCTTTCATATAGCAGAGATCAACACCATCCTCTTTCTTCTTCTCCCACCCACCACACTAGAGGGACAGGCTCAATATGCATTGGGTCTGATGGCACTGGCTTGACCAAGTCTGAAGAGCGATCTTAACAGTTAGTTATTTTTTTTTTCACAAAGATATGCTTATTCTTTGAATCCAGCTCATCCGGACTGGGAAATAATTCAAAGCCAATTCTTCCGAGTGAAATGCACACCTAGAACAGTGACCTAGATACCTTTAAATAAAGGGAACACGAGGGAGGAAGAATGCAAACACTAAATACATATATCACCTTAACAAGCCGAGTGCTCCCCTCTCGCAATGCAGACAGATCCTCTAAGCCTGTGATCAATCATGCTGTACAAACCTCGCCAATATGGCTTCAGGCAAGTTCCTTAATTGGTATTTTAGGGAGCCAAATAGAGCTTCATAAATAAATATATATAACTCATCCTAGAGTGAAAGCCCCGCTTTGCAATATCCAAAGTGTATCTTTAGCTAAAAAATTAAAATATTGCATGAATACACTAGTTTATTACATGAGTGTGTGTCATGCTGCTACTTGTGACATAGCAGTCCTATTTACTAGAAAATGCCAAGTGAAACTGACGTCCTGTGTAAATGCGACCATGCCAAGCAAAGAAGCCAATCTATGGTGGCATCACATGGTCAGTTTTCAGACCTGATCTTGCTGACTGGAGCTAAAATGCGCCATGCGGACGCATGGCATGCCTGTACTCCTGTAATCGGCTTTGCCGCCACACCCTCCACTCCTTGACTAAGAGCAGGAAAACCTTTCTGTAATGTAACACATAGACAGGGAATGTATTTCCCCAATGTATCTGACCTCATTAAACAGCCCACCCTATGGCCATAAAAATACACCCCTTGCAAAAGGAAGATTGATGGGAAGGAGTCTAAAATAAGGTATATAAATTATAAATGCTTTAAAAAAGTTCCTATAGATCAGGGGTGGCCAACCAGTGGCCTGCGGAGCCCTCTGATGTAGCCCCTGACCTCCTGCTCTGGAATGGCGGGTTGGCAAGCCCAGATCACAGGTTACGACCTGCCATACCACAGTGTCAGTGTTTAAAATGAAGGTGGTGGTAGAGAAAGAAAGCGGCTGTGGAGCAGAGCCCCATAAACCGATGCTTCCTCTACAGCTTCGGCTTTTGCCACAGGTGGAGTCTATGGCAAAGTTCAGCTAACCCGCAGGATAGACACAGGTGCACTACACTGCGGTATGGGTAAACCGCAGCACATCAGTGTGAAAGCAGTCTTAGACCCTTTTCACACGATCAGCCTCGCCAAATGGGACCCTCAATTCACCTCTTTAGAGTGTCAAATGTCTGTTTACGCCCGCCTACCTCCAATCCGAAAAACAGAAGGGAATTCTTCCCCTTTCATCTGGGCAAATCGGAGGGCCTATAGAGTTGCAGTGACCTGTCATCCGCCCGCTTCGCTCATTGTGGCCCTCGACTGGTTACCAAGTTATTTAAGTGGCCCTTGCTCTTCAAAAGGTTGGGCACCCTTGCTATAGATTTAGAAAATAATTTGGATTAATATACTATGATTTTGCTCAAGTGAGTCCAACTGCAGGCAAATAAGGGCCCTTTCACACTAAGGACTTTTTTTAAGCAGTTTTGCATTAAAAAAAAAGCACCCGAAAAGCTCAAAAAGAATGCTTCCCTTTAAAATCAATGAATGTGTTTAAACTAGGGCAGTGCTCGTCCGCGGCGATGAAAAAAATCCTGATCACAGCATCTTTGGGGAGCTAAAAAATACATCTTCTAATTAAAAGTGTCAGAGCTGGGCTTTTAGCAGCTCTCTTCTAAGTACTTAGGCTGCTCAGCTGTCAGATAATTACCAGCCACTCATTGTTTCCATAATGCCTCACCTGGTTACCATTACCTGCCTCATTAGTCCAGCCTACAGCCAGCCCCTTTTCGCTATTTAAACTGCCTTGGTCATTCTTTCGGTGCCTTCACCTGGTCAACATATCCAGTGTGTCTCTCTCTCTCTGCTGTGTTCCTGTTTGACTTTGCCTAGCTGGCGTTTCTTCTGGTTCCTTATCCTGATCTTTGGCTTCCGACTACGCTGATTCCTAGCTCCCTGATTCTGGTTTGTCTGATTACCCATGTTGTCTTCCTAACCCTGGCTTCTGTTTTTGACCACGTTCCTGATTTGTATTATTTTACTATTAAGTCCTGCTTCACATTGGTACAATTTGACAAATCAAATGTCAAATCAGCTGCATTTGCCAGCAATGAGACCATCCTAATCGGTCCGACGCAGCATCTGCGGCGCTGCACTGATTTAAAAAAGTAGTTTCTGTACTACTTTCTGCATTTTCAGGCCGTGATTTACATTGACAACTGTGCAAAAACCTGCATAGATGTCTCTGAAACTGCAGCCGAAATCGGGACTGTCAAGAGGGATTGAAATTGTGCAAGTTCAGCTGCTGGCTCTGATAGGCACTTCCTAAGCCAACCAGCTGCCGTTATTCAGATGGCCGGCGCTCACCAGGGGGCCGGTCATCTGAATAGTGGGAGGCAGCAACAATACATAGATTCATGTAATGCATGAATCTTTGTATTGTATTTCAGTGACGGTGCAAGAGAGAGAGGGGATGGTGCTCCTGCGCCCTCTATGGACGCACCGCCACTGGTCTTAGACCTGATCATCCAGGCAGGGTTCTCCCATACAATTGCTATTATTCCTAAAACCACTGCTGGGGCTGTCTGAACAGGTCTGACTGTCAGGATAATAAAGAATAGGAGAGTCATACTGTATACATCGCCAACCTCATTTCCAATATCACCAAAATCACCCTCTTTACACCTCTCAAGGCCTCCTGTCCTCTAGCTCCCTCATCACCTCCTTCCATGCTCGCCTCCAGGACTTTTCCAGAGCCTCTCCCTTCTTCTGGAACTCTCTACCCCAATCCAGCTATCTCCTACTCAGGTGGTTCTTAATCCTGTCCTCAAGTACCCCCAACAGGCCATGTTTGCAGGTTTTCCTTTATCTTGCATAGGTGCTTTAAATCAGAGACGGTGGCTTGGTATTTTGGACACCTAGTTTATACAACAGAAATTCCCAAAACATGGCCTGTTGGGGTGGGGGTACTTGAGGACAGGGTTCAGAACCACTGTCCTACTCTATCCACCTTTAGGTGATCCCCAACAACTCATCTCTTCAGGGAAGCCAATCCCACCACTACCTAACAACTGAGCCTTTACTTTGTCCATCAGATACATTTTGTATCACTTGCCCCTCGATATCATACTCACGAGCAGGCCTCTCCTGTATTGTAGTGTATTGTAATTATAATGCCTCCCTTATTTTGTAAAGGGCTGCTGTAACTGTTGGCGCTATACAAAGTTTGTATAAAAAAATAACAATAATAATATTGGATTCTGCATGTATTTTTGCTCTGCTATTAATGCGTTTCTTACATATTCATGTCAAACAGCTGTAGAGGCTCTGGCACAGACTGGTAATTTAAGCATTTTTGAACTAATTAATACATTAAGCCTTGGTGCTCGAAAATGAATTAATCTCCTCTTCTGTTTAATGCGTTCATTCAGTAAAGACAGTTAGGGGGGGACCTCCTGTATTGTTATACATACATGTTCAGGGAATTGTCCAAATGGTGGCACTCCCCTATTTTTTTTCCTTATGCCAACCGATTGCTCCCCATACAGCTGAATGGGGGGGACAGTGGGGATAGAAAATACCTTGGCATTAGAGAAAATACCTTGGCATTAGAGAAAGTAAATGCCTCCTCATTGGGTTTAGTGGGGGAAATAGTGCGCCATCATTGGTATCTGTGGGAGGAATAGTGCCCCATCATTTGTATTAGTGGGAGGAATAGCGTCCCAATGGGAGTGTCAATGGGAGGAATAGTGTCCCATCAAGTGTTATCAGTGGGAGGAATAGTGTGCCATTATTGATGTCTGTGGGAGGAATAGTGCCCAATAATTAGGTTTAATGGGAGAAATAGTGCCCCATTATTGCTATCAGTGGGAGGAATAGTGTTCCATCATTGATATTAGTGGGGATAATAGTGCCCCATCATTGGTATCAGTCGGAAGAATAGTGCCTTCTCATTGGGTTTAGTGGGAGGAATTGTGCCCCATCATTGGGTTTAGTGGGAGGAATAGTGCCCCAGAATTGGAATCAGTGGGAGGAATAGTGTCCCATCATTGGTATCAGTGGGAGGAATAGTGTCCTATCAAGTGTTATCAGTGGGAAGAATAATGTCCCATTATTGGTGTCTGTAGGAGGAATAGTGCCCCATCATTGGGTTTAATGAGAGAAATAGTGTCCCATCATTGGTGTCTGTGGGAGGAATAGTGCCCCATCATTCGTGTCTTTGGGAGGAATAGTGCCCCATAATTTGTATACGTGGGAGGAATAGTGTGCCATCATTGGTGCAAGTGGGAGGAATAATGCCCCATTAAGTGTTATCAGTGGGAGGAATAGTGCCCCATCATTGGGTTTAATGGGAGAAATAGTGCCCCATCATTGGTGTCAGTGGGAGGTAAAGTGCTCCATTATTGCTATCAGTGGGAGGAATAGTGTCCCATCATTAATATTAGTGGGCAAAATATTGCCCCATCATTGGTATCAGTGGGAGGAATAGTGCTTCCTCATTGGGTTTAGTGGGAGGAATCAACGGCGGATCCAGGGGGGGCAACAGGGCAATCCCCCCCCCCCCGAGACAATCATGTCACATTGGCTGCCGAGTCTCTCACTCTCTCTCTCATCACCAGGCCGATAGGCTGCCTGTCCTGAGGCTGCTTTGAGCTGTAGCTCACTGCAGCGCTCCCCTTATCTCTTGTGTGTATGACATTGGGCATCTCTGGCTGTGTGTGAGAGCTGGATCTGTGTTCGGCTGTGCTGCCTGTGCTAGACCTGCTCGTGTGATAGTAGGTGGAGATGGAACACTGATTGAATCAGTGTTTTGTCTATCACACAAGCCCGTCTAGGGGGGGACATTGCTAGAGCACACTGCCCTGCCGAACACAGACCTACAGCTCCTGTTTGTTCCATGACACACGTCGGGAGAGGAGATACCTGCTGTGTGTGATCAAGGCAATGCCATGGTGAGTGCCATGCACAGTGGGGCTGCATTCATAGACAAAAGTGGGGATGCATTCATAGACAAAAGTGGGACTGCATTCATAGACAAAAGTGGGACTGCATTCATAGACAAAAGTGGGACTGCATTCATAGACAAAAGTGGGACTGAATTTATATATCCAGTGGGGCTGCATTTATATACAAAGGTGGGACTCCATTTATATACAAAGGTGGGACTGCATTTATATACAATAGTGGGCCTACCATGTCTGCAGTCTCTGACAATCTCGTGTACCATGTCTACAGTCTCTGATCATCTCTTGTATCATGTCTGCAGTCTGTAAACATCTCCTGTATCATGACTGCAGTCTGTGACCATCTCCTGTATCATGTCTGCAGTCTCTGACCATCTCTTGTACCATGTCTGTATTCTCTGACCATCTCTTGTACCATGTCTGCATTTTCTGACCATCTTTTGTACCATGTCTGCATTTTCTGACCATCTTTTGTACCATGTCTGCAGTCTCTGACCATCTCTTGTACCGTGTCTGCAGTCTCTGACCATCTCTTGTACCACGTCTGCAGTCTCTGACCATCTCTTGTACCACGTCTGCAGTCTTTGACCATCTCTTGTACCATGTCTGCAGTCTCTGGCCATCTCCTGTATTATGTCTGCAGTCTCTGGCCATCTTCTGTATTATGTCTTCATTCTCTGACCATCTCTTGTACCATGTCTGCAGTCTCAGACCATCTCTTGTACCATGTCTGCAGTCTCTGACCATCTCTTGTATCATGTCCACAACCTCTAATTATCTCTTGTCTTATATCATGTCTGCAGTCTGAGGGAGTCTGGAGAGGAGTCAAGAGAGGGAGAGCTGCCAGAATGGGGGCCATGGGAGAAGTCAGAGGTGTGTGGATGTAGAGAGCAGACTATAGAATAAAACCAGAGCCACCAAGCTGAAGCCGACTGACTGAGGTCAATGACAACACCACTAGGCCAGTGAGGGAGGGGGGGGGGGGTTGTCACTGATGTAAAGGGGAAGTGAATACAACAATGTAATGGGGCACTGATATAAAGGTTTCTCCCTATATTAGTAAATCCCCCCTTTAGTGTATTCTTTCTGTGGAAGGTGGTCTCTGACCAACAGAGTCACCCCCCACGTTCCCAGAGTTCCTGGGGTCCCCCTTAATGATTGACCACTTTTAGCACTATTAACTAGTGCTTTCATATCTGTCTTCTCTATATAAAATACACTCTTCAAATGTGCTGTAAATTCATGGTTTTCCCTTTCATGAACAAGAAAATAATGACGTTATGTTGTTGGGCCGGTATAAAAATGCTATGGGGCTGGTATGAATTTTTTTCCAGGGCTGGTTTTTGTACCTGATCAGCGGTGCCACCGTCAAGAGAGAGACGGTTTATTTTCTGGCAGTGCCCCTCCCGAGACTAGACTCTGGATCCGCCCTTGGGAGGAATAGTGCCCCGTCATTGGGTTTAGTGGGGGGAATAGTGCCCCGTCATTGGGTTTAGTGGGAGGAATAGTGCCACATCATTGGCTCCTGTGCACATGCATAGGAGTGACATCATCATGGCTTGGTCATTCCAGCTGCCTGAGCCCATGAACCCGGAAGAAGGACAGAGTGAAGATGGAATCCCTGTCAGCTGTGATGCATACTAGCACATTATGCCCATAACTTGCAGAGGGAAAAATTATAACTGCATCTGCACTTACAGTTTTCAAAGTTTTACAAAGTTCTAAAAAAAACTGTTAAACTGCTAGAGGTGTCAGCTTAAAGCAGAGGTTCACCCTAAATCAACTATCTACCATTAGATCCAGCATACTGCTGACATGTGCAGTATGCTGTTTTTTATTTTTTTATTTTGTACTTATCGTTTTATTGGGGCTTTCTTATCTGGCACAGAGCGGGGATTTCTTCCAGGTATAGGCGTTTCTAAGGCAAGCCTAGTTGATTGACAGGCTAGTAAAGCGCGTCACGCCTTCCTAAAATAGCCAAAGTGACGCACGGCAATTTACGGCGCCTGCGCAGTCAGCTCTGTATAGTGCCGTAAACAGCCGAGTGTCCCTTTGGATATTTTCGGAAGGCATGACATGCTTTACTAGCCCGTCAATCAACTAGGCTTGCCTTAGGAACGCCTATTCCCCACAGGAATCCCCGCTCGGAGCCAGATAAGAAAGCCTGCTAAAACGATAAGTACAAAAAAAAACAGCATACTGCAGATGTCAGCAGTATGCTGGATCTAATGGCAGAAAATTGATTTTTGGGTGAACCTCCGCTTTAAATGTCTAAAGCCATACTTCTCTTTTGGGTCATAGAAGTGCACTTACATTTGGTCTCCTGTGACCCAGAATCAGCCAACATCTGGCTAAAGCCCATTGATACCTGACATCACTGAGCCACTTCAGGCTCTAAAACAGGGGTGCCCAACCTTTTGAAGAGCGAGGGCCACTTAAGCGACTTGGTAACCGGTCGCTGGCCACAATGAGCGGAGCGGGTGGATGGCATGTCTGTGTCTGCTCTGCAGATCGGATTGGATGTATGACACAATTCGGTTTATGTCTACCACAACAATTTGTCGGACTGACCATGTGAAAGGGGCCCAAGGCTGCTTTCACACTGATGCGCTGCAGTTTACCAGCACCGCAGTGTACATTTTGGCTTTCCTGCACTTTGCAATATACTTCTATTATATTCTGCAGGTTTGGTGCACTTTCAGAAAGCTCACCAACCTTGCAGGTAATAACAGAAGTCCATGGCTCAGTGCAGGTAACCCGCAGGTGAACTGCTCTGCACCTGCGGATCAGTTTGAAAGCAGCCCAGTAACCACTACAGAACAGATATGCCCATATATACACTGTGATTTTAGTAATAAAAAGACCTTTAATAACAGAATTCTATTCCATCCCAGAGCAGGAGGTCGCGGGCCACATCAGAGGTCTCCGCGGGCCATATGTGGCCCCCGGGCCACTGGTTGGGCACCCCTGCTCTAAAAGGATCCCGATCATATTGACAGGATCCACCTAAATGCCTGATCGCAGCTGGCTCAGCCTCTTAGCATGCAGCTGAAAGCCAGAGCCAGCTGCTCCCACCCCCTTCCCAGCCCAGCACTCCAGTGAGTGCTGGAGGGGTAGAGCTGAGAATGGTGATTGACAGTATCGTCTCTCTGCTCTAAGCGGTCTGAGAACTGAGCGATCAATGTGTAGACAGGAGCAGTTAGCCACCTTGCCACTAGGTGGCTCTGTACCAGAATAGTGGTACAGCAGATAGTGACATTGGGTGATAGAGCCCTCCCACAGTGAGTCAGCACCCATAATCTCAACTATGTTGCAGGCTTATCCGCATCTTCAGTATCCCATAATACTATATGTGCAGCCCTCAGGTCACTGAGATACCTGAATTCTGTAGGATGCGGAAGGCATGCTCAAGCCCCAGAATCAGGATAAGAATGCTATATGCATCACATGTTTAGATTCCCAGAGACAACCATTCTTAAAATACCTTATTGCACTTTCCATCATCCCCCAATGCCAGCTTGTAGGGACAGTGCAAGTGGCATGTTCCTTCTAATACACATTGTCCATGGTACTGCTGTGCCAGTTATGTGCAGTAATAAGTAAAAAGCGCTCAATTCTGTTATAATTAAGAGTAATGAGCCCACACTGAACGCCTCAGCTGTAACCCAATGATCAGAGCTTTCCAGCAGCTTCAGGGCCACTTGTCAAGTTCATTACAGAGCCTGTGAGAGCAGCTGGGACCACCGCTCATCCCTCAACAAAGAATGCAAGCCCCCCGCCCTTCACCATGCAGAGGTCCCTCTTGTCATTCATCATCACAGACCCCACACCCTACACAGGGCCAGAAGCAGGTGTCATGCAGAGCAAACCAGGGCCATGTCTTTACAATGCTGGGGAATACGCCTTGCTGTTACATGCTGGATGTCATGGCCTCTGTTATCTGTAAATGTACACAGACAAGCAGTGATGCCTAAAGAATATAATACCAGTCACCGGTGTCACTAAACGCCAACATACATCCATCCATACATAACACAAACCCCGGCATTATAAATACAGCATATGGCACTATAATTATAATAACAGACTACGTGCATTAGTAAATACAGTATAAAGGGAGAGATTTACTAATACCAGGGCACTCAGAATCTGGTGCAGCTACGCTGAGTAACCAATCAGCTTCTAACGTCAACTCATTCAATTAAGCTGTGACAATAAAACCTGGAAGCTGATTAATTACTATCCAGAGCTGCACCAGTTTTAGTAAATCTCCCCCATAGTGTATATAATAGGCCTCTGATATCAATAATAGTATATAATAATTCTCTGGTAGTATATAATAATCTCTGGTTTTAGTAATAGTATTTAATAAGCTTCTTGTGTCAACAATAAGCTTCAATAAGAGTATGCAATAAGCCTCTGATAACAATAACATTATACAATAAGCCTTTGGAATCGCTAATCGTATATAATAAGCCTGTGGTATTAGTAATTATATACAACAAGCTTTTGCTATCAGTAATCATATACAATAAGTCTTTGTATCAATTATAGTATACAATAAGTCCATGGTTTTAATAATATACAATATGCCTCTGCTATCAATAAAAGTATACAAGTCTCTGGTATCAATAATAGTATACAAGTCTCTGATATCAATAATAGTACACAATAGGTCTCGGGTATCAATAATGGTATACAATAGGTCTCTGGTGTCAATAATAGTATACAATAGGTCTTTGGTATCAATAATAGTATACAATAGGTCTCTGGTGTCAATAATAGTACACAATAGGTCTCTGGTATCAATAATAGTGTACAATAGGTCTCGGGTATCAATAATAGTATACAATAGGTCTCAGGTATCAATAATATTATACAATAGGTCTCTGGTATCAATAATAGTATACAATAGGTCTCTGGTATCAATAATGGTATACAATAGGTCTCGGGTATCAATATTATTATACAATAGGTCTCAGGTATCAATAATAGTATACAATAGGTCTCTGGTATCAATAATGGTATACAATAGGTCTCGGGTATCAATAATATTATACAATAGGTCTCAGGTATCAATAATCTTATACAATAGGTCTCGGGTATCAATAATGGTATACAATAGGTCTCAGGTATCAATAATATTATACAATAGGTCTCAGGTATCAATAATATTATACAATAGGTCTCAGGTATCAATAATCTTATACAATAGGTCTCGGGTATCAATAATGGTATACAATAGGTCTCAGGTATCAATAATATTATACAATAGGTCTCAGGTATCAATAATATTATACAATAGGTCTCTGGTAGCAATAATATTATACAATAGGTCTCGGGTATCAATAATATTATACAATAGGTCTCTGGTAGCAATAATATTATACAATAGGTCTCGGGTATCAATAATATTATACAATAGGTCTCAGGTATCAATAATATTATACAATAGGTCTCTGGTATCAATAATCTTATACAATAGGTCTCGGGTATCAATAATGGTATACAATAGGTCTCAGGTATCAATAATATTATACAATAGGTCTCAGGTATCAATAATATTATACAATAGGTCTCAGGTATCAATAATGGTATACAATAGGTCTCTGGTATCAATATGTCTGGTGAGTTCCTTGGCCTTCGTGATTTGTTCACTAAGGTTCTCTAACAAACTTAAGACCGTCGAGCCATTAAGCAGGCACAGTGCGACTTGCGCATGTGCACTATGTCACAGCTGGGTGCCCACAATTGTGATGCCGGCGCTGGAGATAATCGAGGGTCCGGGCGGCCGCATCGCTGGACCGTGGAACAGGTGAGTGTGTGTTTATTAAAAGTCGACAGCTACATTTTTTGTAGCTGCTGACTTTTAATAAACACAAAACTGAGTGGGACTCTTTTTTAAAGTACACACAGGGTGACTCTATCAGACATTAACTAGGGGTATCAGAGTAAAGGCCCTTTCATACAGGGCAGATCCGTGAAAAGCATTTATCATTTTCCTTCCACTTCACAATTATGTGTCACTTTGTGACATTTTTTCAAGGCACAGTATGGTTGTATACACATGTGTCCATCAGTCCGTTTGCTAACATTCTGCTTTGTAGCTGGGCTCCTGGCATCAACAGGGCAGCCATCACATCACAATTTTTGTTGCCCCTTACACAGCTTTAGGCAGGGGCCCCCTGGAGCAGCGAAGCGGGGGGGGGGGGGGGGGGGGGCGGCTGCTGACGAAAAAAAATAGTGTAATCTCTTCTCTCCTGATGCGGGATAATAAATACACGGGGTTGGGTTCCTGGGGACCATAGGGTCATTACAAGTGTAATGCAAAAATACATGAATAATAAAAAAACTGGAGGGGGGCCAGCCATGCCTGTAAGGGGCCCCTTACAAGTGTAATGTAAAAAAAAATTGTAGGGGGGCCAGCCACACCTATAAATGGGCCCTGGGGACCATCGGGCCCTTACAGGTGTAATGCAAAAAAAATGGGAGGGGGCAAGCGGGCCCCTGGGGACCATCGGGACCCTTACAGGTGTAATGCCTCTACCCCCCTTATTGCGGCTCTGGGCATCAATACGGTACGATTCTTGTGGCTGGTCGAATAGCGGGTCCCCTACTGGCAACTGTAGTTCCTCCTGCTGACCCCTAGTCCATTCAGGACAAAATTGAGACATAGGGGTCAGCAGGAGGAAGCACAGCGGCCAGTGGGGGGACCCGCTTTTTGACCAGCCAGAGAAGTTGAATAGGATTGGTGCCAGGAGCTCCGTTACAGAGCGAAATTTTAGCTAACGGGCCAACACATAGGTTTCTGCTTCATTTTGTTGACCCATAATCACATGAAATATCAGTTTTGTGCGGACGGACCCTTTAAGCCAGTCCAATGTAGAGATCAATGCTAATACTTCTCATGTCCTTGATCTAAAGGGGTCTAAATTCCACCTACCCTCTAAAGACATATTAAAGAGGCAACACAAGTTCCATAATGGGGCCTAAGGTCTATCAAACCTCTACGAATACTGTACAGGGTGCCCCCGGGAGTCATAATTACAGGAAGGCCAAATTACACAGGGCCACTTCACAGGATATGGTGCAATCCAATAATCAATTACTTGTTTCACGGCGGTGATTAATCGTTGTGTTCTCTAAGCTATATCATCATGAGTTCATAATGAGAAAGACATAAAACCAAATGGCACGCTCGTACTGTACACTGGGTCACTGCCAATGGATAAAGCAGCAGGTGATGAGTTAATTTTGTGCCTAGAAATTATTGGAATTACAAGAATGAAACTAGCTCTTCTACCATGCACCGAGCCATGATAGTACCACCCAACAACCAAGGCAGCTAAATACACAAGTAGAGCGCACACTTGGATGTGACAATGGCTGTCAGTTCCTGCAGTCTCGGGAACGCTGTCAGGTCCTGCAGTCTCGGGAACACTGTCAGGTCCTGCAGTCTCGGGAATGCTGTCAGTTCCTGCAGTCTCGGGAACACTGTCAGGTCCTGCAGTCTCGGGAACGCTGTCAGGTCCTGCAGTCTCAGGACCGTTGTCAGGTCCTGCAGGTCTCCGGCGGTTGTCAGGTCCTGCAGTCTGGATAACGCTGTCAGTTCCTGCAGTCTCCGGACCGCTGTCAGGTCCTGCAGTCTCCGGACCGCTGTCAGGTCCTGCATTCTCCGGACCGATGTCAGGTCCTGCAGTCTCCAGACCGCTGTCAGGTCCTGCAGTCTCCGGACCGCTGTCAGGTCCTGCAGTCTCCGGACCGCTGTCAGGTCCTGCAGTCTCCGGACCGATGTCAGGTCCTGCAGTCTCCGGACCGCTGTCAGGTCCTGCAGTCTCGGGACCGCTGTCAGGTCCTGCAGTCTCCGGAACGCTGTCACTTCCTACAGTCTCTGGACCGCTGTCAGTTCCTGCAGTCTCAGGAGCGCTGTCAGTTCCTGCAGTCTCTGGACCAATGTCATGTCCTGCAGTCTCGGGAATGCTGTCAGTTCCTGCAGTCTCCGGACCGCTGTCAGGTCCTGCAGTCTCGGGAATGCTGGCAGTTCCTGTAGTCTCCGGACCGTTGTCAGGTCCTGCAGTCTCGGGAATGCTGTCAGTTCCTGCAGTCTCCGGACCGCTGTCAGTTCCTACAGTCTCCGGACCGCTGTCAGTTCCTGCAGTCTCCGGACCGCTGTCAGTTCCTGCAGTCTCCAGACCGCTGTCAGTTCCTGCAGTCTCCAGACCGCTGTCAGTTCCTGCAGTCTCCAGACCGCTGTCAGTTCCTGCAGTCTCCAGACCGCTGTCAGTTCCTGCAGTCTCCAGACCGCTGTCAGTTCCTGCAGTCTCCAGACCGCTGTCAGGTCCTGCAGTCTCGGGAACGCTGTCAAGTCCTAGTGTCTCGGGAACGCTGTCAGTTCCTGCAGTCTCCGGACCGCTGTGAACTTTGGGCTACTGGTAAGATTAATGTGCAAATAACCCCACCCTGAGCCCCCCCTCTAAAAACGTGAATTGTCTTGTTTGCAGTTCCAGTTGTGGGGGCTCATTTTGATATGTGTTGTGGGGCGGAGTTATGCTGTGGGCGATAGCCCCCCCCCCCCCCCCGATTATACTTCTAAATGTGTGTAGACTGTACCACCTCTTGTTAATCGTCTTTTTTTTATGTTTTGTATTATCTAAATACCAATAAGTATATTTTCAACACTAAAAACGTGAATTGTTTCCGAACATACCAGATTTGGGTTTGTCAATGTGCCCCCCCCCCCCCCCCCAATAAATCAGCTTCAAAGTCATAGCCAGCCATACCCACACACTAGCTTACGCCAAGTTTTATTTGAACATTGTTAGGATTTATGTTTTTTTGTTTTTTGTTTTTGTGTTTTTGTACAATATTTGCTTTTCAGATGCACTATTTTTGTTTTACAAATAAGTAAAAAAAATTAAAATAAAATAATACACAGATGTGTGCAGCACTATAGATTAGCTAAGGCAGAGCAACTACAAGAGCAGTTTCCTTTCACACTTTCAGGGATTGATTTACTAAAGGCAAATAGACAGTGCACTTTGCGCCAGAGCTAAGTAAATGAGGGGAAGCTCTGCTGACTTCCGTCATCCAATCACGTGCAAGAATTTTTAATTTTCCTTGCATGTGATTGGTGAAACTTTACCTCATTTACTAAGCTCTGGAGCAATTGTACTTTGCAAAGTAGTGAACGGTGACAGTAATAGTCAGTGACAGGTCCTCTTTATGGAGATATTGGGGGGCTATAAGACCCCAAACCCCTCCTCTGCACTTGAAAGTATTCAAAAAGTCAACATCAGCATTTTTTAATACGTTATTTTTTAAAACTGGTGCCTTTAAGTTGCCAGTAATCCGGGAATCGATGTCATGACATGACTTCCGGGTTACTAGATCCGAGACCTGAATGAAGCATTGGCTTTGTTCAGGTCTTCGGCCAGCCGACGGATGTGCCAGCTGGTTGCTCCGGCCTCCTGGTGGGACGGAGGCGGAAGGCGGCGCTGCTTGTAATAACAGCTGAGCGGCTGCTGAGCCACATTTGGTTGTTATTACAATAAAGCTGACCCTCCGCCCTAAAGAACGGTACCGGGGTGATGCAGGCATCACTCTGGTAAAGCCTTTTGAAGCAATATGGTTAATATCGGTCAGTTTTGTGACCGATACGGATAAGTGAAAAAGTGAAAATCAGCCGCACCGATAATCGGTCGATCCCTATTGCAAAACATCGTGTCACGTATGTCTCCCAAAAGAAGCTCCCGAATTTTTGGGGGCGACAAGATTCCCGCAATGCAATTGCAACTAATCGCAGCAGAACTGCACTGCGATTTCAGGTGCCATTCAAATGAATGGCTTCTCAAATGTGATTTGTCATCCACATCTCTGTGTTTTGAAATCGCAGAGGTGTGAATGGAGCCTGAGATGTGCTGTAGACTCTTGTGATGGAGTGGGTTCTGTGTAGAGCTGCACAATTAATCGTTAAAAAATTGTGATCTCAATTCAACCCCCCGTGACGATCTCCAATGCAGAGTTTACCGATTATTTCATATAACAAGTGGAGAGACTTATCTGCTCACTCAGCTGTCAAAAGAAAATATCTGGGCAGTCTGCCAAGTTTATAACATTGTAACTAACTTACTTCTTAGATCAAAGGGATGAACTGTGTGTAAAGAAAAAATCTGGGTAGACTGCCAAGTTTTTAACAACATAAAACATTGTAACCAACTTCCTTCTTAGATCAAAGGGATAAACTTCTGTGTGTAAAGAAAAAATGGGCAGTCTGCCAAGTTTGTAACAACATTGCTGGGTAGAACCCCAATGATCCGGAAGCCCCCGTTACATCAGATATATGTTATATCCCGCCCAACTGTCTTCCTCCCCCATCCTCCCCGAACTGTTTCAATGCTGTTACGCTTTGTATTGTGTTTTTTTTTGGTTTGCAGTTTACGCAGGTATACCGATCAGTAGAGGGAAAGTCCCCCTCCATCCTCCTTCACATTACAGCAATGCAGTCAGATTGTATGCTCACAGTGACATGTTACCTGTACTCACATGTTTTGTAGTCTGTTATTTTCATACTGTCACTTGTAACCTTTATATGACAAGTTTGTAACAACATGAAACATTGTAACTAACTTCCTTTTTAGAGCAAATGTATGTGTGTAAGAGTCGGTTCACACTGCAGCGGCACGACTTCGGGGGCGACTTGAGGACGACTTCAGAGGCGATTTGCAAAATGACTTCTGTATAGAAGTCAATGCAGGTCGCCCCGAGCCGCCCCCGAAGTCGTACAGGAACCTTTTTCTAAGTCGGATCGACTTGCGTCGCTCCTATTAGAACGGTTCCATTGCATTGCATGGGACGCGACTCGTCAGGCGGCTGAGCCGCTTGACGTGTCGCCCCAGTGTGAACCGGCTCGAAATATTAAAATCAATATTTTTTGCTAGAAAATTACTTGGAACCCACAAACATTATATATATTTTAGCAGAGACGCTAGGGCAGTGATTGCGAACCTTGGCACCCCAGATGTTTTGGAACTACATTTCCCATGATACTCAGCTACACTGCAGAGTGCATGAGCATCATGGGAAATGTAGTTCCAAAACATCTAGGGTGCCAAGGTTCGCCATCACTGCCCTAGGGAATAAGATGGCAATTGCTGCAATAGGGTATTTGCCCAGTGGTCTTTCAAATGGAATTTTCTGAGAAAAAATACACTTCAATGAATAATAAAAAAAAAAAACGAATCGGTAAAGTTAGCCCAGATTTTTGTTTTAATGTGAAAGATGATATTTCGCCCCGAGAATCACGATCTATCTTCTAAGCAAAAAAAAATGTGATTCTCATTTTAGCCAGAATTGTGCAGCTCTAGTTCTGTGCAATGCCAATTACTGCCTGTAGGTGTTAAAAATAAAGGGCCAGATCCAGAGAGCTAGTACGCCGGTGTATCTCCTGATACACCGGCGTACTTTCAAATTACCCGCGTCGTATTATTAGTTTAAATCCTCAAACCATGATACGACGGCTTCGGGCTTCGATCCGACAGGCTTACGTCTTCGTACACCTTCGGATCTAAGCTGCAATATTTCTGCGCCCGCTGGGTGGAGTTTGCGTTGTTTTCCGCGTCGGGTATGCAAATGAGCTTTTTACAGCGATCCACAAAGTTACGAACGTCCATCGCATTCTCTTACGCCGCCGCTTTTTCCGGCGTATAGTTAAAGCTGCTATTATCCGGTCTATAGTTAGACTTGCCATGTTAAGTATGGCCTTCGTTCCCGCGTCGAAATTTCAATTTTTTTTTTTGCGTAAGTCGTTCGTTAATAGGAATGTACTAAAAAAAAAAACGACGTTTCGATGTAATTTCGCGCAATGCATGGCGGGAAATTTCTGAATGGAGCATGCGCAGTTCGATCTTCATTTAAATGATTCACGCCCCCTACCCACGTAATTCAATTCCGCCGCAAGAAATACACTATGCTGCCGTACCTTACGGACCGAAATCTTCCTGGATTCAACTTAGAGCCAGGTAAAATACGGCGGCGCAGGTATCTCTGATACACTACGCCGGGGCAATTGTATGTGGATCTGGCCCAAAGCATTTTGGCTGTAGAATTCGACCCTTTTCCGGCGTTGTCTACTGCAGTAGTTTGAAATCGCAGGCTGAATAGCAGCAAATCCGCCTGTAATTCAAAACACAGAGGTGTGAATGCAGCCTTAGGTATGATACTTAATTACGAGACCATGAAAGGATCAATGTGTTTGATAGTTCTATCGATACCATGAAATTATCAATGTGTTTGGTGCTTCTACCGATACCATGAAATTATCAATGTGTTTGGTGCTTCTACCGATACCATGAATCTATCAATGTGTTTGGTGCTTCTACCGATACCATGAAATTATCAATGTGTTTGGTGCTTCTACCGATACCATGAAATTATCAATGTGTTTGGTGCTTCTACCGATACCATGAAATTATCAATGTGTTTGGTGCTTCTACCGATACCATGAAATTATCAATGCGTTTGGTGCTTCTACCAAAACCATGAAATTATCAATGTGTTTGGTGCTTCTACCGATACCATGAATCTATCAATGTGTTTGGTGCTTCTACCGATACCATGAAATTATCAATGTGTTTGGTGCTTCTACCGATACCATGAAATTATCAATGTGTTTGGTGCTTCTACCGATACCATGAAATTATCAATGCATTTGGTGCTTCTACCGATACCATGAAATTATCAATGTGTTTGGTGCTTCTACCGAAACCATGAAATTATCAATGTGTTTGGTGCTTCTACCGATACCATGAAATTATCAATGTGTTTGGTGCTTCTACCGATACCATGAAATTATCAATGTGTTTGGTGCTTCTACCGAAACCATGAAATTATCAATGTGTTTGGTGCTTCTACCGATACCATGAAATTATCAATGTGTTTGGTGCTTCTACCGATACCATGAAATTATCAATGCGTTTGGTGCTTCTACCGAAACCATGAAATTATCAATGTGTTTGGTGCTTCTACCGATACCATGAAATTATCAATGCGTTTGGTGCTTCTACCGAAACCATGAAATTATCAATGCGTTTGGTGCTTCTACAGATACCATAAAAAATGATCAATGTGTTTGGTGCTTCTACCGATACCATGAAATTATCAATGTGTTTGGTGCTTCTACCGATACCATGAATCTATCAATGTGTTTGGTGCTTCTACCGATACCATGAAATTATCAATGTGTTTGGTGCTTCTACCGATACCATGAAATTATCAATGCGTTTGGTGCTTCTACCGAAACCATGAAATTATCAATGTGTTTGGTGCTTCTACCGATACCATAAAAAATGATCAATGTGTTTGGTGCTTCTACTGATACCATGAAATTATCAATGTGTTTGGTGCTTCTACCGATACCATGAAATTTTGAATGTGTTTGATAATTTCATGGTATCGGTAGAAGCACCAAACACATTGGTGCTTCTACCGAAACCATGAAATTATCAATGTGTTTGGTGCTTCTACCGATACCATGAAATTATCAATGCGTTTGGTGCTTCTACCGAAACCATGAAATTATCAATGTGTTTGGTGCTTCTACCGATACCATAAAAAATGATCAATGTGTTTGGTGCTTCTACCGATACCATGAAATTATCAATGTGTTTGGTGCTTCTACCGATACCATGAAATTTTGAATGTGTTTGATAATTTCATGGTATCGGTAGAAGCACCAAACACATTGGTGCTTCTACCGAAACCATGAAATTATCAATGTGTTTGGTGCTTCTACCGATACCATGAAATTATCAATGCGTTTGGTGCTTCTACCGATACCATGAAATTATCAATGTGTTTGGTGCTTCTACCGATACCATGAAATTATCAATGTGTTTGGTGCTTCTACCGATACCATAAAAAATGATCAATGTGTTTGGTGCTTCTACCGATACCATGAAATTATCAATGCGTTTGGTGCTTCTACCAAAACCATGAAATTATCAATGTGTTTGGTGCTTCTACCGATACCATGAAATTATCAATGCGTTTGGTGCTTCTACCGATACCATGAAATTATCAATGTGTTTGGTGCTTCTACCGATACCATGAAATTATCAATGTGTTTGGTGCTTCTACCGATACCATGAAATTATCAATGTGTTTGGTGCTTCTACCGATACCATTAAATTATCAATGTGTTTGGTGCTTCTACCGATACCATGACATTATGAATGTGTTTGGTGCTTCTACCGATACCATGAAATTATCAATGCATTTGGTGCTTCTACCGATACCATGAATCTATCAATGTGTTTGGTGCTTCTACCGATACCATGAAATTATCAATGTGTTTGGTGCTTCTACCGATACCATGAAATTATCAATGTGTTTGGTGCTTCTACCGATACCATGAATCTATCAATGTGTTTGGTGCTTCTACCGATACCATGAAATTATCAATGTGTTTGGTGCTTCTACCGATACCATGAAATTATCAATGTGTTTGGTGCTTCTACCGATACCATGAAATTATCAATGTGTTTGGTGCTTCTACCGATACCATGAAATTATCAATGTGTTTGGTGCTTCTACCGATACCATGAAATTATCAATGCGTTTGGTGCTTCTACCGAAACCATGAAATTATCAATGTGTTTGGTGCTTCTACCGATACCATAAAAAATGATCAATGTGTTTGGTGCTTCTACCGATACCATGAAATTATCAATGCGTTTGGTGCTTCTACCGATACCATGAAATTATCAATGTGTTTGGTGCTTCTACCGATACCATAAAAAATGATCAATGTGTTTGGTGCTTCTACCGATACCATGAAATTATCAATGCGTTTGGTGCTTTTACCGATACCATGAAATTTTGAATGTGTTTGGTGCTTCTACCGATACCATGAAATTATCAATGCGTTTGGTGCTTCTACCGATACCATGAAATTATCAATGTGTTTGCTTCTCATTCTGAGCCCATGAAATAATTAATGTGCTTTGTGATCCCATTACTATTCGATTTTTGCCTTTGAAAGCTGGCTGTAAATTCTCAGGATACGGCTGTCCATCACTGAACACCACAATGTACAGTATGAACAAAGTCTTTGGATATGGTGAGAAAGCCCCAGAGCTGAAAGGGTTATTACAGGCAAGCACAATGTAGGCTAAGTAAGCCAGCCTGACTCCGGCAGTTCCTCAAGCAGGATATTGTATTCCCAGCATGCATTGTCCTGAATGCACACAACAATGAGAGAATGGGCAGCCCCCTGTGTAAGATGCTGTGTCACCAGCAGTGAGGGGGTTAATGCTGAAATGAAAAGTGACATATACGGGAATAATTACAGACGGCACAAAGAGCTCTAATGGTGGCCAACCCACCAGCCTAAAGATTGTGATATCGGAGCCAAGTATAAAGAAATGATTTCGATAAGTTAAAAAGTAATTCTAGGAAAATAAAATAAAAACGCCACTTAGTACACATACAGGGGAGCAATGGTCAAGGTAAGTCCAGGCAGCAGGGGGCGCCATGCAAAGGGTAGGTTGGGGTATTTTTTCACCTACAGATCCCAAATCCAGCGGTTCCTAAAAACATAGCTGCTTGCGTCAGACCTTTGTGGGCTGTTACTGTATGGGGTGAATTGCGTTCATTTAGAATGGGCTGCCAACGCATGGTCAAAAAATGTGTGCCTCATCATTTTTTTTTTTAAAACAGCATGAGTGTATCAGTGTGCACTTGCTCCAGTTGTTCTCATAACGGCTTGGTTCACACTGCTGTGACTCCAAAGTCATGTGATTTTACATCATCTTCAATGACAACTGCATGCGACTTTTTATGTTTTGTGACTTTGGCAAATCATAACCATACAGACTGTGACACATATTACTGAACTTGCAAAACCCTCTGAAGTCGCAAAGATAAGACAAAAAACAACAACTTCCTTGCAACTTTTGTGATTTTAAAATTGCAGTCTATGGCAAGCGTGACGCCAGAAAAATGCAGAAAAGCAGCGAAGGAACTATTCGTTTTTTTCGCTGCGAAGTTGCAGCTATTAAAGGAGAAGTACAGCCAAAGCTCGTTTGTCTGTACGCCTCCTGTGGATCTGAAGCCCGCTGTTGGCTGACATCAGAGTCCTGACTGGGGAAACATCGCGACCATATGGTTGAGATCCATCTCAGGGCCTGGACCAGCACCTGGCTCAGCCTCTCAGCGTGTCGCTGGGAGACTGAGCCAGCCGCTCCCGCCCCTCCACAGCCCAGTGCTCCAGTGAGCACGGAGGGGCAGGGCAGAGGGCCGCTGACTGACCATAACGGGTCTCTGCTCAGAGCAGTGGGGAGAACTGGGCAATCAGCAGTGTTTGATCGCTCAGTTCTCACCCTAAGGCCTCGTACACACGAGGCAATAGATTTGTTCAAAACGGTCTGTCCGACCGATTTGAACAAATCTGTCTCTTTGGATTTTGGTTTGCTCGCGTGTACAGACGAGCAAACCAAAATCCCCGCCAGCAGACGGCGCGCTGACGTGTCGGTGACGTTGACGCCGCCACGTCACCGCACCAGGAAGTAAAAACACTTCCGCGCATGCGCCGAATCCATTCGGCGCTGGTGCGAGACGACATGTCTGCTGGTAAGTGTACTAACCAGCAGACATGTCGGGCGGACGGGTTCCCACCCGATAGATTTCAAAGCATGCTTTGAAATCTGTCGGGTGGCCAAATCCGTCGGCTCAGCCGTACACACGATCGAATCTGTTTGCTGGGACGGTCTAGCACACCGTTTCCAGCAGACAGATTTGATTGTGTGTACGCGGCCTTAGAGATAGATGGGGGAGACAGATGCTGCATTCACTTAGGTAAGTATGATAAAAACAGCCCGCTCTGTGATCCCTGAGTCAATGAGAATCGGCTGATCAATGACAGCTGATCAAGTGATGTAAACAGAAGATCGGTAATCGATCACTGGCTTCTGGAAAAGGGACATTGGTCCCAAAGAGAAAGAGGCACAGCCACATCATCTGTGCCCACAAGAGCCGCCTGCCAGTGCCCACCAGTGCATATCAGTGTCACCAATAAGTGGCACCTATCAATGCCCACCATGCCACCTATCAATGCACACCAGTGATGCCAATCAATGCACATCAGTGTCTCCTAACAGTGCCACATATCACTGCCACCCATCAGTGCCCATTGCTGCCACCTATCAGTGCCAACTATCAATGCTCTCTAGTTCCACTGCCGCATATCAGTGCCCATGAGTGCCACCCATTAGTGTCCACCAGTGCTGCCTTATCAGTGCAGCCTTTCAGTGCCCATCAGTGTCTCCTAACAGGTCTGCCTATCAGTGCCCATCGCTGCCACGTATCAGTGCCACCTATCAGTGCCCTTCATTGCCAACTTTCAATGCCCTTTAGTGCCACTGCTGCTTATCAGTGCTCATGAGTGCCACCCATCAGTGCCACCTATCAGTGTCCACCAGTGCTGCCTTAGCAGTGCAGCCTTTCAGTGCCCATCAGTGCAGCCTCATCAGCATACATCAATGAAGGAGAACAATTACCTGTCCAAAATGTTATAATAAAATAGAAAACTGTTTAGTTTGTTTTTTCAACATTTTTGGTCTTTTTTTCCTTTTTTTTTTAATTTCAACAAAAATAAAAACCCAGCAGTGATTAAATATCACCAAAAGAAAGCTCTAAATTATAAAAATGTCATTTGGGTACAGTGCTGTATGACCGCGCAATTGTCATTCAAAGTGTGACAGCGCTGATAGCTGAAAATTGGACTGGGCAGGAGGGGGGTTTAAGTGCCCAGTAAGCAAGTGATTAGGACAGCGCCCATTAGAATGAATGTGTTTTAACTTGTCATGCGACTTTGTGTGTCGCATGAGAAGCCGCAGCAGTGTGATCCAGGGCTAAGACCATTATAAATGAACGGTGCTGCAACACGCCGTACAAAGTGACATGCGTTGTGCTGACCTGCGCTAAATCATGCCTTTGCTGCACATTGGCGCAATGCATAAAACTGAAGCCAGCCTAAATATTATTACCTGAATCGGTCATTGTATCAGTCTCCTGTACAGCAGCACTCAGACCAGGAGAGGGTGGGGCAGAGCCAATCAGGGCTGCCTTGGTTTGTGTCTGTCACTCAAACACAGGGAACATAATTGCATGAGGGAAAAGCACAGAGATGACCTCAACCGTGAACTTCATTGTCCTATCACAGGCTGGGGGGAGGAGACGTGACTCAGGAACTTCCGCAGCCATTGTCTCCTATTGTCACCCGTCAGATGGGAGAGTAACACAACTGCGATTTCTGGGGATTTCAGCTGTACACATGGAGGATGTCTGTAGTCAGAAATGTGACATGGGACACAGGAGGGGTGCACACAACAAGATCCTGAGATTATTATTTCAGGGTCCCCATACATATTACAATCTGATCATGCAATCAACGTTAGATTTACCAAAACCATGTAATACAAGGACCTGCCTAATCTATCCAATCATTTGGTATCCAATCAGGCCGGCCCTTGTATTACATGGTTGTTGGTAGAGCTACGCTTTTTGTTTTCTATCAATGTGCAATTCAATCAAATCCGCAAATAATCAAACAGCCTTCCCTTCTGGTTGATTGATTTACGATCGGATCCATTCATACTGAGTCAATCAGCCAGGGCGGAAAATGATTGATCGTTTTGCAGGGACTGGCAGCACTGGGATACCTTGGATTATGAGATCACATTGTGGAAGCAGAGGTGTGACTGAACGTTACACGACATTGTCAAAAGTATTGGGACGCCTGCCTTTACACACACATGGACTTTAATGGGATTTCAGTCTTAGTCCGAAGGGTTCAATATTGAGGTGGCCCCCCCTTTGCAGCTATAACAGCTTCACCTCTTCTGAGAAGGCCGCCCACAAGGTTTAGGAATGTCTAATAAAAATAACTACTGACACAGTCCACACTTCATCAGTGCCCATCAGTGCTGCATTTTAGTGCCTCTTCATCAATACCACCCCATCCGTGCCCTTCAGTGTCACCTCATCAGTTCTGCATATTAGTGCCTCCTTATCAGTACCCTTCAGTACCGCCTCATCAGTGCTGCATACTAGTGTCTCCTCATCAGTGCCCACCAATGCCACCTATCAGTGCCCATCATTACTGCATATTAGTGACTCCTTATAAGTGCCCTTCGGTATCTCCTATCACTGCCCATCAGTGCTGTATATTAGTGCCTCCTCATCGGTGCCCTTCAGTGCCGCCTCATCAGTGCTGCATACTAGTGTCTCCTCATCAGTGCCCACCAATGCCACCTATTAGTGCCCATCATTACTGCATATTAGTGACTCCTTATAAGTGCCCTTCGGTATCTCCTATCACTGCCCATCAGTGCTGTATATTAGTGCCTCCTCATCGGTGCCCTTCAGTGCCTCCTCATCAGTGCCCATCAGTGCTGCATATTAGTGCCTCCTTATCAGTGCCCTTCAGTACCACCTATCAATGGCCATCAGTTCTGTATATTAGTGCCCTTCAGTGCCGCCTCATCAGTGCCCATCAGTGCTGCATATTAGTGCCTCCTCATCAGTGCCATTCAGTACCACCTATCAGTGCCTATTAGTGTTGCATATTAGTGCCCTTCAGTGCCGCCTCATTAGTGGCCTTAAGTGCTGCATATTAGTGCCTCCTCATCAGTGCCCTTCAGTACCACCTATCAGTGCTGAATATTAGTGCCCTTCAGTGCCGCCTCATCAGTGGCCATCAGTGCTGCATATCAGTGCCGCCTCATCAGTGCCCATCAGTGCTGCATATTAGTGCCCTTCAGTGCCACCTCATCAGTGCCCATCAGTGCTGCATATCAGTGCCTCCTCATCAGTGCCCATCAGTTCCACCTATCAGTGCCCATCAGTGCTGCATATTAGTGCCACTGTCACATGACATATAAAAAAGTATTGGTAATTGGTATTAGCGAGTACTTGGAAAAGGTATTGGTACTTTTACTTGGTCTTAATAAAGTGGTATCAGTGTAACCCTAATAGTGCGGGGTTGTCTTTCAGGGGTTGGGCTTGGCCCCTTAGTTCCAGTGAAGGGAACTCTTAAGGCGTCAGAATACCAAGACATTTCGGACAACTTTGTGGGAACAGTTTAGGGACGGCCCCTTCCTTTTCCAACATCACTACGCATCAGTGCGCAAAGCAAGGTCCATAAAGACATGGATGAGAGAGTCTGTAATGGAGGAACTTGACTGGCCTGCACAGAGTCCTGACCTCAGGCCAATAGAACACCTTTGGGATGAATTAGAGCAGGGATCTCCAAACCAGTTTATGGCCCTTCCAACATAAGGTGGGCCGGACTTTGGTCATTGGGTGTAGAAAAGGTCCCGATTTCAGTGGAAAAAAACAACGACCCATCTTTGGTGTAAGTGGAAAGAATTGAGCCCCATCATTGGTGTTGTTGGGAAGGAATTGTTCCCCATCATTGGTGTCAGTGGGGGGGATGGGGTATCAGTGGATGAAATAGTGCCCCAAGGGCCAGATAAAAGCAAGCAAAGGGCTACATTTGGCCCCCGGGCAGCAGTTTGGAGACCCCTGAATTAGACGGTACACTGCAAGCCAGGCCTTCTTGTCCAACATCAGTGCCTGACCTCACAAAGAAGAATGGTAAAACATTCCCATAGACACACTCCTAAACCTTGTGGACAGCCTTCCCAGAAGAGGTGAAGCTGTTATATCTGCAATGGGTGGGCCAACTCAATACTGAACCCTTCGGACCAAGACTTGATGCCATTAAAGTTCATGTGTGTGTAAAGCAGGTGTCCCAATACTTTTGACAATATAGTGTAATTATCGATCACAGGTTGTCACTTATAGACTGATTATTCCTATCGGATGAAATTGATCGTAACATAAACTGATCATGTATGGAAGCGTGTGTGGCCACCATTAAGAAGATCATACCATCAGATTGATAAATATAGAACAGAATGAGAATTGTACCCTACACGGGCACCACACACAGGCTGAGGCGCTTGGCACAGCACTTGGAGAAAGCCAACGTCCACCCCACTAAAATCACATCTCTACTCACAGCACTGCTCAATGATTGGTTCTCATAGATGGAGCTGGTCAATAAAGGGGTAAGGCAGCACTATACTGCCAGCATGCAGCAGCCTGGCATATACAGTCAGCACTGTGATTGGAAGCACCCTGACTCCACAGAGATCTGATCCCTCCTTGGATCTCACTGATGGGGTCACTTCCTAGTGATGAGTATGAATGGGTCAGACCCCAGGCAGCAGTGATCAGGAGGTTCCGGGGAGCACCCATCCAGCATGGATCACCCCCAGTACACAGGGAGGCAAATATACTGCTCACTGCATGTACATTCACTCTAGATCTGAGGGGAAGCTCTGCTGGGTTCTATCGTCCAATCGTGTGCAAGCAAAAATGCTGCTTTTTATTTTACTAGCACGTGATTGGATAAGTGAAATGGTGATCTTCTCAAAGTGAAACCTTAGCTTATTTACTAAGCTCTGGAGCTGGTGCACTTACAGCACACAGGATAGTTCCCTTTAGTAAATCAACACCAATGCTATCACCACTAGACATTATGGGCTTGATTTACTAAAGGCAAATAGACTGTGCACTTTGCAAAGTACAAGTGCAGTTGCTCCAGAGCTTAGTAAATGAGGTAAAGCTTCACTTTGCAAAGAATACCCAATCACATGCAGCCCATTTGTCTGCATATGATTGGATGATGAAAATCAGCAGAGCTTTTCCTCATTTTACTAAGCTCTGGATTAATTGGTGTCACTCCATAGGGGTGATCAGTGATGGTGTCACTCCATAGGAATGATCAGTGATGGTGTCACTCCATAGGGGTGATGATCAGTGATGGTGTCACTCCATAGGGGTGATCAGTGATGGTGTCACTCCATAGGGGTGATCAGTGATGGTGTCACTCCATAGGGGTGATCAGTGATGGTGTCACTCCATAGGGGTGATCAGTGATGGTGTCACTCCATAGGAATGATCAGTGATGGTGTCACTCCATAGGGGTGATGATCAGTGATGGTGTCACTCCATAGGGGTGATCAGTGATGGTGTCACTCCATAGGGGTGAAGATCAGTGATGGTGTCACTCCATAGGAATGATCAGTGATGGTGTCACTCCATAGGGATGATGATCAGTGATGGTGTCACTCCATAGGGATGATGATCAGTGATGGTGTCACTCCATAGGGGTGAAGATCAGTGATGGTGTCACTCCATAGGGGTGATCAGTGATGGTGTCACTCCATAGGGGTGATCAGTGATGGTGTCACTCCATAGGGATGATCAGTGATGGTGTCACTCCATAGGAATGATCAGTGATGGTGTCACTCCATAGGGATGATGATCAGTGATGGTGTCACTCCATAGGGATGATGATCAGTGATGGTGTCACTCCATAGGGGTGAAGATCAGTGATGGTGTCACTCCATAGGGGTGAAGATCAGTGATGGTGTCACTCCATAGGGGTGAAGATCAGTGATGGTGTCACTCCATAGGGATGATCAGTGATGGTGTCACTCCATAGGGATGATCAGTGATGGTGTCACTCCATAGGGGTGATGATCAGTGATGGTGTCACTCCATAGAGGTGATGATCAGTGATGGTGTCACTCCATAGGGGTGAAGATCAGTGATGGTGTCACTCCATAGGGGTGAAGATCAGTGATGGTGTCACTCCATAGGGGGGGTGATCAGTGATGGTGTCACTCCATAGGGGTGATCAGTGATGGTGTCACTCCATAGGGGTGATCAGTGATGGTGTCACTCCATAGGGATGATCAGTGATGGTGTCACTCCATAGGGATGATCAGTGATGGTGTCACTCCATAGGGGTGATCAGTGATGGTGTCACTCCATAGGGATGATCAGTGATGGTGTCACTCCATAGGGATGATCAGTGATGGTGTCACTCCATAGGGGTGATCAGTGATGGTGTCACTCCATAGGAATGATCAGTGATGGTGTCACTCCATAGGGGTGATCAGTGATGGTGTCACTCCATAGGGGTGATCAGTGATGGTGTCACTCCATAGGGGTGATCAGTGATGGTGTCACTCCATAGGGGTGAAGATCAGTGATGGTGTCACTCCATAGGGGTGATCAGTGATGGTGTCACTCCATAGGGGTGATCAGTGATGGTGTCACTCCATAGGGGTGAAGATCAGTGATGGTGTCACTCCATAAGGGTGAAGATCAGTGATGGTGTCTCTCCATAGGGATGATCAGTGATGGTGTCACTCCATAGGGGTGAAGATTAGTGTTGCTCACGAATATTCGCATTGCGAATATTCGCTACGAATATTGCATATTCGAGTATTCGCGAATAACGCGAATATCGCGGCGAATATTCGCTATTTCGAATATTCGAATGTTTTCAATTTTTTTTTAGAACAGATCACATCCTAGAGATCCCCATCGACGTCTAAAAGCATTGCTGGTATGATTAGAGACCTTGGGCCGAGTAGCTGCAGCGCTCATTTTATATTGCCGAAAAATCGCAATGCGATTATTCGGCAATAGCGATATCGCGCGATTATTTTATATTGTAATATATCACGAATATTCTGAGCCAATCAGAGTGCTCCTTCCGCATTTGCCGAATATTCGCAATTATTGTGTATTGTAATATATCACGAATATTCTGAGCCAATCAGAGTGCTCCTTCCGCATTTCTCGAATATTCGCAATTATTGTGTATTGTAATATATCACGAATATTCTGAGCCAATCAGAGTGCTCCTTCCGCATTTGCCGAATATTCGCAATTATTGTGTATTGTAATATATCACGAATATTCTGAGCCAATCAGAGTGCTCCTTCCGCATTTCTCGAATATTCGCAATTATTGTGTATTGTAATATATCACGAATATTCTGAGCCAATCAGAGTGCTCCTTCCGCATTTCTCGAATATTCGCAATTATTTTGTATTGTAATATATCACGAATATTCTGAGCCAATCAGAGTGCTCCATTCCGCATTTCTCGAATATTCGCAATTATTTTATATTGTAATATATCACAAATATTCTGAGCCAATCAGAGTGCTCCATTCCGCATTTCTCGAATATTCGCATTCGCAATTCGCATTCGCGATAGCGAAAATTCGCAATCATTTCATTTCCAAAAAATATCACGAATATTCGTATTTAGCGAATATATGTCGAATATTCGACTATATATTCGAGATATATCGCGAATTTGAATATGGCATATTCTGCTCAACACTAGTGAAGATCAGTGATGAGGAGGATACTGGGAGAACACATCCAGCATGCATGGCCGTCAGTACACTGTACTCGCATAGATAAAGTTACCCCATAATAGAAAACGGGCACTGCACAGGGGGCACTACACGGGGGCACTGCATGGGGGCTCTGCACGGGGGAAACTGCATGGGGGCTCTGCACGGAGGGCACTGCATGGGGGCTCTGCACGGGGGACACTGCATGGGGGCTCTGCACAGAGGGCACTGCATGGGTGCTCTGCAGGGGAGGGGGGCACTGAATGGGGGCTCTGCACGGGGGCACTGCATGGGGGCTCTGCACGGGGGGCACTGCATGGGGGCACTGTATGGGGGGCACTGCATGGGGGCTTTGCACAGGGGCAATGCATGGGGGCTCTGCAGGGGGGGCACTGCATGGGGTGGGCAGCAATATACTGCCATCATATATAGATATGAGGAGTGCAGTGATCAGAGGATCCTGGGAGCTCCCATTTCTATGAATACACAGCAATCCTCACACAGCCGGTGATTGGCTCACTGACATGGACTGATACAGAAGGCAGCGCACTAATCTCATAGCCTGCAATGAATGGGGGGAGACAGGCGGTACACAGAGAAGAACGGGCACCCCCCTATCCCGGCTGGCATTGTGTGCGGTGGGTACCACTCACCTGCTGTGTCTGGGCTCGGTGCAGCTCCGCAGCTCTGGCACTGACTGGCTGGGCTGGGCTCCTCTGCGTGCGCCTCTCACAGCACCCTGAAACGGGAGAAACACAGGGGGGCGGGCGTCCCCGGTTGACTGACGTCTGCTTCTTCCAATAGTCCGACGGGAAGACGACAAGCAAGCTAGAGTGAGCGCAAATAGGAGACGCTGATAGGCCAGGAGGGGTAGTAGTTCTTTGGTTCTATACATCCCATGATATCGTCACCACCCGGGACTACGTGTCCCTGCATGCACCTCGTCGAACGTCTGGCGAGACTAGGAGGAGTCCGCGCATCCCTGGGATGGGGGAATCGCCTTACCGGTTACCATGGAGACCCCTGAGGTACCTGACAATGAGGGAGAGGCCCAGCCATGTGTTACACCCCGGGGAGAGGAGAAATGGTTCCTTCTGGGGCCACCACACACCCTGACACCAGCTGTGCCCATATATATGTGCCCACACTGCTACTGTATACCACACTGGGCCTGCAAGGGCAAGGCCTGAGGATGTAATAAGACATTCCTGTGTATACATCTCGGCCAGTGTGTGTGGAAATACCACAGGAGCTCACACTCTACAGTCTCTTCACAGACAGATTATAATTATTATTATACATTCCTATAGCTGACATATAATACTGAGCCAGTCACTTCAGTCTCTGGACCAGAGGCAGGGCCGCTGATGGGGGGCGACCACCAGCCCTCCTGTAGGGAGCCCAGGCAGACATAGGGGCCCAAACAGCAGGAGGAATCGGTGTGATTGGGCAGAGGGGCAATTACAGAAAGATGCCCTGTGCTGCTCTCTGCAGCAGCTGAAAGCCGGTTTCTCTTCCTCCAGTCGGCATTCAGCTGCTGCAGGGAGAGACACAGGGCATCATTCCTTTAATTACTTCCCCCCCACCGATTCCCCTCCCTGGTCTGCACACTTCTGACCCCCCCCCCCCCCTGTGTGCCCCCCTGACACTGTGCCAAGCCCCCTCCCATGGCACTGCCAGCTTCCCTGTCCTGTAAAAAAATAAAAAAAATAACAGTGTAATAAATAATTTAAAAAATGATACATTTTTTAAATTAAAAATGTAAACATTTTTTTTTAAAGGGGGCTAATTCACACAGGTTCTTTGTTAGGTTTGTATTAGCTAATAATATTTTTAGTGAAAATATTGTTTTGATAAATTTGTTTGGGGGGGGGGGGGGGGCGTCTGCCAGGTAGGCTGTACGGGGCCCCATGATTTCTAACAGCAGCCCGGACCAGAGGAGCTTACACACTAATGTCCACCCACAGCCACACACTGTTATTATTATTATTGTTATTATGCATTTTTAGAGCTTACACTCTATAGTACCCCACAGTCATGTAATATTATTATACATTTTTATATCTCTGACATACACTGTAAAGTTATACAGAGACTACTGAGACAGTCACTTCAGTCTCTGTACCAGAGGAGCTTACACTGTAATGTACCCACCACACATACCGTGTTTCCCCGAAAGTAAGACCGGGTCTTATATTTATTTTGTCCCCAAAAAACACACTAGGGCTTACTTTCTGGATAGGACTTATTTATTTACGGAATGTACACATTTTACAAAGATTTTGTGCCCCCCCGTCACCCCCCCAACTGTCAGGTCAGGAGTCATTAAGGTATTTTGAGAAAGACATCTTGGCACTGTATATGGTGCAGTACCATAGAAAATACATTTTACCGTAGGTTATACAGCTCCCTGGTGTACCGGTATTCACTTGCTCTTCTTTCGTCATCCGGGAGGAAAGAGTGAGAGAGAAGAGATCCCGCTGACGTCGGCCCACTCCACGCGCTAAAGGGGAATGGGCTGAAGATGTCAGGAGGAGAGAAGGAGAGAGAAGAGCCGAGGTCACCTGTTATCGACTTGCTCCGTGCAGTAAGAAGGGACGGGCTGAAGATGTCAGGGGGGAGAAGAGGAGAATGAGAAGAGCCGGCCTGCTGTTTACAGTAAAAAGGGACGGGATGCAGACCATGCAAGGAGAGGACGGATCAGCAGTAGCTGTAAACATAACGGTACCATATTTTTTAACACAGTAATAAACGGAAACACTGTAGCAATGTATAGGTTTGAAAAAATAGATTGTTAATGAACTTTGACTAGGGCTTACTTTTGGGGTAGGGCTTATATTGCAGCCTGCACCCCCCCCCCCCCCGATAATCACGCTAGGGCTCATTTCGGGGTAGGGCTAACTTTCGGAGAAACACGGTACCACACTTATATTATTATTTATATATATACCTCTAACATATACTGTAGTGCTGTACAGAGTAAATTCCACTGAAAATTATAAGGTTTTAGCTAAGCCAGTGCATACACAGCAAACATGTGTCACAGTCCTTGTACCCACAAAATACTCAATTATTGAGGCAGGGTTGACAGTGCTCTTTCACTACACTGTGCTTTTCTGCACACAGTATATACAGACATCCCAAATCTCCCAGGAGGTGCTGGAGTCTCCCACGTTTGACTGCAGCTCCCTGACACCCACGAGTGCCGCGCAATATCCTGGCTGAGCCTTCCACTGAGGCAAAGGGGGGGCGGTGCATCCCGGGTGCCACACACTGAGGGGTATCAGGCCGGCGGCGCCCCCTGTAACAGCTTTAATTTGAACTGCCGGGTGCCTACTGTCACACAAGTCCTGTCTCCTAGTTTGTCTCCTTTAATAGACAGCACACTCGTCCAATGCAGGGATGTGTGCTGTCTATCATAGGTAGGAGCCAACTCAGGAGGCAGGACTTGTGTGATGCCGGGCATCTGGACAATTAAATTAAAGCTGTTATGGCAGGCGATGCAAGCTATCCTCTATGATCCCCTGCACAGGTGAGGCTGCATTGGATAGGCACTGATGAGGCTGCATTGGATGGGCACTGGTGGGGCAACATAGATGGGCACTGGCGAGGGTGCATAGATGGTCACTGGTGGGGCTGCATAGATGGGCACTGGTGAGGCTGCATAGGTGGGCACTGGTGAGGCTGCATGGATGGGCACTGGTGAGGGTGCATTGGATGGGAACTGGTAAGGCTGCATAGATGGGCACTGGTGAGGTTGCATAGATGGGCACTGGTGAGGCTGCATAGATGGGCACTGGTGAGGCTGCATGGATGGGCACTGGTGAGGCTGCATGGATGGGCACTGGTGAGGCTGCATTGGATGGGAACTGGTGAGGCTGCATAGATGGGCACTGGTGAGGTTGCATAGATGGGCACTGGTGAGGTTGCATAGATGGGCACTGGTGAGGTTGCATAGATAGGCACTGGTGGGGCTGCATTGGATGGGCACTGGTGGGGCTGCTTTGGATGGGCACTGGTGAGGCTGCATTGCTGGGCAAGAGTATGTAATGTATGGCACAACTTACAGAGTGCGGTAGCTAGGAGTATTTGCGCACCTTATATTACTGGTCAGGTCAGCCCCAGTGTCAGTGAGAGCAACAAATGCCCTGACCAAACTGGGAGGAAAACATGCCCTGGCATCAGTGGTCAATGGAAGAAAAAAATAAATGTGACGGCATGTTAGTGGAAAGGAATACAAAAATCAGAACTGGCGTTATTGGGATTGCATAGAAAAAAACAGCATTGATGTTAGAGAGAGTACATAAAAAAAAGCATTAGAGTCAGAAAAATCACCCACCAGCTCTAATGTCAGTGGGGTAAAAAAAAAATCCCCCCAGCTTTGGTGTCAGTACGGTAAAAAAAAACATCAGCATTGGTATAATTGGGGTTAAAAAAAATCACACCCACCATTGGTTTCAGTAGGAATCATCCTGGGTGGGTGGGGGATACATCTATCCCCCACCCAGCACTGGTGTCATTGGAATAAATAAATAACACCCCCCACCCACCATCATCAGCACTGATGTCCTTGTCCCTCGCAGGCTCCCAGGTCTAAATAATGACATTAGCACTGAAACTGTGAAAGTACTTTTGGGATGGAGATCACTCAACTTGACAGTACTTGCTCAGAATTGCTGCTGGGTGCTAGAAATATACATATATACACACACTTTATACACAAATAAATGTAAACGTATAAAAACAAGGCCAGTGTCAGCGGGACAGTGCAGTGTCGGTAGATCGATGGAAGGTGACAGTAGAGCTGTGGATCTGTCAGTAGGGAAGAGGCTGGTGTCAGTAGGACAGTGGGTGGTGTCAGTCAGTGTAGCAGTGGACATGTCAGTAGGGCAAAGGTTGGTGTCAGTGGGACAGTGGACGGTGTCAGTAGGGCAGAGACTGGCGTCAGTAGGACAGTGGACGGTGTCAGTCAGTGTAGCAGTGGAAATGTCAGTAGGGCAGTGGAAGAGTAGTGAGCGGTGTCAGTAGGGCAGTGGGCAGTGGACGGTGTCAGAAGAGCAATGGACGGTGTCAGTAGAGCAGTGGACGGTGTCAAAAGAGCAGTGGACGGTGTCAGTAGAGCAGTGGACGGTGTCAGTAGGGCAGTGAACGGTGTCAGTAGAGCAGTGGAAGGTGTCAGTAGGGCAGTGGATTGTGTCAGTAGGGCAGTGGATTGTGTCAGTAGAGCAGTGGACGGTGTCAGTAGAGCAGTGGACGGTGTCAGTAGAGCAGTGGACGGTGTCAGTAGAGCAGTGGACGGTGTCAGTAGGGCAGTAAACGGTGTCAGTAGAGCAGTGGAAGGTGTCAGTAGGGCAGTGGATTGTGTCAGTAGGGCAGTGGATTGTGTCAGTAGAGCAGTGGACGGTGTCAGTAGAGCAGTGGACGGTGTCAGTAGAGCAGTGGACGGTGTCAGTAGGGCAGTAAACGGTGTCAGTAGAGCAGTGGAAGGTGTCAGTAGGGCAGTGGATTGTGTCAGTAGGGCAGTGGATTGTGTCAGTAGAGCAGTGGATTGTGTCAGTAGAGCAGTGGACGGCGTCAGTATAGCAGTGGACGGTGTCAGTAGAGCAGTGGACGGTGTCAGTAGAGCAGTGGACGGTGTCAGTAGAGCAGTGGACGGTGTCAGTAGAGCAGTGGACGGTGTCAGTAGGGCAGCGAATGGTGTGGTGGTAGTACTGCAGAGGCTGGCCTCAGTAGCACAGTGGATGGTGTCATTCAGTAGAGCAGTAAACTGTGTCAGCAGGGCAGAGGGCGGTGTCAGAAAAGCAATAGATGGTATCAGTAGGGCAGTGCACGGTGTCAGTAGTTTTTTTATTTTTAATAAATTATAATTTTTAATCATTTTTTACAATATTATTATTTTTTTACAATATTATTTTACAATTGTTTTAGGAGCCCAGTTGGGAAGGGGGGGGGGGGGCTTTGGCGAATTATCAAACCTCTGACAGACCTCTGATTTCATAATCTAACTTTTAAAACTTGAGAAAGGTACTGAGTAGGGATGAGCTTTATGTTCGGGTCGAACGTGAGACCGACTCTTCGCCGAATAGCGAACAATTTGGGGTGTTCACAGCAAATTCGAAAGCCACGGAACACCCTTTAAAAGTCTATGGTAAAAATCAAAAGTGCTAATTTTAAAGGTTAATATGCAAGTTATTGTCATAAAGTGTTTGGGGACATGGGTCCTGCCCCAAGGGACATACTATCAATGCAAATTTTTTTTTTAAAACTGACGTTTTTTGGCAGCAGTGATTTTAATAATGCTTAAAGTGAAACAATAAAAGTGAAATATTCCTTTAAATTTCGTACCTGGGGGTTGTCTATAGTATGCCTGTAAAGTAGCACATGTTTCCTGTGCTTAGAAAAGTCCCTCCACAAAATGAGATTTCTAAAGGAAAAAAAGTAATTTAAAACTACTCGCGGCTATAATTAATTGTCGGTTCCCGGCAATACAGATAAAAGTCATTGAAAAAAACGACATGGGTGCCACCCAGTCCATTACCAGGCTCCATGGGTCTGGTATGAATATTAGGGGAAACCCCAAAGCAAAAAAAATAAAAAATGCCTGGGGGTCCCCCCAAATTCCATTACCAGGCCCTTCAGGTCTGGTATGGATATTAAACGGAACCCTGCTCCAAATAAAAAAAATTATGTGGGGGTTCCCCCCCAAAAATCCATACCAGATCCTTATCCGAACACGCAACCTGGCAGGCCGCAGGAAAAGAGGGGAGATGAGAGCGCGCCCCCCCCCCCCCCCCTGAACCGTACCAGGCCACATGCCCTCAACATGGGGAGGAAACCTCCATTGCGTCAAAGGGGGGCGGGGCCCCGCCCTCTGTAATTTAAGAGCTGAAGGGTCTGGTATGGATTTTGAGGGGGACCCCTACATCATTTTTTTAAAAATTTGGAGCAGGATTCCCCTTACATTTTGGCACAGGGTTCCCCTTAATATCCATACCAGACCTGAAGGGCCTGGTAATGGAATTTGGGGGGACCCCTACGCATTTTTATTTTATTTGGTTCAGGGTTCCCTTTAATATTCATACCAGACCCAATGGGCCTGGTAATGGACTGCGGGGGCATATGTCGTTTTTTTCAATGACTTTTATCTGTATTGCCGGGAACTTCATTATAGCCACGAGTAGTTTTAAATGACTTTTTTTCCGTTAGCATTCTCATTTTGTGCAGGGACTTATCTAAGCACGGGGAACATGCATTACTTTACAGGCATACTATAGACAACCCCCAGGTACGAAATTTAAAGGAAAATTTCACTTTTTTTATGTTTCACTTTAAGCATTATTAAAATCACTGCTCCGAAAAAAATCCCAAAGGCATTTTTAAAACTTTTTTTTGTATTGATACATGTCCCCTGGGGCAGGACCCGGGCCCCCACTTTTTATGACAATAACTTGCATATTAACCTTTAAATTAGCAGTTTTGATTTTTCACATTCGTGTCCCACAGACTTTAACGATGTTCGCGCAAATGTTTTGCCTATTCGTATGTTCTGCTGCAAACCGAACCGGGGGGGTGTTTGGCTCATCCCTAGTACTGAGGACACTCCTAATCACCCTGTGTGGTGCAGGTTCCCCCGGTTGCCTGGTTCCCCCCACCCTGCTCCACAGCCCTGCCAGCTTGCACAGAGTCCTGACCTCAACCCGATAGAACACATTTGGGGTCAATTAGAGCGGAGACTGCAAGCCAGGTCTTCTCATCCAAAATCAGTGCCTGACCTCACAAATGTGTTTCCGGAAGAATGGTCAAACATTCCCATAGACACTCCTAAACCTTGTGAACCTGTTATAGCTGCAATGGGTGGGCCAACTCAATATTGAACCCTACAGACTAAGACTGGGATGTCATTAAAGTTCATGTGTGTGTAAATTCAGGCGTCCCAATAATTTTGACAGTATTTCCCCCTATATTATTGAAATAATGACAGGGGGAGGAGTATTTGAACTAAGTCCTAAGGTGACAACACTTCTCCATAGATGAAGCACAGTAAGTGAGAGTTGTTACCCTAGGAGAGGAAGTGTGTTATTGGCAGGATCATTGGCTGAAAATAAAATGAGAAGCCTGAAAAAGAAGACGAATGCAGCCATCATGGCTAACGACTTATAAGCTGCAATATATTCAATGTATTTTTATTTTTACTGTAGATGCCCTTTAAGTGTTGTGTATGGGAGATATACTCATACCAGCAGCTGCAGAGAGTGCACACGTTATACGTATATACAGTATCATGTACTTTAGTATATGATACAATAGAATACACTCCTCCTGCTGTACCCCATCAGCCCCCTTCATCCCATATACCAGTCATCGGAGAGCCACGTGCACATACTATGTCCTTATTTTCAGTGGGTGTTGTATAGTATACAGTATGTATGGTGCATGCTTATCAGGCACTCAGCCCCCCGCACACGCCCCAACAGCTGCACCTCCATCACTGCATACCGGAGCTGCCAGAAATGTTTTATATTTCTTATTCTTTTATTACCCTTTATGAAACAAAGGAAAAGCACATACATATTAAACACAGTATTACCTGTATTGTTACTGTGCAAACTTTCTCCATTTTGTAAATCGCTATGCCGACTGTTGGCTCTCTATAAATCACGTATAATAATAATTAAACACAGTGAATTGAACCAAACATATTTCACTCCACATAATCTTTCAACACTTTACCATTAAAAAAAAGGAGTACTTGAGAAAAATTGACAACTTGGAATGAAGAAAACATTGTACTTGGAGTAGTTGTGGCTAAATTGCGCTGGATATTGGGCGTGACAACTCAGGCAATCAGCGGCGTTCTCACTTATCAGTGGTTCTTGCTTGGAAGCAGGGCTGTCACAACTGTGGGTGACCGGCTTCCAGTCAGTAGTCACCCCCTGCCCAGTATGACCCATCAGATTTTCTTGGACGTGACTTCGGAGAGGGATCTATCTCTTCAATTACAGTCCATCTGGATAACATCCTATGCAGATACGACCAAAAAGTGTATTTGGGCTGAAATGCTATTACCTTACAGCAGTAAGGTAAGTGGACATCCTCACTTATTCTGAAGAGAACACCGGAAACCTACCTTTTCTTCACGTTATTTTGGCATCTACACCTGCACTTTTATTTTTGGACTTTTCCTTCGTTATGCTTATAGGCTTTTTGTTGCATGGACATTAAACTTAGCCTATTTCAGTCTGTTGTGTGTTGTGTTATGCACGCTGTCACTTATCAGTACACCAATTATTATTGTATTATACTGTATGATACTGGCACTGTTAGGTTTTATCCTACTTTTGCCAGCTGGATTAGCTGCACTGTAGCACGGTAATTTTGATGTCAACATTTTTTCACATTGTCATTTTGATCATTAGTCAGACTGTATCTTTTTACATATAAGGATTTGCTACACTTCCTCTACACTTCTACCCCATTCCCGATTTACAGCGCAGCACTACCCTTTTCTTTATATTTCTTATGGTCTGATACACCTTTCAGTGCCGCAGCCGCACCCCTTCCTTTTTTCCCCTTCCCCCACTTCTTGGTAGCGTGATAATACTCACTCCCTCACTCATGGATGGCTCGTTGCTCTGAATCAATATTGATGCCTTAAAGCATGGGTCCTCAAACTATGGCCCTCCAGTTGTTCAGGAACTACATTTCCCATCATGCTCAGTCATGTCTGTGAATGTCAGAGTTTCACAATGCCTCATGGGATTTGTAGTTCCGCAACAGCTGGAGGGCCGTAGTTTGAGGATGCCAGCCTTAAAGCCTAAACACCAGTAGTGTTTTTTTTTGATCAAGCCAGCAGGGCTGAATGAAAAAAAACTGACAGCCCAGGAGGCGCTGCTGTACTAACTGTCTGACGTTAGTACAGTGATCTCCACTGTTGTTCTATCGTCTTTTGACAAGGGAACGGCCCCCACCAGAACACTCTAGTCAATGCTCTCAGTCATTGTCTGAAAGCACTGATCGGGAGCCGAACGGCAGACCATTGCCCATGCCCCATTGGCTTTTGTCAGACCAACTTCAGTACACATGGGCCGGATGACTACTGGTTTCTATTGAATCGGCCTATGCCACCTGACATTGAGCCCATGTGTACCTGCAACCACTCAGGTTCATGGGTTGCCAGGATAATTTTTAACTCTCAGGACAGTCCTACAGAATCCTTCTATAAAAGCTCCTTACCATTCCCTCAAACACCTTACATACTATTGATGTTAGGCTGACTGGCCTGTTGCTTCTTTGTATATATCTTGATCCTTTTTTGTAAACTTGGACTATGTTTGCTCTAAGCCCACTTTTTTCAGGTGAATGGGTAGGGGTACAATGTACCCCATACTCATTTACAGAGGGTTATTAAAGGGGGCTCCCATATTCCGATAAGCCCCCGCCCGCAGACCACAACAACTAACATCAGGGTTGTCGGGAAGAGTCCCCTGTTCTCATCAACATGAGAACAAGGTGCTTTGGGGTGGGGGGCACAGGACCCCCCTGCCCCAAAGCACCCCCTCCAGATGTTAAGGGCATGCGGCCTGGTAAGGTTCAGGGGGGGGGTCATTCGATCTTCCCCACCACCTTTTGTGACCGACCAGGCTGCGTGCTTAAATAAGGGTCTGGTATGCATTTGGGGGGTCCCCCATGCCGTTTTTTCAACATAGGGGTGTCCCTTAAAATCCATACCAGACCAAAGGGCCTGTTATGCCCTTAGAGGGGGAACCCATAGTGTTCTTTTTACTTTATTTGGTGTGGAGTTCCGCCTCAAGATTATCAGAGCACAAGTCGCAAGCCAAAGTCGGATCAGGCAAGACGGTCATCCGACTTTGATCCGACTTCAGTGATATTCAATGGGCTGGAGTAGGCACAAAGTCAGACCAAAGTAGTACAGGGAGCATTTTCAAAGTCTGTCTGACTTGTGTCGGACAAGTTAGGGCGGCTTTCATAGGCAAAACATTGATTTTCACAAGTCATGCAACATGAGCTGCCAATGTCGTACCAGTGTGAGCCCGACCTAAAGAAACAACAATGTCACAAATACAAGCAAGTAAAACAACAACATAACAGTATAATACAGCAGGACGCACACGTAGATACATTAAAATGACCTCTCAGCAGCCAGGATCAGTCTGTTACTGATGGCAACATTTTGCTGTGGGGAGACACCTGCTGGTGGCTAATAGAATGACGTTCTGTCAGCCGCATGGGTGTACTGCCCCCAACAGGTAAAATAAGGAAATTACTGATCCTTGAACCCTTTCTGTTTCTTTCACTCTTTCATTCTCTCTTTTATTTTGTCTCTCTTATATTTATGTGCTATGTCAGACCTCTACAGAAGAACTACTCCTTCCACAAAAAAAACAAGGGTGCCTCTCTGTATTATACATGTGGGGGACAGGACATGTTGTAGCGGATTTCTAAAGAAAGAAATCTGTAGTAAAACTTTGAACATTTTTTAATGTACCTGGAATGTATTTAGCGGATTTAACCCCTTGATGGCAATGTAACATATAGGTGCCCTGGCAGACAGGATGGACCTTAATACCCAGCTGCCTTACATATCTGTTCATGGTGCTCCAAGGATGTTTGCTACCAGCACATGACCAGGCTGTCACACTAACTGAACTGTCGCCAGTATTAATTTGGCAGCACATTTCAATTTAGTTTTAGTCTTAGGACTAAAATGGCATTTTAGTCTTCTGCAAGTGCTTTAGTTTTAGTTGTATTTAGTAGACAAAGGGCCAGATTCTCGTAGGAACGCCTATCTTTGTGCGGGCGTAGCGTATCTGATTTACGATACGCCGCCGCAAATTTGAGAAGTTACTTCGGTGTAGCGTAAATGGGCTGGCGTAACCGCGCCTAAATCAAAATAGGCAAGTAGGGGGCGTGATCCATGTAAATGAATCGTGACCCCACGTAATTGACCCTTTTTCCGAACGGCGCATGCGCCGTCTGTGGACGTATCCCAGTACGCATGCTCAAAATTACGCCGCAAGTACTCATTGGTTTCGACGTGAACGTAACTTATGCAAAGCCCTATTCGCGAGCGATTTACGCAAACAACGTAAACGACGGAAAATTTGGCGCTGTCCCGACGTCCATACTTAACATTGCGTACGCCTCACCTACGCCTTATATAGCAGGGGTAACTTTACGCCGAAATTACGCTAACGCAAACGACGTAAAATACGACGACCGGGCGCATGTACGTTCGTGAATCGGCGTATCTAGCTCATTTGCATATTTGACGCGTAAATCGACGGAAGCGCCACCTAGCGGCCAGCGTAAATATGCAACTAAGATACGACAGCGTAAGAGACTTATGCCGCTCGTATCTAAGCAAAATTCCGGCGTATTTTGTTTTCAGAATACAGAAAAAAGATACGCCGGCGCATCTTGGAAGTTACGCGGCGTATCTCGAGATACGCCGACGTAACTGCTACGAGAATCTGGCGCAGAATCTCCAAAACATTTTAGTTGTCTAAAATAATTTTAGTAGACCAAAATCGAATGGGTTTAGTAATTGTAATGCATTATTTAACCACTTGCCGACCGCCGCATGCCTATTTACATTGACAGAATGGCACGGGAAGGCAGATTGGTGTACAGGTATGTCCATTTGAATCTGCCGCCGCATGCCTCTCGAGTGCGGCCGCGGGTTCCCGGTAACTCGATGTTCCCGGGAGTCCCGCGATTGTGGTCGGCAAGAGCAGAATGGGGGGATGCCTTTGTAAACAAGGCATTCCCCTATTCTGTCTACTGACACTGTCACTGATGGCTGTTCCCTGTAATCGGGAACGGTCATCAGTGATGTGTCACGTGTAGCCACGCCCCCTAACAGTAAGAATCACTTCCTAGGGAACATAACCCTTGCAGAGCCACCTAGTGGTTAACCCCTTCACTGCCAGCGTCATTTTTACAGTAATCAGTGCATTTTTATAGCACTGTCGCTGTAAAAATGACAATGGTCCCAAAATGGTGTTAAAAGTGTCTGATGTGTCCGCCATAATGTCGCAGTCACGATAAAAATCGCTGATCACCGCCATAACTAGTAAAACTTTTTTTTTAATAAAAATGCCATAAAACAGTTCCCTGTTTTGTAGAAGTTATAACCCAAAGCAATCAATAAACACTTATTGCATTTTTTTTTACCAAAAATATGTATAATATGTATTGGCCTAAACTGTGGGGAAAAAAATAGGGGATATTTATTATAGCAAAAAGTAAAAAATATTGCATATTTTTTCAATTTTTTTTGGTTTATAACACAAAGAATAAAAATCGCAGAGGTCATCAAATACCACTAAAAGAAAGCTCTTTTTGTGGGAAAAAAAGGACGCCAATTTTGTTTGGGAGCCACGTCGCACGACCGCGCAATTGTCAGTTAAAGGGACGCAGTGCCGAACCACAAAAAGTGGCCCGGTCATTAACCACCAAAATGGTCCGGTTCTTAAGCGGTTAAGCATTTCTCTACAATTTCCAAACACCTTATATACTCCTGGAGTGAAACAAATTATATTTATGTTATTAATAAACCCCTGGTATTTATTTATATTTTATTTATATACATTTATGATATTAAAACCCTTGTTGGTAATCACAGAGGTAAGATGTTTCTCTTGGGAGGAATTTTGTCCCACCCCTCTTTGTAATTGCTCTCCAAGTCATTAAAGTGCTTGTAAAGCTTAGTTTTTTTAACCAATTGCCAACCTGCCGCTGTCATTATACTGTGACAGGTCGGGGCGATCCCGCAAACCGTCGTATCTGTATGTCGGTTTGTTAAAGCGGGATAGCGGGCACGTGACTGGCGACGAGCAATCGCGGGCACGAGAGGCAGAACAGGGGCGTGTGTGTGGAAACACACACATCCCTGTTCTGAGAGGAGATGCAGATTGTGAGTTCCTATAAGCTGGGAACCATGATCTGTCATCTCCTATAGTGAGTCCCATCCCCCTGCAGTTAGAACACACAGTAGGGAACACAATTAACCCCTTGATCGCCCCTAGTGTTAACCCCTTCCCCGCCAGTGGACATTTACACAGTAATCAGTGCATTTTTATAGCACTAATCGCTGTATAGATGCCGATGGTCCCAAAAATGTGTCAAAGTGTCCGATGTGTCTGCCATAATGTCGTAGTATCGCAAATCGCTGCCATTACTACTATTACTATCCCCTATTTTGTAGACGCTATAACTTTTGCACAAACCTATCAATATACGCTTATTGCCATTTTTATTACCAAAATTATGTAGAAGAATACATATTGGCCCAAACTGAGAAAGTAGCTTTTTTTGAAAAAAAATAGGGATATTTATTATAGCAAAAAGTTAAAAATATTGTGCTTTTTAAAAATAGTCGCTCTTTAAATGAAAACCGCAGAGATAATCAAATACCACCAAAAGAAAGCTCTATTTGTGGGAAAGAAAGAATGTCGGGTGACAATCATGGCAAAATCGCACCGCGGTTGGGGTGCCATGCTGTGTGCCGCTAAAGTGTTCGGGTTTGGCTTGAAAAAAAGGTGGTAACCCCAACCCCCCCTGCACGTCTGTACTCTCCCCCCTGCACCTCTGTACTCCCCCCCCTGCATCTCTGTTTCCCTCTGTACCCCCCCCCCCCATCTCTGTTCCCCACTGTATGCCACGCATATGTTCCTATTTGCACCCCCCTACAAATCTGTTCCCCTCTGTACCCCCCACAAATATGTTCCCCTCTGTACCCCCAAACCCCCTGCACCTCTTCCCCTCTGTACCCCCACCACCACCACACTGTTCCCCTGTGTACACAATGCAATATAAACTTGACAGCAGATTCAAAGTTTTATTTTATTTTATGGGACTGTGTGCAGGCAGCACTAAGTGAGCGAACAGCGGTGGTGGCCTCACCTCGAGGAGAGCGGCGCTGCTACCTGTCCTCCCATAAAAGGTCCTCGATGGTCCAGGAGGAGGGTGGGGAAATTTCAGCAACTACATGCAGAGCTTCCATCTCACCTGCCTCAACCCAGTTCCATGTATCCTGCAGGCACTTCTGGCCGGGGGGGGGGGGGTTCTTTGCCCCGGCTCTCTCCTCTCCTCTTCTCACTGCCAATGCTGGGGCAGCACTGCAGGCTGGGGATAGAGTGAAGTCCTGGCAGGGAAGTGCATTGATCATACAGGGAGCCCACGGTGCTCAAAGTAAGAGACCCATCCCAGAGAGCACTAGAAAAGGAGACTGATGGAATGGGGATGAAAAGGGTCAATTGTTTGTGCGGGCATATCTTCACAAGTACATTTTACTGTCCCCCTAGCCTGGTGCCATAAGGCTAAAAATCTGAATCACCAGCGAGTGGCTGGGGATCAGGTTTTTTCCTCCCCCACATACCCTGGCGCCCTAGACAGCTGCCTGACCTGCCTATTGCTAGCATTGGCCCTGAGTGGTTGTTAAGCCACTTGTATAAAAAGCTCCCATCCCCTCTGTATAGGAACAATAAGTTCTCCTATGTCTGTGTTATATCATAAATATGCTTATCTGTACTGATAACACACCATTTTCCTGCAATCAGTTGCCTCCTCTCTCCTCTGCCCGTCTCACAGTTCCAGCGGACAGGGCCAAGCACTGCCTCTGACATCAGCCAGAGAGAAGAGGAGAGACAGATCTGAGGAGTCACATGATTGCAGGAAGAGGCTGTGTTATCAGTAAAGATAAGCATATTTATGATATATTGCAGACATAGGGGAACTTATTGTTCTAATACAGAGGGGATGGGAGCTTTTAATATTATGTATAGGAGCAGCAGGAGTGGATGGGATTTGATGGTACATGGCCCCATCCATCGTCCCTTTGATGCGGTGAAGTTGTCCTGACCCCATAGCAGAAAAACACCTTCAAAGCATAATGTTTCTACCTCCATGTTTGATGGTGGGGATGGTGTCCTTGGGGTCATAGGCAGCATTCCTCCTCCTCCAAACACGGCGAGTTGGGTTGATGCCAAAGAGCTTGATTCTGGTCTCATCTGACCACAACATTTTCACCCAGTTCTCCTTTGAATCATTCAAATGTTCATTAAAAAAGACGGGCCAAAAGTGGGAGAGGGACATTGGGCCCATAGACGGAGAACAATGGGAGCAAGTACTGCGTGCGGGTCCATTGGTTTCAGTATCGGCGGCTCAGAGACTGACGCATTTGTTCATTCTACACAGGGTATATAGGACTCCAGTACAATTACATCAATGGGGCAGACGTGACACACCCATATGCCCCAAATGTCAGGTTCACCCAGGGGACCTTATCCATATGTTGTGGAGATGCCCCAAGCTTGTGAGGTATTGGAACGCAGTGATTGTGGTCATTAATTCCACCTATCAGGTTCAGTTGCCTGTGAGTCCGCTGGTATGCTTGCTCGGGGGCCTTGATGAGGACTTATACTTGCCTCATGTTTACACCGCTCTGCTTAGACTATTGTATCTGGCAAGAAAGCTTATAGCGAATTATTGGCTGTCTACCCGGGTTCCAGTGAGCCGGCAATGGATCCAGGAGGTTAACAGGATCCTCATAAGGGAAAGGAACACATACTCTCATAGGAAAGCATCACGAAAATTCGATTATATATGGCAGTGTTGGTTGGAATCTCCGGAGGTAGCTCCTCCACAACTAGTCCTGGATAGGTTGTTACAGGGATGATGATTTGGATAGGTGGGCCATTGAGATGTGACTGGGTTTTTTTTTTTTCAAAATTCTTTATTTATACAATACAACGGGCAGTCCCGCACGGATCACAACAAAAGTGCAACATACAGTAGGAAACTCAAACCTGTGAGCAAAGTGCATGGTATTCATACAGTTATACTCATCTGTGTCGTATACCCAGGACCCGCGGGCACGCCTATATTTTCCTGTTTCCTAAGAGATAGCAAGCAGAGGTAGAAATAGAAAGGGAACTAGTGGACAGCAACAGTTCCCTCGGTGTAGAGGAGAGGGGGGGGGGGGTGAGATCTTGCGGGGACAGTCCCCTCTGGTAGTTGAATGTTGGGGAAGATAGGGGGAATGGACGAGTGTCAGGAAGGGTAGAGGGGGGGGGAGAGGGGGGAGGACTCGCGGGCATGGACACACCTACCCGACCCTACATGCCCTACGGGCCTATCTGTAACGGGTCTGAATCGTCATATCTGTGTATCTAATTTGGGGTAGCGGTCAGTTTTAATTAGGTCTAGGGCGGGCCTCTGAGGGATTGTCCCTCATCGTAGTATTTGTGTACGTTCCATAGCTGCCATGTGTCTTTGTAAGCTTCCTGTCTGTCTTGGTTTGTAAGAGTCAGATCTTCCAGTCTCCCAACGTCATCCACCTTCCGCAGCCACATTGCTACGGTCGGGGGATCAGGGGATTTCCAACAGAGTGGTATGCATGCTTTGGCAGCGTCAAAAAGGTGTCGGAGGATCGACTTCTTGTACACACGGGTTGGGATGTCATTGGCGTGTAGTAGGTAGAAGGCTGGGTCGTCCGGTAGTTGTCGTTCCGTAAACTCCTGGGAGATCTTTTTGACCTCCGACCAGAAGGGTTTCAGTTTTGGGCAGGACCAAAAGATATGAAGTAATGTCCCTGTCTCGTTCTGGCAGCGCCAGCACAATTCCGACGTTGTCTGAAAAATCTTACTGAGGAGAGCTGGTGTGCGATACCAGCGCGTCATAATTTTATAGTTAGTTTCCTGCACCTTTGTGCAGATGGAGGATTTGTGTGCAAAGGTCAGTATGTGTAGTTTTTGTCCTGTTGAGAATGAGCAGCGTAGTTCTTGTTCCCATTTAACTAGACATGGGATTTGGTAGTCGTCTGGCGGTGTTATAAGTGTGTTATACAGGATGGATAGGGCATGTGGTAAGGCTTCTGTGCCCGAGCATAATTCTTCTAGGGGCGTCAGAGTTTGCGTTCCTGTCGCGGGGGGTGTCAAGGTACAAAGAAAGTGATGAAGCTGGTTCGCTGTCAGGAAGTCTAAACCGTAGTCCCCGTTCTGGTCTGTCAGCTCCACCAACGTCCTCCAGCGGCCGGCCACGCTAAAGTGGGAGGCGCGAAACACACCTGAGTCTCTCAGTGTCTGGAACCTCCCGTCTTGTAGTCCTGGTTTGAATTGTGGGTTGCCCAGCACCGGATGTAAGGGTGAGACACCCTGCGTCGGTCGTGATCGGGGCAGTAGTTTAGCACACACCTTAATCGTAGTGCCTATCAGTGGGTGGTCTCGTATCGGTTTGGGTAATGCTGCGAGGCACCACGGGGCTGTTTGCAATGGGATATCGCTCTGGGCTTGTTCTAAGTGGGGCCATAGTTTTGTATCTTTGTGTCGGCACCAGTCAACTAGGCGATTAAGGTAGGCAGCGTGGTAATACTCTCGGATATCAGGCATGGCCATTCCACCGTATGTTTTGGGCATGGCCAGTACCGATCTGCGTATCCGGGGGTGTTTCCCGGCCCACAGGAATGATTTGAATGTGTTTTGGGTCTGTTTGAAAAAATCTGCTGGTATATGTATTGGGAGGGCTTGTAGGAGGTACGTAAACTTCGGCAGTATAGACATTTTTAATATGTTGCACCTCCCGAACCAGGAATATAGGCCTGTGGTCCATTGGTCTAGCAGCTTCTGAACTGCTTTTAAAAGTGGCGGGAAGTTCAGCCGAAATGTCTGGGCAAGGGTCGGGGGGACGTGTGTGCTGAGGTAATGTAAGGCCGTGTCGGTCCACTGCAGCCTAGTGCTGCCGCGGAGTTGTTCTAAGCATGGGGCTGAGATCCCCACCCCCATCGCTACCGATTTGCTCATATTAATCTTAAGGTTGGAGATCTGTCCATATGTCTCGAATTCTCGCAGGAGATTGGGAAGTGACTCCATTGGGTCTACCAGAGAGAAGAGCAGGTCGTCCGCGTAAGCAGACACTTTGTATTCTCCTCTCCCAATCTTAACCCCGGAGATGTCCGGATTTTTCCTAACTTGGCGCAGGAAGGGCTCCAGCGTGAGCGCGAATAGCAAGGGTGACAAGGGGCATCCCTGTCGTGTTCCATTGCTTATCTGGAACGGTCCTGACATCACCCCATTGGTCTTGACCCTAGCAGACGGGCCGGTATATGTTGCCCCTATCCAGTTGAGCATTTTACTGCTCAGTCCAATATGTGACAACGTTTGGAACATGAATTGCCAATTGACGCGGTCGAATGCCTTTTCGGCGTCGGTGCTTACGAAAACGCAAGGCGTCTTTGTGGCGTTCACTCTGTGGATCAGGTTCAGGACCTTGGCGGTGTTGTCCCTAGCTTCTCGAGTGGGGACAAAACCCACCTGGTCAAGGTGAATCAGGTTCGGGAGATGGCTTTGAATCCTGCTAGCTAGGATTTTGGTGAGAAGCTTAAGATCCACATTCAGCAGCGAGATGGGGCGGTAACTACCGCATTGGCTTGGGTCTTTTCCCTCTTTAGGGATGACCGCTATTTGTGCTTGCAGTGTGGAGACATGAAGCCTCCCGCCAGTCCCGAGGGCATTAAACAATGAGACCATCTGTGGACCCAAGATCTGAAGGAATTTCTTGTAGTAAATCACGGTCAGCCCATCTGGCCCCGGTGCTTTGCCCGGTTTTGTAGCGTGCAGGGCCGACCTCAACTCGTTTAGGGTAATAGGTTCCTCTAGTAGGTCACTGGTGTCTGTGGGTAGTGTCGGCATATCCGATGAGGACAGATATTCACGCACCCTGGGTGCATCAGTATCCCCGATTTTCGGGGGTAGGTTATACAAGGCCTCATAATATTCTCTGAATTCTTCTGAGATGGATTGTGGCATATAGATTTTCCGGCCTTCCCGATTAACTACATGTGGGATGTAGGACGCACTATTCTGTGAACGCAGGGATCGTGCCAGCATTCTCCCGCATTTATTCCCCGCCTCGTAGACTTTGTGTCTGCAAATTTGAAGCGCCGCCTTGGCCTTGTATGTTAGAATATCTGTGATCTGTCTCCGCACGGTGTCTAGCTCCGATCCTCGCTGTCTAGTGGGGGTTTGTTTATGTTGTGCCTCTAGTATTTGTAGTTTGGACAATAGGGCATTCAGTCGTTCCGTCCTGAGTTTCTTTTTCCTAGCCCCATGTTTTATAAGGACGCCGCGAACGACTGCCTTATGGGCCTCCCACACTACTTCCGGTTTGCTGTCGGGGGTGTTATTGTCTGTAAAATAGTGTGTCATTTCTGTCGTCACGTCTGCTAAAATTTCAGGGTCTTGCAACAAGGACTCATTTAGCCGCCAGGGGTGTTTCCTTTCGGAGCAGATTTCCGTTAAGGCATAAATTAATGTGATCGGGGCATGGTCCGACCATGTGATTGGGCCTATGGTGACCCCCCTAACTGCACTCAAATTTCTATGTAACACTAGGAAGTAATCTATTCGGGAATACACCTGGTGAGGCCTAGAAAAGAAGGTAAAATCTTTTTCACCTGGGTGAAATAGTCGCCATGCGTCTACCAGTTGAGATTGGTGGAGTGCCGCCTGTGCTCTACCTCGAGCCTTAGCGGTCAACGAGGACAGACCAGAGGACGTGTCTTCCCGTGGTGAGAGGGGCATATTAAGGTCGCCCCCTACGATCAAATGTCCGGTGGTAAAGCGCGTCAGTGTTTTTAGTTGTTTGGATAGGAATTCGTCTTGATTGTCATTTGGGGCATACAGGCAGGCCAGCGTAACTTCTGTTGCGCCTATCCGTCCTTTTACAAACAGAAAGCGGCCTCCAGGGTCCCTTTTCACTTCCCCTAGTGTCCAGGGCACTCCAGCTGCTATAAGTACCGAAACGCCTCTAGACTTCGCCTCCGTATAGGAGGAGTGATATACCGTGGGGTAATACTTATTTTTCAGAATTGGCAGTTTATCTGTCTTAAAATGTGTCTCCTGCAGGAGGACAATATCAGCCTTCTGGGCGCGGATGTCGTGAAGCAGCATCCTACGCTTTTCTGGCGTGTTCAGGCCCTTGGTGTTCAGCGAGAGTACCGTCAGGGTGCCCATGCCCGCGGGTGGGGAGGGGAGGGGGGGGTAGGCTATATAGATAGGGTAGGGTTGTTTACAGGACCGGTCGCGTCTCCGGCCAAGGAAACAGAGAGGATAGTAAGGGGGAAATAGAAGAACAACCAACGTCAGGCGGCGTGGTTGTGGAGAAATCTAACTTAGCTCAAACAGCTAGCACGCTCACCAGGATTATCCCGGCGTATGAGCGCAGGCCTATGCGGGTCAGTGGATAGACAAAGCCGGCGGTGTGGGCCCCCGGCCTCATCTATCCCCCCCGGCCAATACGGGTGCTAATATGCAGTAACAGTAATGCAATCAATGGTAATGGTCAATGAAAACAAAAAAAAGAGGAAAAAACAAAAAACAAACCTCAAAGTAGAGAGTATAAACACATATAATGAAAACATCATTAGATAGAGCCTATTCAGCATTAAACATTACTTCAACCGTTAGCAATCTCAGGGATGTGCCGATCTAGGAACAGTCAGTGCCCAGCCAGCACTCCCGAGACGCACAGTGTCCCCATCTCCTCCTGTATAACATCCCCAATCCGCCAGCGGCTCCCCCCTCCTCCCTCCTCCAGAGCAAGCCATCTAACATAGCGTCCCGTCCCCTTCAGTCTACCCAGGGATTTCGGGCCACAGGGCACATCTCCCCCACATCCCCAACCCAACAGCACTATATGTCTTGCGTCTCTCTTCCCTGTTCACACTCCAACAAAAGAGGCAGATCTCCCTCCCCGGGGGGGGGAGAGGGTCTCCTCCCCCAGGACCGGTTCTCGCTCCACTGCCATCGGTGTAGGCAGTCTGGCCAGGGTAGTATGTCCACTGCCTGGCCGGATATCCAGCTTCATCTGCTCCTCGGTCACAAGGGCAGCAGGTATTATTAATGATGGTGGTTTTTAGCGGAGCATGTCTGCACTCTAGGGCGCGCCCTAACAGCGCGGGAGCCCAACAGGTCGCACAGTACTGGTGTCACTGGTGTCCAGGCAGCGTCTGGGTTTCCCGTGGTTTGAAGTGTCCAGTGAGAAAGAAAAAAATAAATAATAAAAAAATAAAAAAATAAAAAATAAATAAGGGGGAGCAACAAAAAAGGAAAGGACAGATGAACCCCGCGACTCAATATAGATGTCGGGGTTAGTATCAGTATGCCGGGTGAGCTGGGGGGGTGAGAGGTGGCGGTGTCCCCACAGATCCCAAGGACCAGGCCCCCAATAGGGGGGGGGGGAGGCCCCCAGTTCAGGTGACAGGGAGTCTATCCGGTCAGATAGTCAGGGGGGGGGGGGGGGAGAACGCTCGTTCACGGCAGTAGGGTGGTGCGCAACGAGTCGGCCATCAGTTCCACTGGTCACCCCATCGTAGATTAGGGCGCGCTCTAACAGCGCGGGAGCCCAGAAAGTTTGCCTGAGATGGCTGGCCAGGCCTCCGGGCCGCAGCCCGAGGCCTCTCCCATTCCCCCGTACACGTCAGGCCTCAGCGTGGGGAACTTATCCGCCAGAGCTACCGGCTGCTCCGGTCCTCTCGGCTGCAGCTACGGGTAAGAGGACGGTCAGGGAGGTCAGCAATAAGAGGCAGCCAAAAATAAAATATGAAAGTGCAACTCGGTAAGGGGGGGGAGAGAGCGTCCCGGCACAACATAAAAGTGATGAACACAGGGAGTGGGGTCTGTGGCCTACGGCCTACTCACGGTTGTCGTCACCTGAGGGAGCCCGCTGCCTCCTCCGACCACGGCCTTGCTGGCGGGGACCCCGCCCGGGTCTGTATCTCGAGGGGCCTCCCCGTCCCTGCATCCGGGGTAGGAGCTGCAGCCAGTCGGGTATCGGCACTTGTTCCGCGCCCAGGAATTCAAAGAGGGCCGGGAGATCTGCTGGCGTCTGAACTGTAAAGGCTTCCCCGTCCTTCCGAAAGGTCACCGCGAGCGGGTAACCCCACCGGTACGTGTGGCCGCGTTGTCTGGCGATGTCCAGCACCGGCTTCAGCATCGCTCGTCGGCGTAGGGTTGCCCTCGAGAGGTCGGGTAGAATCTTGATCTCCGCTTCTCCCAGGTGGATCCCTCCTCTGTCCCATGCCCCCCGGATGATCCGTTCCTTCTGTGCAAAGCGGAGAAGTCGGCACACAACATCCCTGGGCCTGGCTGGGTCATCTGGCTTCGGGCCTAGCGCGCGATGTGCGCGGTCGATCTCTACCGTCGCTTCAGGGTCCTCCAGGACATCCCGGAACAGCTGCAGCAGCGTGTCGTCCAGGGCCTCAGCTTCCACCGACTCCGGTATGCCCCTGAGCCGTAGATTGTTGCGACGGCTCCAGTCTTCGGCCTCTTCTAGGTGTAATTGGAGCGTGAGCGCTGTTTCTCTGTGGAGGTCTCTGTCTCTCTCCAGGCCGGACACGCGCCGCTCTAGGGTTGTTAAGAAACCCTCGCCCGCGGATACTCTGTCCGTAAGGGTTGACACTTCAGCTCGGACCTCCTGGAAGTCCCGACGGTGTGCATCTTCCAGCTTGAGCACGAGTGTCTCTATATCGGAGCGGGTGGGGAGGGCCTGGAGGAGCGCCCGTATCTCCCGCATCTCCCGGTCAGTCGACGTGCCACCTAGTTCCGTTGCGGAGGAGGACATGGTCGGATCCCCTGTGGATGTCCCGGGTGCTGTGGGGTCCGCCGGTTTGTCAGTTGGGTGGAGGGTCCAAGGAGTGTGCCCCGAGTCCTCTACCAGGTCGCCATGCGGGGTGCCACGTGGGGCTGCCACTCTTGCTCCCGGTGAGATCGGCGCATTGGGTTGAAAATAATGGTGCAAATCGCCCGTTTTAAGTCCCGAACGGGTGAGTCTGGGTGTTCCTCTGTTTCTGTCTTTTTTGGCAGATCGCATGCCTGTATTTCTAAGGTTTCGGCCGGTATAGGGGAGGACGAGGCCGGGAGCTCCAAAGATGTGCGTCCTCACTCAGCCATGTCCAGGCCACGCCCCCGTGAATGGGTTTTTAAAACTACTGGAAACGAGGGTAATGGGACGGCTGGCATAAGAAAAAAATGATTTATTGGTGTCTTCCGGCTGTATTGGTCTTTGTTTCATTTTGTCTCCCCCCCCCCTTTTTTTTTTGTTTTTGTTTTTTGTTTGGTTATTGTTTAGTTGTTTTCTGTCTTTATTCCACTCCTGAAAGATGTAATGAGGGGCGAACTGGAAGTTGTACATGGTACTTGTTTCAGTGATGTTATTGAGATTGTGTATTGCTCCTTATTTCTGTACAACTGATGATGTATCCTATGTAGCCCTTTTTCTTTTGGGTCACTTAATTGCTGTGTACATGCCCTTTGTTTTTGTTCTTTTTTGCCTTACTCATAATAAAAACTTTTCTGATTTAAAAAAAAAGACGGGCCTGTACACGTGCTTTCTTGAGCTGGGGGACCTTGCAGGTCCTGCAGAATTTAAGTCCTTCATGGTGTAGTGTGTTACCAATTATTCTCTTGGTGAATATGGTCCCAGCTGCCTTGAGATCATTGACAAGATTCTCCTGTGTAGTTCTGGCTGATTCCTCACCATTCTCATGATTGAAACTCCATGAGATCTTGCATTGAGCTCCAGACTGAGGGAGATTGACAGTTATTTTGTGTTTCTCCTGTAGCAGGGAGCTGGCTATCATACGTGCAGTATCAAAAGACACTTTATAACATTGTTGCAATGAGATTGTTTCCCTCTAGTGCCAGCTAAGACTCTATGTCATCAAATCCTGTCAGCAGAGTGATTACCATCAGGGAGCAAAGCATAAAGGGAATTGTAGTTCCAGGACTCAAGTTTTACATTCCTACCCTGCTCTGAGGGCAGGAAAGGAGAGACCCCATTTTGATTTTCTGAGGAAATTGAGTACTGTCCGTGATACTTTTTTTAATTGCACTAACATACAATTTTTCAGGACAAGTTTCGGGGTGTTACCCCTTCTTTAGGGTCCAAGTTGTAACACCCCAAAAGCTTGTCCTGAAAAATTGTATGTTAGTGCAAATAAATGTAGCGCCCCCCTTTTTTTGTTGGGGTGCTACGCTAAAGTTAGTGGGGAATGGGAGAGTTAAGTTACTCCCATTCACAAATTGCCTAAATTTGGGCCGCTGCCATTTGGAATTGCCTTGTAGGTCGGTCTGCATGTCAGGGGGGTGTTATTACCCCTGAGTGACAGTCAGCGCTAGAGGGGGTTCTGACAGACCCACCTTCTCCCAGCAGCCAATCAGAGGAGCGGTTCTTTCTCTGGACATGCTGGCGGGAGGGTATATCTGGGGCAGTGGCCTGTGAGAGTGGTGCTATGCGGGGGCCGAGTTCCAGGTGCGGCATCCACCTTTAGGGTGCGCGCATCCATGGGCCTCGTCATTGAGGCCCATCTGGCCAAGGTTGCGTACCCTGCGGAGCCTTATTCTGATGCAAAGAGGGGCCCCAGCGGCTTGCTGGGTCTCAGATTCTAAGCAGGAGCTGAACAATGGGGGATCGGCTCGGGAGAACCCAGAGGCAGAGGTTGTCTGCAAGGCCTGGACGAACCACCGGGGATCCGGTCACCACGCCACATGACAGGTACACTTTAGCAGTCAATCGGTGACCTTGAAATTGGAATTACTGGGGGAATTCATTGGTTCTAACCTTTGACAAACCTAAGATAAATTCATCAGGCCTGTGGCAGAGGCCCTGTTTCCTCCCAGTGACTTTGTTTAAAAGTGACCCTTCGGCTGCCAGGCTTAGATGAATCGCCTGTCCGGGGGCACTTTACCCACTCTGGCAAGAGTGGCGACGTTTAAATTTGACTATGCTGAGAGCAGGCTTGCTCTCTCTTTGATATCCAAGGCCTCATACTACAGTTTTCTCCTTGCTCATCAACCTTTTCTCTATCGTGTGTCATGTTGATGTTGGCCATGTTGGGCCTTTGGAATAAAGCATTGAAAACTCAAGTTGACGTCTGGACACTTGCTCTTTAACCACTTGACTACTGGGCACTTAAACCCACTTAATAACCAGACCAATTTTCAGCTTTCGGTGCTCTCACATTTTGAATGACAATAACTCAGTCATACAACACTATAACCAAATGAAATTTTTGTCCTTTTTTTCCCACAAATAGAGCTTTCTTTTGGTGGTATTTTATCACCTCTGCGGTTTTAATTTTTTTCACTATAAATGAAAAAAGAACGAAAATTTTGTAAAAAAATGAATTTTTCTTCATTTCTATTATAACATTTTGCAAAAAAGTAATTTTTCTTCATAAACTTGGCCTAAAATGTATACTGCTACATATCTTTGGTAACAAAACAAAAAAAATTTAGATATTATTTAGTCTGGGTGAAAGTTATAGGGTCTAAAAGCTATGGTACCAATTACTGAAAATTGATCAATTTGATCACGAATATCTGAATATTGTACGAATATTGACGAGTATCCGAATATCTCTCATTTCTTGAGACCCAATAAAATTCGCAAACATGCCATTCGAAAAGTACAAATATTTCGCCCCGTAAATATCGAATATTCAAATCGCGACCCCTTTTTGGAAAGAAGACATTCCGAATAAGTACTGACATCCTCTCTCATTTCTTGAGACCCTAACATGCCAGAAAAGTACAAATACCCCCCAAATGACCCCTTTTTGGAAAGAAGACATTCCAAGGTATTTAGAAAGAGGCATTGTGAGTTTTTTGAAGTTGTAATTTTTCCCACAATTCTTTGCAAAATCAAGATTTTTTTCATTTTTATTTTCTTTCCACAACATTTTCATATTAGCGGGTTATTTCTCACACACAGCATATGCATACCACAAATTACACCCCAAAACACATTCTGCTATTCCTCCCGAGTATGGCGATACCCCATGTGTGGGACTTTTACACAGCGTGGCCACATGGAATGGCGCCAAACTTTGCGACTTAAAAATCCCCATAGGTGACGCTTTAAATATTTTTACTGGTTACATCATTTTAGTTGGAGAAGAGGTCTAGGGCCAAAATTATTGCTCTCGCTCTAACGTTCGCAGCGATACCTCACATGTGTGGTTTGAACACCGTTTTCATATGTGGGCGGGACTTGCGTATGCGTTCGCTTCTGCATGCGAGCTCACGGGGACAGGGGCGCTGTATGCCCAGAGTATTGCAGAGTATGCCCAGAGTATTGCAGAGTATGCCCAGAGTATTGCAGAGTATGCCCAGAGTATTGCGGAGTATGCCCAGAGTATTGCGGAGTATGCCCAGAGTATTGCGGAGTATGCCCAGAGTATTGCAGAGTATGCCCAGAGTATTGCAGAGTATGCCCAGAGTATTGCGGAGTATGCCCAGAGTATTGCGGAGTATGCCCAGAGTATTGCGGAGTATGCTCAGAGTATTGCGGAGTATGCCCAGAGTATGCCCAGAGTATTGCAGAGTATGCCCAGAGTATTGCAGAGTATGCCCAGAGTATTGCAGAGTATGCCCAGAGTATTGCAGAGTATTGCAGAGTATGCCCAGAGTATTGCGGAGTATGCCCAGAGTATTGCGGAGTATTGCCCCCCAGAGTATTGCAGAGTATGCCCAGAGTATTGCAGAGTATGCCCAGAGTATTGCAGGGTATGCCCAGAGTATTGCAGAGTATTGCAGAGTATGCCCAGAGTATTGCAGAGTATGCCCAGAGTATTGCAGAGTATGCCCAGAGTATTGCAGAGTATGCCCAGAGTATTGCAGAGTATTGCAGAGTATGCCCAGAGTATTGCAGAGTATGCCCAGAGTATTGCAGAGTATGCCCAGAGTATTGCGGAGTATGCCCAGAGTATTGCGGAGTATGCCCAGAGTATTGCGGAGTATGCCCAGAGTATTGCGGAGTATGCCCAGAGTATGCCCAGAGTATTGCAGAGTATGCCCAGAGTATTGCAGAGTATTGCAGAGTATGCCCAGAGTATTGCAGAGTATGCCCAGAGTATTGCGGAGTATGCCCAGAGTATTGCGGAGTATTGCCCCCCAGAGTATTGCAGAGTATGCCCAGAGTATTGCAGAGTATGCCCAGAGTATTGCGGAGTATGCCTAGAGTATGCCCAGAGTATGCCCAGAGTATGCCCAGAGTATTGCAGAGTATTGCCCCCCAGAGTGTTGCCCCCCCAGAGTATTGCCCAGCATTGCAGAGTATGTGCAGCAGGGATGGCTGAGCAGGGAGGGATGGATGGATGGATCTGCCATCCGCTCCCTCCCCTCTCCTCTCACACTGTACCGATCGGTACAGAGAGAGGAGGGAGGAACCGGCGTCATCAAATGACGCCGGTCTGTTTACATCTGATCGCGCCGTCATTGGACGGCGCGATCACGTGGTAAACCGCCGATATCAGCGGCGATTTACCGTGATCCGTGACCCGTCGGGTCCTCTGGACCCGGCGGTCACGGACATTCCCGTGTGCGCGCCCCAGGGGGCGCGCGACTCTGGAATCACGTTATATAACGTGATCCCAGAGTTAAGCAACCACCTTGCCGTCGTTATTTTTCGGCAGGTGGTTGCTAAGTGGTTATTCACCTTCACTAATATTATCCTTAGACAAGAATCACTGGTAACCTAACATGCCGGTACCAAACTAATCAGCGGCTCCTCGGGGGTAAAAGTATCACAGACAGTACTCAATTTTTTTCTGTCACAATTGCACTAATACGGTTACGTCAAGTATGATTTTCTGAGAAGAATTCAGACAGCACGAGGCGGAGGATAAGGTCAGACCTGAGGGAGAGATGCTGTCTCCCAGGTGATGTCACCATGCCATTTAGGCCTCCTCCACAAGCCGAGACATCCAACCTGAGAGAGGGAGATCCCAGGTGCACATCCAGGCGCACTACACCGACGGTGAACCGTTCCAGAGTAAGGTGACCAGTCAGGTCAACAGGAGAGCCTGCTGTTCCAGGATGTTCGTTTGGGCCTTGACCGCAGGGTTGAATGAGAGGGCTTTTGCCTATTTGCTGGAAATAGGGACACTGCGCCACAAAATAAGTTAAATGGACATTGCGGTTAGACATGTTGCTGACACTTAGTGCCACAGGGATAAAGGATAAGGCCATGCATTTTCAGGGACACTGGATACAGACACCATTGTCCTTTCACCTTGCTGACAAAGATTCTGCCTTCTTCACTTGATAATCCGGGTAAGTTGTGCTGTTTAGCCCTGCTATTCAGGAGTTTAAGTCCACCAACGATAGTGGCTAGCTGAAGACACAACGTTTTATCTGTTGCTACTAGTGCCATTCGGACCCACACACATATATTCAGGGCTCTGTGTGGGACAGTTTATCTAGGAAGGTAAGCCATTACATGTTAATTTAAATAAGGTGTTTAAAGTTGGGCTTGTGGTGTCAGGGGACAGAAGAGAGAGGCCGTCTGACATAAAGAGGGTCAGTCTTCTCCTCTGCTCCTGTGTGGAACAACTAGAGCCAATCTGAGTAAAGGTAACCAATCTGATACAGATTGCCATATTGAGATTTATTTGCCATGTAAATGTGCCTCTGCTCTTGGGGTTAGTCTCAGGCTTTGAATCCCCTGAAATCAGCCTGAATATCAGGACTACATGGCACTGATGGGCACTGACAGGCAGCACTGATAGGCAGCACTGATGATGAGGTACTGACAGTCATTAATGATGGGCACTGATTGGCCCATAATTTATAACTTTTTATAAATGCATTTTCTGGATATTTTTGTAGTTATTCTGTCTCTCACTGTTACAATAAACCTACCATTAAAATGATAGACTGATCAATTCTTTGTCAGTGGGCAAATATACAAAATCAGCAGGGGAGCAAATACTTTTTTCCCCTCACTGAAGGTTCCCCATGCGTTTACCCAAGTGTTTCCTGAAGCCCCCTTTAGGATTCCCTGTTCCGGACCTCTTCCCTTTTATAGAACATGGGAGGAAGGCTGAGCACACACTGGGAAAAAGGCGGTAATACCCCTCCTGCAGCTGACCCCGGCACAGTTACCCAATTCTGTAGGTACAATATACACAGATGACCCCTGCACTCTAGGAGTTACCCACTTCTAACTCCTGTACTAGGTACAATGCACACAGATGACCCCTGCACTCTAGGAGTTACCCACTCCTGCACTAGGTACATTACACACAGGGGACACCTGCACTGTATACACTACCCACTCCTGAACCCTACACTATTTACATTGCACACACCTGACCCCTGAAATCTGTGCATTATGTACTCTTGGCATGACACCGCTTTCTGTTCCTTCATATGTTCTTCCATCAATCATCTAAAGAAAGTTCATAAAATAAAACAGTAGTTAGCATTCTTTATACAAGTATTAAAATAAAAGAAAGAAAAAAGGATACGGCGCTTAATGATTGAAAGAGTTTTGTGTTGTCAAAACAGCGGTGTGTCAAATATAGTGAAGCCGGCGGCTGATCGTCCCTCTCCTGCTCGTTTTCGTTCTAGCTTCCTCGATAGGACCAGCGTGATGGCGTCGATACAGCAAGCCACGCCTACGCGTTTCGTCACATAAATGTGAGTGCATCAGCTTTTACTTCTTTTAAAATAAAAAATCATTCTCTGGTATCACGCTATGGTCCTATTTCTCTCTTATGTTTTGGTAAACATCGCGCTATAATTGAGAACACCGCAGTGACAGTACAGAGGGTCAGGAGGGAGACCTTAAACCCCCGCGCACAGAGTGACCCACATAGTGGTCAAAACACATGGTAAGGAGACTACATCACCACACCTGGGTGTTTTCTGCGGTGGATTGTGTTCATTCTATCCCCACCCTACACACATGGATGATTAATTGGACTTTCTTTTTGGGACTTTTCTTCTTTTCTCAATTGAATGGACATCAATGAAGGACTTTTTTCACCATATGTATTTTCAGCACACTTACACTGTTCACGTACCACATGAGTGTCTTTCTTTGTTAATCACATTTATTTAAACCATAGATGTTTATGTTAATTTTTTGAGCCCGATCTGAACCTTTGATCTTAGCTCTTTCAATCATTAAGCGCCGTATCCTTTTTTCTTTCTTTCTGTTTAATTTTTTGTATCACAAATGATTGATACTGGCTGCTTTTATGTTAATATCAAGTATTATTCTATAGTTCACTCTTCTTAGTTTTGTCTAGCGCAGTGTTTCCTTCCGGATTTTTTTAAGTATTAAAATAAATTAATGTGTGTGATATTTTTCCATTGAGGTGTATGTATATATGTAATTCAAAAGAGTGCAGTACTACAATAACAATTCATATAAAAGAGAAATGAAGTGGAAAAAGTGAAGAAAAAATGAATAGAACTAGGAACCCCAAAAGGTATATAAATCAGTGGAAAATTCATAAGTAAAAACATATCAGAACAAACTTGTGCAAAATCCCATCTAAATAGTAACAAAGAAAGTCCATATAAAGGTGATCTTTCAAAATGTTGCAACCACGGCAAGTCTCGCATCCGTCACAGTCTACTTACATACCCCAAGACTCGAGGCGGGTTGGGTTTACCCGACTTTGAATTATACCATAGGGCTGCATTGATATCCAGGGTGTTGGAATGGTTCCCTCGTCCCTTCCTTAAAGCGTCCACCATGGTAGAACAGGACTTATCCATTTTTGATCTACGAGCTTTGCTCTGGGGTTATGAACATCACCTACAGTTACTTTCTCATGCTTCTCCATTGACGACAGCTGCCCTACAGCTATGGTACAAGAAGGGACTGCTTTCCTTACTGTCCACTGATCCATCACCTCTTACATCCCTCTTCGACCACCCCGGGCTGCCTCAGGGACTGGGTTCATACACAGTGGGCCCATATTCCCGCCCTGCCTGGCCCATAGCGAGCTCATTAATACATCCCGCTTCTGGCTCTCCTATACTGCCTAAGGACCATCATAATTGGCTCACGACCCTACGCTTATCCTCCTTTTGTTCTGACCTATTCTTCTCGTCCCAGACTCACGAGCGGCTGTGCTCTCTCTCAGAAACACCAAGACACTTTCTCTCCTCTATATACACAATGCTACACACACTGATACATGATCAACCTCCCTCCTACACAAGGAAGTGGTCCATGGATCTGGGAAAGGAACTCAATGCAACGGATTGGCAGAAATCGTACTACTTCACGCACAAATCCTCTGTCTCCTGTTACTCTCAGGAGAAAAACTTTAAGCTCCTCTCTCGATGGTACAGGGACCCTCTCTCTTTACATAAAATATTTCCATCTATGCCCCCGGTATGTTGGAGATGCGGCTCGTTAGATGGTAGCTACCTCCATATTTGGTGGGCATGTCCGGCCGTTCAGCCCCTTTGGTCTCAGGTCTTTGCCATATATAGTAAGCTCTATGATCGACCCCTGACACCCTCACCGGAAATAGCCTTACTGTCCATGTTACCTGGTTCCATAGCATCACAGAAGGATACCTTGCTATGTTTTTTTTCTATCGGCCACACGTCAACTTATCCCCCTATTCTGTAAATCCACCTCTACCCCTCCATTATCCCAGTGGGTCTCTTTAGTTAATGATATCATGCGAATGGAGAAGATGTTAGCCCTAGATTCTGACACCTACGATAAATTCAGAACATTGTGGCTCTTATGGATTGATTACTCTTCCTCTGATACCTTAAAGACGTTGTTGACACCTCAAGTTCAGCCCTAATGCTCGATCCGCATGCTCTTTACACAACTGGGACGTCGTGGCCCGCTCGGTTCTCGGTTCGTCCTTCCCTCCTCCCCCACCCATATTTTTCCTCCTTTTCCTCTCTTCTTCCTTACTTTCTCTCCTTCTTTCTTTTATAATGACCAGCAGTAGTTCTACTACTTTATGTTTTCTCAATTCTCCTTGTTTCTCCATGTCACACACTGTTAACCAACCAACATAGGAGACAAACTCGTTAGATTCATGTAGAATTTTCATTATACTGAATTTCAGACAAAATATATATTAACATGTTCCATCCTATACTATAGACACCTGATGTTTATATGTATTGTATTTTTTTATACTGAAAATAATAAAGACCTCTAAATATTACCTCTAAATATTATTCCCTCATGCAATACCAGGACCAATTCACTAAATCAGCCTGTATGAACCTTCATATAGTCCATGAACCTGACTGGCAAAAACCTTAGCTCTTATAACTTCCATCACTAGATATGTGAATCATTGGGATAATTACTTAAAATAAAAATATTAATTAGAAGCTTTTTTATGCCATACAAAATGTCTAGAATGTTCCCTGACTCTTCCCCAATGTGTTGGCGTCCGTGTGGAGATGTGGGCAACCTAATACATGTTCTATGGAAATGCAGAAGTCTGAGGAGCTTCTGGAATGGAGTGTTCCCCCTGATATCCAGTATTACATCCCCAGACTTGGCATTATTGAATCTGTCAATAGAACAAGTCCCTGTCCAACTAAGAGTGGTAATAACTCACATATTAATTGCAACAAAGGGTTAAGGCTGCTCATCAAATAAAAAAATTGTTGCATTCACCTCAGGTAAAATAGAAGCCCATGACATTGCATGGAATAGCTGGGCCGGAGCATTTTCCTAAATTTAAATCAAAACCCTAAAATGTAGACTGTAATATGCTAATTCAGTGGCTTAAAGCAAAAAAGCAACCACATTTTTTTCTCCTTTTGTGGAGTTAGTTTAAATGTTTTTCTTTCCTTTGCGTTTTCTTATGATTTTATGTTCTTCTGATTTTTTTAAATATTTGTTATCTTCACTTGCAATTTTGTACCTAATGCGTGGCTTCAGGAGAGTTCAGTATCAAATAGAAAGTGTTGTGCCCTCTTAAGCATTTGTAAATGGTTATATTACCCTTTATGATAGTTGTGAGATTTTCAAAATTCTATATTTTATTGATTGCATAAATATTGTGATGTGCTGTGTACATTTAATCTTTAATAAAAAACTATTTCAAAATGTTGCAAAAAGGAAATTCCACAAAGTTGAAGAGGTGTCACCAATCTTCCCAAGCAGTTCGTGTTTAAACAAAAACACCCAGTGATATGGTAGTCTGCTTACCAGAAAGCCACGACTGCGGATCACAGTCTCACCAAGCCTAGGGATATAGGTCTCCCCACAAACCAATCAGGATATAGCCGCCAATGTTCCATTGGTGACTCAGAATTAGAAGACAGAAACCTTCATGGTGCAGTATGTTCAATTTAAAAGGACATTTAATAGGTTATAGATGCACTTACAGAAATGATGCTATAGAGCAGCGTTAATGTTGTGGGAGCAGCAGCATTCCCAATTCTCTCTCCTTACTTCCTGTGCAATCGTAACACCACCGTTTCGATGGACGGAACGTGATGGCACCCTACCTATGTTTCGCCACTAACAGACTTCTACGGGGGGTTTGGCCGAAGGGATGTATATATCTCACGGTGAAAAGATGATGCAGTTGCCATGAAAACTGACAGCAACTGACCATTAGGTTCACAAAAACAAACAAAAAACAAAGGATGACAGAAAGACACATATATTCAACGGTTTCATTTTCTTTATTTTTCTGGGCACCAAAAAATAATAATGAGGTGAAGATACAGACTGGACCATCTGCTGCAGGCAGAGAGCCCCCATATGTCATATACAGCTATACCACGAGCATCAAGTACACAGAGAAACAACAGAATGCCAGTAAAAGAAGGCTCCGTATCCTAAAACACATCTCTTATTAAAAAATGCCAACGTCCCCACTGAATTTCTCCTCTCTCCACCTGCACGCCACCTTCCAGCAACCACTTGGTGAAATGTACATTATTAATGTCAATAAATAGCAGATCTGGTACAAAAAAACGGGAACTAACGCTGTTCTATGACGGAACGGGTTTCCTTATTAAAGGACTAAAGCATCAATGCGGGAGAGAGTACACAGGCTCACTTACTGTCTTCTACATTCCTGGAAGAAGAACACACCTGTGGGGACACTTCAACATATCCCAGGGTGGCTTTGAAGAGTAACTCCAGTTTTGCTTTAAAATAATTGTTCCCTTTCTGTTTGTAGTCAACCAGGCTTTTCTAGGTCAATATGTGAAGTTCTACAAATGTATTAACAAACGTTATTGATATTTATGAATATCTATGAAGTTTCCAGGTCATGGCATATTTAGTAATAGTAAGCCACATTCAACCAGACTTGTTCTGTAATGTTGACATTTTCTAAAAAAACACTTATTTACTCGTAATGAGTGTTATATCCACACAGGTAGCACAAACACCTTAATCCAATTACCATGGAAAGACAGTTGTTATTGTCCATAAACTAGATGGAAGGTGAGAAAAGAAGAAGAACCACCTAGTTCTAGTTACATAATCCCATACTTGGTGTCAGTAAGGTTTCATAAGTGTCAACCCTTAACTTTACCTGGTTAAAGGTGTAAATTGTTGTCAAATTGCTGGGATAAAGAGATGTTAAGGACAGGCTTATACGTGGATGATAGATGGTGTTAAAGATGGTATTGACGACTAGAACAGGGTGCCTCCATTACTTCTCATTCTGTTCTTGGACAATAATATCTGACTTTCCATAATGATTGTATTGAAGCGGAGTTCCACCCTAAAGTGGAACTTCCGTTCATCTGATTCCTTCCCCCCTCCGGTGCCACAATTGGCACCTTTTCGAGGGGAGGGAGGACAGAAGACTTTTCTTTGACAGGTATCCTTTCCCAGTTCCAGGAGTCTGGGCCGTGGGCCGTGACATCACCGTGGGGCTCCCTCCTCCTCCCCCAGCCAGTAGGGTTCCCGGCGTGAAGCCGACAGGCTATACTGCCGGGTTCCTTTACCAGCAATGGAGGCGGCAGCACCCGACAGCTGATGAAAACATCAGCTGTGGTGCCGACATTGCTGGACTCCAGGACAGGCAAGTGTCCTATTATTAAAAGCAAGCAGCTGCAGTATGTGTAGCTGATGGCTTTTAATTTTATTTATTTTTGCCCGGAACACCGCTTTAAGGTGTCTGTGAATGCTGTGTGGATATAAGTGCTGGGGTATTTTTCCTGGCACTCATTAGGCATCGACTAAAATTTGAACCATGTATGGGCAGGGTGATTAAACCC